>JBBBDQ010000763.1:217500-272500 GCA_037127315.1 Ascarosepion bandense
AAAAGGACAATGCAAGCGAATATTATAAACTTGTGTCTTTATCTGAAAGAGCAACGCAAATGTAAAAAGCATCTGTGCTTTATAGACTACGCAAAGGCATTTGACAAAGTACTCTATAAAAACTTGTTAAAGATGTTCGGCAATTTAGACATTTTCGGGAAAATCATTAGGATAATGAAGAACCTATATTAGCAGCAAACCGCTTTCATGCGGAAAAGAAATGAATTCAGCAGGTATACAAAAATAGAAAGGGGCGTAACACAAGGATATGTCTTCTCACTGGATCTATTCAACCTGTATAGCGAAACAATTCTGCGAAAATAAAGTCCTTGCCAGGATTCTTCACTGGCGGCCATAATCTCAACAATATAAGAACGCGGATGACACAGTGCTGATGGCAGACATGGAAAGAAAGATGCAGGACCCTCGACAGAAGGCAGCAAAAGAAAAAGAAAAACTGAGCATAAACTTCAAGAAAATTCAATGTATAGTCATCAGCAAAAAGAAAACTCACAAAATGCCAACTACAGGTCGGAAAAATTAAAATTATACAAATAAAGAAATTTAAGTACGTGGGAAGCGTTCTGACAGAGGATGAAAAGGCGACACTGAGATACGAAGACACACTGGCAAGACCAAGGACGCATGTCCAAAAGTTAAACAGAGTACTGAGAGACAGAAAAGTATGACTGGAAACAAAGAAAAGAGTGCTGAACAGTTATGTGTTTTCTATCCTTCTGTATGGCAGCAAATGTTGGACGATTTCTTCAAAAATGAAATAGAGGCTCGAGGCATTAAAAATGTGGTTCTACAGAAGGATGCTGAGGATACCATGAACCGAACACATGAGCAACGACGAGGTATTAGGAAGACTGCAAACGAGAAGAAAACTCATGCTTAACACCAGGAAGAGACAGCTGAGGTTCATGGGACACGTAATGAGGAAAAAAGGCCTGGAGAATCTGATACTAAGAGGACGGATAGAAATAAAAGAGTGACAGAGAAAAACAGCGCGAGACATATTTTACATGCTTTAGCAAATAGATGGCGGAGTAGGGTTTGGAAGAGATACCAAGAGAAAAAATATTAATGTCATAACATTAATATTTATATGAGATTATAAGATGATATGAGCTCATGATTAATTTCCTGAAGAAGTGTAATTCTATGAAACAGTAAAAATATGCAAACTGGCTAGCAAATGAAAAGCAGACATTGTTTTGTTAAATATTTGATTGTTGTCAAAATTAAGAATGCGAGTAAAATTCTCCATGTAAGGAAAATACTTTATTCTTTTGAAAAATAAATATTAAATATTTAAATTAAATTATTTCAGGGTTTTTTTTTTAATCATATCACCCCGAGCAAGGCGATAAAGCCACTGGTGCGCAGGGGGCTACGTAAGAGTGAATAGATTGGAAAAGAGAAAGCCGGAAACCACATCCTAAATAGGGAACAAGGGGTGAGCCTCTACACCTGTTCAAGAGATGTGGGTGGAGTGTGAACCGGGCGATAGTTCAGTCTGTCTACTCCAATTGAAAAAACAAAAAAGAAAATTGAAAAGATTGGAAAAGAGAAAGCCGGAAACCACATCCTAAACAAGGAACAAGGGATGAGCCTCTACACCTGTTCAATAGACGTGGGTGGAGTGTGAACCGGGCGATAGTTCAGTCTATCTACTCCAATTGAAAAAAAATAAACAAAAAAGAAAAGTAAAAAGATTGAAGATTGGAAAAGAGGAAAAGAAAATAATTATATTTTAGACGAGGAATGTATTTTAACTGTCGGAAACAATAATATAAGCACGCATTTGCGGCTTGTCAAAGCTGGAATAATACAAGCAATGTGTCAGGAAATGACGTAATCACTGATATAAGAGACAAAAACTATTAGTAGTAGACAGTCGAGAGAAGGGATTTGAACTAAGACTGACGAAAACCAGGGAAAACCACGGACTCTGGCCCATCGATGCCTGTGTGCTGTCACTTTCGAACGTACCTCCACTCTACGACACGTCACCTGATGAGAAAATAAACTAAGTGAATATATTTTATACACACGTTGTACGTTGTTATATTTGTTGTGGTGCCCTATATATAGGAATGGACTCTTCTTCCGTCAATAAATACTAACCTGCGTGACTTCCGAGTACGCAGCTATGAGGCAGTCAAAAAACAGTCGTGGGGCAGTTTAGACGCAGCGTAACTATTGAATTCGGACATACATTTCTATCTGCTGACTACTAACACACTTCTTTGTATATGTGTTCTGTTATTCTAATATACTGTTTGAACCTACCTTCTTGTTTCCATAACATTCTTCCTGGCCCAAACAAGTCACAACAACTCGGCGACGAAGATTCGCCACAACAATATTTCAAGCCGATCATCAACATCGGTTTGCCGGTTATGCAATTTATGTCGCATTAGTATACAACAATTAGAGCATCAAGGAACACGGGCAAGTGAAAGTCCATGATCGCCTGAAGGAACACAGCAAATGAACAAGTCTTTACTTGTAAATCTATAACGCAACCCTCACCTCAACCCTCACTGTGCTCCAAAAGCTGGGAAAGAGCTTGCTGCATGTCCACATTGTAATGGAAATGACAAACAAACGCCACGTCGACAAATGGGGACGCAATTCCTGTTTCCAATGTTATTTTTTTGAAGTTTTATTTAGGACTTCCCTTGGATAGATTCATAGGCAACTTCTGTTATGTCGATCTCAAAGATCAGCTCTTCCATCTGCTAGCAACTCTCTGAAATGTAGCTGACAATACGAACGGTTAGCATAGGAATATTTCCGTCTCCCGCCAAAGTCGTACCAGAACTGACTTCCCGAAACCAATATGTTATTCTCGACCAGCACCTGGAAATAGTTAATGCCCGGTTTGTTATCTCTTTATCTATAAAATTCCCTCTTCCACTCCTTTACTTCACCATTCCACTTTGGTCAAATTCTTCAAAAAGAATCATCTGCTGCTACTAAAACAAACATCTCAGATAAAATTTCATCTGCCTCTTTTACGTTCGTGTTCATAGTTTCACATGCTCACAATGCCAACACGGAAATTTGTAAATGGCTACATTTTTGCCACGGGGAAGAGGAGCACACTCACTGAATCTACCTCTAAAGTCCTCTCTATAAAAACTGGTGCATCACCCAGGTGTAGTTATGTGTCATACCACCGTCATCGGAGATACTGATTTTTTTATAGTCTAGTTTAGAATAATGTTTCACCCACCTCGCTGTCTCAAGAACACATGGCCCAGTAGATAAAAGCGTTGGTTAAATCCAGTGACTTGATCCAAGGAGTTGTGAGTTTAATACCTGGCTACAGCAGTGCTGAATAAATAAATTATAGTTGAGTTAAATGGAGATAAATAAGACATCCGGCAGTGGCATGGATGGAGAACAATATACTTCAGTGATCAAAATAAAAAGTGCGGTTCAAAATTTTCATCGCATGAAGAAGGCCGGAACATACAACGGTCGAAACGTCGTGAATATGAATATGGCAACAAATATTAGAACAACAGTCCGAACAGTAATGTAAATACTACCTCATCTCAGAAGTATAGACAAATATGAAATATCTAACAAATAATCAGGTAACATTTCTTGGATCCCTAACACCTAGAATCTTCAAATTTTAAATGCAACGCCACCTTGCTTTGTGATGTTCATTTTTATAATCATGAAAATCGTAAGTAGTATATTCAATTATTAAATTAAGAATTAACAAAATGAATTAAAATTCTAATAGAGAAACCAGTAAGCTTTTATGGGTATTGCCTGTATATCTCAATTCTAGAGATAAAATTGTCAAACTAAAATTATATTTTAACCTTTCTTTTTCCCACGAGATGCAAATATGTATGCGTCCGTACGTGCATGATGAGAAGGCGTGTCATGTTTTGAGCAGAAATTCAACTAGAAATCGAGATTAGGTTGTCATATAAAACGTGTAGTGAGGTAAAGTCGGATGCCAAACATTTTAAATGTTTATGTCCTCAATGTCAACAGGGCAATTTGGCGAGCAGTATCGTCCCATTAAATAAAATAAGTCCGCTCGGTAGAGACAGACTGCAATACGTTCGCTATAGTGAATTCGTCATTCCTCTACGGGTTTCAGAAAGAAAAAAACGAAGAGAACATCTCGAAATAATTGTTGTAGGCTGTAGAAGAAATCTTGAAAATAACTAAATGATCTGCTGTACGAAGAATAAGTAGACGCTAATTCCTCATTCCTATCTTTAATATATATATATATATATATATATATATATATATATATATATATATATATATATATAAGTTTCGAATTTTTTGTCTTTTTACATTCCAAGAATATACCATTGCCAAGCAGTGACATATTCAGAAATGTTTCAATTTATTTTTCTTCTACTGAGTTGCGCTTCTGGTTTAGCCAACGAGAAACAATCAGAAACTAATTTCGGAAGTATTTAAATTTTGCAACATTCTTCGAATATATTTTTGTTTTCCCTCAACTATGGACTTTGGTTGTAATATATATACTTTCACTATATTTCGTTATAATGGGTGTTAATTTGTTTCAAAACTATACAGTATTATATTACCTTGTAACCGGCAGTTTCGGTAATGAGCGCGTGGCGGAGTGGTTAGAACATTAGCTTTCTGACTATGAAGCCAGGGATCGAATCTCCTCATGGTTGAATTTTCTGAAAGGTGACTTGTTGATGCTATCAGTCTGCAGGATCCCAGCAGGCAGCATCTTTGGAAAGTACCTGAAAGCTATACCACGGATTCATCCAAGCCTTCTGAGTAAAATTGGGTAGAGTGGTTGGAGGAGAACTTGAGTCTTGGTTGACAATCTTCCTTGAGATTGTGTCTCGAATATAAAAACACTTGGATGTAGGGCTGGCAATACCCGTCTGTAACATCCATCAAAAAAGTCTTTGGCGTCTACTCACAGTACTAGAATCTGATTATAGCAATGCTTGACCGTGCTGTATGGGTTGGGAAAGTCGATGGATTTCCGACTAACCATTGGTTGGTCGTATGATGATAATGAATGTACGGGGTTTACTAGAGTGAGTAGCTACTCCCTGTTGCGGATACCTTCTTAGGCACACTTTTGTTTGTTCAACCTACCAGATCCGATCTGTAGTTTATAATTAAACTGTTGTGGAGTTGTGGCGAAATCTTCGGTGCCAAGTTGATGTGGTCTATTTGGGGCCGGAAGTAAGACACGGAAACAAGAAGGTAGGTTTAAACAGTGTATTAGAATAACAGAACAATATATACAATAATAATTGTTAGAAGAGTAATTCCGAACGGTATAGTACGCTGCGTCTCGATTGTGTTACAACTTCGTTCCCGGAAGTCACGCAGGTTAGTCTTTATTGACGGAGGAAGAGTGCATCCTCTGTAAATAGAGCACCATAACAGAAACTATACTGAGCCTTCGGGCAATTAAAATAATGCACTACAGGTTTATTGAGTTATTTGTTTTTACGGCTTGTCAACCTATTTTAGGTTATTTAAAGCCGAAACATATTTTTGATTTTTTTTAAGCATGTTCACCCCAAATAAGGCATTAAATCCATTGAAACACAAGGAGCTTCTGCGTGTGACAGAATTAGAAAACAGAAACATTACTAACGAGCGGCAAGAAAGGAAGGGTAATCAGGAGAATAGCAGATAGCGATTGAAATGACATTTAAACTTTTCAAAATTAAAGTTGACTGGAAAGCATGGAGACGGAAGAGATGTCCACAAGCGAGAAATGCGATAAAAAAAAGTAGCTGTTAGCATAGAACTTACGGTTGCATTTCGCCAACTCAACTGTAAATTGATGAGACAACACTTAAATGTATAAAGTCTAGGTATCATTATGAAGAGCTTATTCGAACAATTACTGTTAAAATATTTATAGAAAAGGCAGAAGGAGGTAACTTTACGGAAATCGACTGAAACTGAGACGCCAGATCGAGACCAATAATATTGCTGATTCTTTTTTTAATTTTATCAAGGAGCTCAAAGTAAATAGTAAGGGCATCGGAATATATGTGGCACCAATATTATAAACAAGTAGTAGGGGTCGGAATTCGCATCAATCATGTTCTCCCCCTGTTGTTCAAGTTTTGGTGTATTGATACTCTCCAAAATTTATGTATGACTTTTTCGTTTCGTTTCAAGGTACACATCCTCGCTGGAGGCGTCCATCTCTTTCTGAATTTTGGGCACTAACGATCTGTTGATATTAATGCTGAGAAAATGTAGAAACAATACAATTGATTATTATATAACTGCAGGGGCAAAATCTAATGTTCCAAAATATCTATTCTTCATTTTTACCTAATCTCAAAGAACGACAGTTTCGGACCGATCGACTTATTTCGGCTGCTTTCGGTTTTTTCTTATCTTTGATTAGATTGTCCAGCATTCGCTGTCATATTGAAAGACAGACATCACATGGCACTCCAGTACCTTCTTCTTTACTTTCATCGAAAAGCAGCAGAATCGGGATGATGAGTTTTGTTATAGCAGGACCTAATTATATCTGAAGATGACTTCCCGCGACAGACAGACAGCGCTTAGAAAATATCACAGTGGGTACAAAAGCGAATTGTGTCAATGAAGACCCTATTGCAGTTTCGTTCGTTGGAACTTCTTTTTCAGATTGCGACCGCTAATGATGAATCCTGGCAGGATTTCTAGAGCTCTCAGAATTGTCCCGTGGTATAGGTTGAATAGAACTGGTGAGAAAACACATCCTTACCTTACACCCCTTTTTATCTTTGGGAATCTCTTGAACTCGTTTCCTGTCCGTATATTGGAGCTTTTGTCTTTTTCAAGAAGTCTAAATACGAATTGGTTCATAAAGGTGTTTATCAAGGTTTTCATTTGTGCCAATAAAGATGGAATTAAATTTGGGAAAACAGCTTATTTTATTGGCTATTTGGTGTTTATAAAAAAGACGAATAATATATCACAGTTTCAATTATACCTTATGATAGTCTTAGAATTTATCCCCTTTCTAAGATGTCTAAATTTGTATTCGTTTGTAATGCATTTCTAAAGGTTATAAAGAATGCCAATAAAGATATCATCATTTATCCATCACACCCAGATGGTGCATAGGGCAGCAATTTATTGTGTGCTGTTTCTGTAACAAACTGTTTTTTACGGGGCAGGGTTGTTAGCCCTACACCCAACTCCCAAACCTGGAGAACTGGTGGACCATTGTTGGTCCTCACGTTTACAGTAAGTACCTGATATTCCCAAATGGTCACCCATTTAAGTACTGATCAGGCTTGATGTTGCTTAACTTCGGTGATCGGACGGGAACCGGTGTATTCAACACGATATAGCCGTAGACAATAAAGATATAGATATACAAGGCGCGATTTGTAAATGGTTGCTATTTTATATTTTTATTTCTCGCATGCCCATTGTTTGTTTTCGATTTTGTCGACTGTATAGTATAGTAGGGTCAGCTGGACGCCTTCTGTGAGAAAAAGAGCAACATTACGCAAATCATACCACTAGAAATTGGGAAATAACATGATGTACTGCTTGGCACATGCACCGGAAGCTCCAGTACAAACATTTCAGAGTGTTAGTATGTCAATCTGAGGATAGTGCAGATGTTTCGAAAAGAGTTGAATGATATATCCAATCAACATCATGGTGTTTGGAAAGATCAGACTCCACACGGAGACCTACATCAAGTCCCTTGAGGATGTAGTGCACTCCTGGGTCAAGGGATGGTTGCTGAAGCATCCTATCTCTAGCAATAGGACTCTACACCATGTCACAAAATCAGGAGAGCCCAATCATTGGGGTCAGATAATTTCTCCGACTACACCACCCGCTTAAGTCAAGCGACCTAACTTCACAAACTGACACCTCCTTGATTATTATGTGTGAGTGCAGTTGAGCAAGAGAGTAACAAAACTCCTTGTAACACCAAAGATAGACTCAAGACAAATATTATGGCAGCGTTTACCAACTAAAACAAGGAGACCGTCCAGACGAGTTGCAGAAGATTCAAAAGTTGTAACGAGGCCGTGGTTAAAGCCAATGGCTATGTTACTGAATAAATTTACTCTTTAATACTTTAAGATATTTTTGCGTAATTTTGGTAAGGATATTTGTTAAAATAAGATTTGTGTTATTTTCATTTTTATGTAATTTACATGACAATTTATCCATCGCACCCCGGAAATTTATACTGTTTGGTATTATTTTCTATTGCTGCCAATGAATACTTGGTTCCCGGCTATCTTCCTCTTTGCCAAAAGTATTCCAGCATTCACATGCATGGCTTTGATGTATAAATCCGTTATATTCTTCTGATGGCCAGCAAACTATCACACCAGGCGTCTGACTATGCCTTCATTTGCTAAATCCTATGATCTATGGAATATGGTTAGTTTTTGAAGGCTGTCACAATGAGTTTAGTAAAATAAAGGAAGGATGGAAGGACCATTTGTTGAAAGTCTCGGACTCAAACACAACCACTCTAACATTCTGAAGATGAGATTTTAATCTCGAAATATTCATGTATAATAAATAGGTAATATCCAACAACTTATTTACTTTCCTTTGTTTTTAGTAAAACAAAGGAAAGTAAATAAGTTGTTGGATATCACCTATTTATTATACATTGTGACAGCCTTCAAAACCTAACCATATTCCTAATATACACAATGCTTCAAGCAAAATTACAACGCTTTCCTATCTCTTTTTCCCATATCGTACCCCAGTTGCATAAATCTGAACGTTCTATTAAATATTTTAATTAAAATATTTTATTATTGGTCATTTGGCTTTTTTCTATCTCTTTTGATTTTCTAAAGATTATTTTTATGTTATCTTAAAACATTTTGCTTTTGCCGGGGTTTTCAATTTATGATATATCGTTTTATTTTTGTTTTTTTTTTAGTCTCTCTTTAACTTCTTTACAATTAAATACCTCACAGAGGGAGAAAGAGAAGTTTTTCATTAACCTCACCATGACACGTGGATGAAACACTCGAAAGGTACTAATGTTTTCGGTATACAGGTATTACATTTTTCCATTGCTCAAACTTTTGCGAAAATTGTGGATCAACGGACTTCTTTACTTATTTTTTTCTTACGTTATCTCCTCATTCGCAATTCTTAACATTGACTTCTTGGTAATTCTGACCACTCTGTGGTATTGATATTTTATTTCAGTCATCGATTAAACAAGAAACTCTTATCGATTAAAACTTTTTCTATTACCGTGATTTTCTTCGTGAAACCCCATGGACAAATAATCTTCAAAATCCCAACTGAAAATTGTTTCACTGTAGTTTCTTCTTGGGTCCAAATCGGCATCAACTCTTTCATTCTTTTTTTCTTTTAAGCATCTGTCTAAGTACTTTTGGGATGTGCGCTGTGGTCCAGTGGATATCGGCTCGGAACGAGAAACCGGGGAGCCGAGTTCGAATTCCAGTTGAATCCATTGTATTCACTTACGCGCAAATACCCTTGGGAAAGGTATTAATCCGTCTCTTACTTCCATTTATGTGTTGAATAGCAGGACAGATTGGGTTCTATCGCCTTGGTCGGCAACCAGTCTACCGCAGAAAGCAATGGCAACCTACTGCGGGATAATCTTCTGCCCGATCAGTCATGTCTCTTTCAAGACATGATCGCCCAAGCGTGTATCACGTATGGCACTTAATTGACTGACTAAGTACTTTTAATCATCTTCAGGGGTGTGAGTTTTTTTTTTTTTTTTTTTTTTTGCTTTGCGGTTATTTTTGTTACCACAACTCACATCCCTAAAGATGATCTCAGAAGGAGATTCAAAGTACTTGAGAACATCGAGAAATGAAGAATAAAATCGACTATCAAATTACAGCCCATTTTTCACCACTTTCAGTTATAACACGAGAAAGATTACCCGTGAGTATGAACTTATTTTATTAAAAATAAGCAGACACAATATTTGCAATTTATTTAATCTGACACACACACACACACACACACACACACACACACATATATATATATATATATATATATATATATATATATATATATATGTATGTATTAATACCTTTCCTAAGGGTATTTGCGCGTAAGTGAATGCAATGAATTTAACTGAAATTTGAATCGGAGAGCCGAGTTCAAATTACAGTTGAATTCCTTGCATTCACTTAAGGGCAAATACCCTTGATAAAGGTATTATTCCGTATAATCACTCCAGTTAAGGGTTAAATGACAGGACAACTTGGGTTCTATAGCCTTGGACGACAACCACTCTACCACAGAAAATAATTGCAACCTACTGCAGTATAATCTTTTGCCCAGTCAGTCATTTCTCTTTCGAGACATGATCACCTAAGCGTGTATCACATATGTGTATATATATATATATATATATATATATATATATATATATTGTGTATTTGAACAGCAATATTTCTTTTATAAGATTTTTAAATAGATTTATATATAAGAGGGATTGTTTTCAAAAATATACAATTATTAAATTATATGTTCCAGTAGCTAACAAGAAAAGTAACAATTGTTGTAAATTGCTAGTCGTTTTAATGAATTTATATCAGCCTCCCTCCACCAAGCACCCATAGCGTAGAGGTATATATATATTAGGCCGGGAGGAAACAGAAGCTCCCAAATAATAGTTCCTGCTTGCTGTCTAAAGTCTTTGTTCTGTAGGCTACTCGTGCGGGAGAGGGTTAGAGTGAGTTGCGTGGAGAAACAAGTCGTTTGTGATGAAAAACTCGTTTTCTCCTTGGATCAATTTAGACATTTAGGGAACGATTTCGGATAAATGACAAGTGAGTTCTTTCGGCATTCAAATGAAAATTGGGCGAGAAAGCACTGTTTAGTATTTAGCCAAAATCGAATTAGTCAATATGTCATAGCAAAATACTAATGAAGACAGTTTCTAAAGTTTTTTATTATGTAAAAAAAAGCAAAAAATATTCAATTGCATTGTGATTATTATTTGAATACGCAGTCATTATTTAGAATTCTAACACGTACATCTAACATACTGTACATTATATTTATATATATATATATATATATATATATATATACCTCCACTTTTTCGCTGGAAAAAGAAGCATAGTCTAAAGCAAAATACCTCAAACTAAATGAAAACAAAGTTTTCTCGGTAAAAAGTTCATGCTATCATGAAGAGGATAGATCAAAGTATTTTTTAATTATTTTTACAAATTTTTTAATTTGTTCTAACAGGTTTTAACAGGCTCATTTAGTGGTAGAAATCTTTTTTTTTCTCTCGTCAGTGAAAGCGATAAATTGATGCTAGATTTTATTATGTCTAAACGTAATATTACACCGAAGGTATTTTTTGACTGTGAAAGACACATTAATTTGGAAATTCTTGCAAAAATCAAATAATCGTCTGATTTTGATGAAAATTTTAGGACTTATTCATAATTAACTGAAATCAGTTTTAAAATAATTATTTTTAAAAAATATTAATAAAAACATATTTTTTAAATATGTTACCCCCCCCACACACACCAATTAATTTCCAGAAATGTCGAAAAATGCGACTAGGTCTCAACATATAGATAGTTTTAATTAAATTCAGGAGTCATTGGGGAATGCAAATCAACTGTCTTTATTTCTTCAAAACCTGTCACTCTTTAGAAAATCTGCTCCGAATTAGGAAAAAAAATGCAATAAAACTATGCTATTTTTTATTTGGATAAACTTTTAATTACTTTTATAAACATAAATTAAAATTATATCATAGTCTGAATAGAAAAAAAAATTTCCATTAGTAATGAATTTTTACAAGAATTGTTTTTATTTTTATTATTTTATTTTTGTTTTTTTTAAGTAATTTCTAAAAGTTTCATAATTTCCTCCTCATAGGTCTCTCAGATTTTTTTTTAATTAATGTGTGGCAAATATATTTATTAATCGAAAAATTTAAACACTTACTCTAAAAAGGGGTGCTCCTTTTTTGTAAAATAATTGAAACATTTTAATTTTCTGCATGTTGATTTCCCGTTTTTTGTTTGTACGGGTGGCCATACGCGATCTTTATCATTAAAAGGCCAGGTGATTCAAGGGTTGTCCTCCCTTACATGAAAAAAAAATCCGTATATAAACCTTTTTATACCAAATTCGTCTTCTATACTTTTGGCCAGCTGGTATAAATCATTCATTATCGCCTCCTGATAGTGTTGACAGCTGTGATAACTAGGCTACTGTAATTGAGGAATGCTTTTTGAAACATTTTTCAAACAGTAAGCAAGTAATTCTTGTTTCAAGTCAACCTAAAGTAAGTTTAAATTGGTAATTTGAAGAAAATAATGTATCAGTGAGGTGTATTTTATTTTTGTATGATTTTTAAAACCGATAATTGGCTTCTGTTTACAAACGATGAAAAATGGCAGAAATTTTAAATTTTTAAAAAACTTTTTCCGATCAATATAATTTCGGTTTAAAATACACCAGGGTATTTTGCTTACTGAAATTAGTAAATTTAATCCGTTGGCTTTCAATTAAAGCTAATTTTAAAGCTCGAACTTATTTATTTTTAAAAGAAAAATTTAAATATAGAAAAATGAGTGGAGGTACCTAAATAGTCATCAACAGACAGATCTGTTTCGCTGTATCACAGCTCATCAGTACGGTTAGACTCCGATTGCTTTTAACCCAGGATTGAAACCCGACTGTTTGGAGTCAATCGGAGATTCTACCTCTGGGCTATGGGCGCTCGGTAGAAGAAGGCATACTTTTTAGCGTGTATATTATCATTATACACGCCCAATAGCCAGAGTGCTCTAATTCATTGCTGATATATATAAAAGCATGTTTCATTATATAATATACACATATTTATGATTGACGATAGCAACGTATTATAACTTGACGACAACAATATTATCAAGACATTTTACACGCCATTTGTCGGGTACAAGATCTATCACACAACAATTAAAGACACATTCTTGTTGACCTTCACAATACAGGAAACACTTGTTGACAACACCAATATACTAGACCATGAAAATAATGAACAAAATCTTTAAAATGTCTAGGTTCTCTATATCAAAAGCAAGCAACCAACACTGAACAAAATTTATTACGGGTGTAGTATCAATGTTTTGAAATGCATTTAAGTAACATATAACGCCATGGTACATTTTTTTCATTTCCCGTTAGCTCGCTTATATTGTGGACGCTTGTTTACAAAATACACCGTCGCTAAAATGGTTAATTTTAAAATAGTTATAACAGTTCGCGTTCACCCGTTTTTACAAAAGATCACAACGATCACAGTGACATTAAGCTTGTTTTTGCTATTCAACCCTGAAGATGATCTCGTAGGAGATCGAAAGTACTTGGGTTAAAAAAAACTACGCAGCCTTCCTTGTTGAATTTCTACATAACAATAAGACTCTAATTAGAAAACTTGAAATGATTATTATAAAAAAAAGACACAATATGTGTATATTATTTAGTAAAACTTACTTGAATATATATATATATATATATATATATATATATATATATATATATATTATCTCCAAATGAAAAAGAACGAAGAATAAAATTGCAACGTTCAAAACATTAATTTAAAAATGTGCTCAATATAAAAATAGACCAATGAATATTTATTATTAATTATTACGTGAGAACATGTGAAAAACTACTACAAAATTATATATTTTGCTTCGACATTGAAAGAACAATATCTCAATATACAATTTTGTAATTTCGCAGTAGTTTTTTTCATTTTTGTCACTTAATAAAGTATATACATAGCTACATCATCTTAAAACGCCGAAGTTAGGCAACGTCGAGTATTGTCAGTCCATAGATGGTTGACCACTTGGGAATAATAGATGTTGTAAAGTTGTATGTGCGGGTGGTGTAATGGATAATGGCTTGGAATTGTTAATTGGAGAGCCGAGTTTCAGTTCCCCTTACTTTCGTTATATACTCTTTCGCGCAAATGCAGTTGTCAAAGGTATGAATCCATCTTTTTTCTTCATGAATTATTTAGTAAACTTTTTCCTTCTAAAAACCATTATTATCTTCCAAAAGATAATTCTTATAATCTAAAAATATTCGCTAATTCTAAATAACCTGCAAAAGATTTATAAGCTTCAGTTAAGGAATCAATCAGTTATTCATATAAATATGATTCCGGCCATATCGTTTTCAATCCATGACCCAATCACCAAAGTTAAGCAACGTTAAATCTGGATAAGTGACCGTATCCGATTGCGAATATCATTAGCTTAAGTGTACTAGTGTAATCGATAACGGCTCAGAACGAGAAATCGAAGAGTTCGTTTCAAATTCCAGTCGGGTTCATTACGTTCTCTTACGTGCAAATACCATTGAGAAAGTATGAATCTATCTCCTCCACCACCAGTTATGGATAAATAGTGAGTAATACGTGATTGTCAACCAGTGTTATCTTTCCTTCCTATCTATATAAACTACATCTTAACATAACCCTCTACCTCAAGTGCTCTCCTCCCCCTTTTCCAGGGTGAACCATACTGTAAGAAAAAATAGATTTGATGCATTTAATATGAAACCTGTTCTTTACAAAAAGAAAAAAACACATTATTCTGAACTTGAAATACGCTACATTTTCCTGGCGTTGTGTAATAATGGACGGAGATGATCGGCAGGTAGACAAGCCTAAAAGAACTTTGTAGCTTGACACAAATTACACACGCTGAATTTATTCTTTCGATCGTTTTGGGATAATGTAAGCAAATAAATACTTTCGTGTATTTTTGTCTGATCGAAAAGATTATCCACTCAGCAGTTTTTATAACATATCGACAAAATTGTTCATTCTTCCTTCTTTCTAATATCAAACAACCGTCAATTAGCGCCAAGATAATATGGTTTCTTTTCGTTTGTCCATTTCATTTTCGTTACAAAAAGTATATGTCAGTTCCATGATTTGATTTAACTGCTAGATGTAAGTTTCCGTGGCGGAAATGAAAAATTAGTTAAATGGGTCTTAATATTTCATAAGTTCTTATGCAGGAGACTCTTGGACGAGCATTAATTAATTTACAAAAGGGAAAATAACGGTCGGTGGTTGTGGTGGTGGTGGACAGCTAAAGAGGAACATTTTGGATTCGAGATTATTATCAGATAAATCCCTTCATCAGATTCGATAGATAATAGAGGATTTGACGTCTACTCGTCGGCGATATATCTTATTTATTTAATTGGTTCTGTTCAGACGTGGCTCATGCGTTAGTGACATTCATTCTTTAAAGAAACAACATTTGGCCCTTTTCATCTCAGATTTCGAACAAGTTGCTATTATCATTCAATAATTGAGATACCGTTATCTCCCATGCGCATTACTGCTTCTCATTATACCGGTTTAGATGAAAATTCACCCAGGCGTCTTTCAGGTTAATCCCTTAAAGTACTATGCTAATTTTACTCGCCAGAAATATTTAATAAGATCAGGATTATTATCATTCAAAACTTCATGGTACAAACATAAAATGCAGGGCATAAAACTCTCGTACCTCTACCATGTGATTTGAGAGATAAAACAAAATACAAATTCACGTCATGCTTCGAAAAGATTTCGTAACGAAAAAAAAAGTATCCCCCCTTTTGTATTTCACCCGTTTGGGGCATTATTATAACCGATATATAATAATACCGTAGTTTAAGGGCGGTGCGGAATGGTTGAAAGTAAAAGGGATGAGAAACATATTTTGTTCTCAGAGAGACTTTTATATAATGAAGACATGCACAAAACTATATATACATATATACACGTGTTCCATGCAGAGAATAATATATCAAATATAGCTACAGAAAGATTGTAAGTTGGCAGACCGACTGCAGTCTCTCTCTCACCGGCGCGACGTGGCTTCCCTGTGCCTCTTCTATAAATACTTTCACGGCTTCTGCTCCGATGAACTTAGATCACTGGTGCCTCCTAGGTACGAATTTGCACGAGATACTAGATTAGCAACTAGATCCCACCCTTTTACAGTGAAACCGATAAAATGTAACCGCAATTTGTACTCCAACAGTTTCTTTTCTCGCACTTCCCGACTGTGTAATTCCCTTCCACATGATTGCTTCCCTGACGGCTACAATCTCCAGGAGTTTAAATGTAAAGTCAATAGACACCTCCTAACTCACAATCTCTCGCATCTACCCAACCCTCAACCTCGGTATCCTTCCTCATCTATCACCCTCTTTCTGATATTTCCTATATCTAACCACTCTTTCTCTTTACCTTCCCCTATATAACCCCATGCGCAACAGTGGCAGTGGAATGCCTTGCTTGGGATGAAATGATTTTAAAAAATAGTAATAATAATACGAGATATTTTTGTTTCTGAAAAAGTCATGTTTAGGACTCCGGATTCAAACGGGCTGGATTTAGCTACCATCTCACAGCTTGGGATATATTTCGCAAATATTAAGGAGAGGGTCTTGAGTACTGCCAGCTGGAATTTCTTTCTATATCCAGGAAATAAATATTCCCAAAGGGAAACGGTGTCATGGATTTGTATGGAAGGCAGATTTTGTCTCCGCTCCGGCCTTTCTTTTTGGCTGTTGAAAAAATAAAATAAAATTAAATTAAGTGTCGCTCTTGCCATTGTTTGGAGTGGTGTCACTAAGGGGTGAAATTTCTTTAGCAAAGGGAGATAATCCCCTGTTGTGTCCCTATAATTTTATTATTTTGAGTTAATAGGAGTATTGGGAAAGAAATAATAAATTAAACAGTAAACAGAGGACGGAAGATGCAACACCGAAATCTTAAAACTCAGCGGGAAAACTAAATTATGGTAATTATAATAGTAATATTAGCCGCTTCCTGATAGGGAAACATTCGGAGTTTGACTAACCAGCAAGTCAGTCAGTTAAGTGCCATACGTGATACACGGTTGCGCGAGCATTTCTCGAAAGAGACATGACTAACTGGGCAGAAGATTTTTCCGTAGTAGTTTGCCATTACTTTATGCGATAGATTGCTTACCAAATAAGGCTATAGAACCCAATCTGTCCTGCTATTTAACCCATAGCTGGAGAAAGAAGACACGTATTAATACCTTTCTTAATGGTATTTACGCGTAAGTGAATGCAACCAATTCAACTGGAATTCGAACTTAGCTCTCCAATTTCTCATTCCAAGCCGATATCCATTGCATCACAACTGCACATCCACAACCTTTGTATATAGAAGAATATAATTGCAAAGACTGCTCATCTTAAAAAGGATGAAAGTCTCTACCAAGTTTTTAAAGCCAACCCACTTAGAATACTTTGACTTGATGATAAATAGTTACATTCAAATGTCACTAATTTCAATCATATCAAACATTTTGTTATTAGTATATAGAACTTGTATGTTCTTTCTAGTGGATTTGCTGAAGAATCAAATGTTTGTAAGTTTTTTTTTTTTTTGTTTTTTTTTTAATGAATCAATCAGTGATATACATTATACACTCTTGGGCGATCATGTCTGAAAAGAGACATGATTAACTGAGCAGAAGATTTTTCTGCAGTAGGTTACTATTAATTTCTGCGGTAGACTGATTGCCAGCCAAGACTACAGGACCCAATCTGTCCTGCTATTTAACCCATAGCTTGAAGGAGAAGAGACGAATTAATACCTTTCACGCGTAAGTGAATGCAACGAATTCAACTGGAATTCGAACTCAGCTCTCCAATTTCTCATTCCAAGCTGATATCTACTGCACCACAACGATGAATAGTCAGCTGCAAAAGTGTTACCCTTATAAAAGTTCACTAGCTACTTTGTTTCTTATATCTGTATATTCTCTACATATTTATGTATTGAAACAATCATGTTCTAGAACATTTTTTCACATGAATTACTGCAGAGGTTTTCTGTAGGAACAATATCTTTTTTCAAAAAATTTTAAAAAATTTTTCATTTGGAAATCTTTTTTTTTTTTTCAAAGAGACAAAATAAAAGCTAACAAAGTCACCCAAAGAGTATTCGTGTGTAAGTGAATGCACTGAATTCAACTGGAATTAGAACTCGGCTCTCCGATTTCTCGTTCCGAGCCAATATCCACAACGCACTAAAATGTAAATGTGCGTCCTCCGGCTGTGTTCGAACCTGTACCCACTAAATGCAACCATCATTGTCCATCTAACGTGCCTTAGACCGCTAGGCTATGTAGAACCGCCGAACCGACTAATACTAATGTCGCAATGTATAAAATATTTCTCTTAAAACAATTTACCAGGAAAATAGGTTTTTCAAGTTCAGAAAATATTAACGACCTTTCCAGTATTGATAATGGGTTTCTTTCTAAACTTTTATTTGAAGTATTGTGGCATGTTAACATTTTAATTGCGTCATGATTTTCTCTTCGAGATACATGTGATATTCGTTTAACTGCTGCTACTGTTGAAAGTGCTGTGATTTCTATTAATTGGTATAGATTTTTTGTGATTATGTAGTGTCATGTTACAATGTTCGAAGAAGTGTCGACTTCACCAAGAAGTTCAAAGTCTTTTTAATCATTGATCTTAGAAAGCGTTTTTATGCAACTGACAGTTTTAGAGTTTTTTAAACAACTTTGGTGATATTTACGATTTCTATGTGAAAGTATTGATCTGATGAGGCGATTAAAGAATATAACGCGAGTTTTCAGGTCAATATGGTATTCGGCGGGACTATTATTTTTTGTTCAATTTCCTTATCTTCGATTATAAATTAAAAATTTCGGAAGAATTCGTTTTTACATTTTAATATCCCAAAGTTTTATTTCAACTCATTTTTTTATAAGTACTAAATTTATATTATAAATAATAATATTTTCGTGAAAAAAATAGTGCGTTCAGAAAATGTAATGACGTAAAGCAATTTAGGAGAGATAATTCAGTATTTAGCATGTGAAACATTCTAAAAAATACTAAGAAAACGGAAAAATAACACGGAAACTTTATCTCGTACCGGAACTAACCCAAAATCTAATTAGTTCGTGCCAGTTTTGAGGCTAATCATCCCTGAAAGTTTTATCTAAATTCATTCATCGTGTCTTGAGATATTTTCACCGCAGACAGACAGACACACAAGCAGCAAACGCGACCGAATACAAATCCACCGCTTTTGCTACGGAGTAAAACAGTTAGAAAATGATACTTGTGCCATTCTTCAGTATTGTAGTGTTTGTAAGTTGAGCTTGATCGCACATTATTATTTTTTTTTTTTTGCTGTTACAGTGTAAACATGACCACTCCGCTAGCAGTGTGCACTAAGGAGGAAGCTAGCAGGTGTGTTTGCCGAGGATGAAATTTATTTGTGGTTTTTAGCATAATACGGCGACAGTGGACTGCCGCGTAGAAGTGTATATAAGAAGACCGAGAAGTTCAAAAGTGGCCGGTCACTTGTGGTGCACGTAGAAAGAGATGGACGCCCGTCAACCTCCACTTCTGGCGAGAAGATTCAACAAGCTGGAGAGATAGTAATGACGAACCAATGATGTAGCGTGTTCTCTCGCAGATTCGGATCACTTCCCTCTATGGGGTACATTGCTGGGTCGGGGGCTTGTTTGCACTGTAACAACCGCAAGAAAACTGTGCAATTAATCTGAAACTTCGATAACGTGACCAGAACAGTAAAAACTATAAGAATGCATCTACAGAAGATATGTTATGGCGAAAGTGCAAATAATGTTTGACATAACTTCGTAATAAAAGAAAGCACACAGTTTTCTATTTCATTCTTGCCAAGAGAGTCCTACCTAACACACGATGGGAAAATGCGTTGTCATTATGAAGCTTTTTCCACTTTGTTCCATAATTCCATTTTTACTCGGTGTCTATATCTTACGAACACGCATAAAATTATATACATTAGAATAATGGAATAAAAATGAATGATAAAATGAAATAGATGCTGTGTGGCGCGTTTCGACCTCTAGAAGAACTTCAACAGACTAAAACAATATTATTTTATGGAATTATATATGCATAAGCAGAGAATATAAAACCGCCAGTGTCAGTTACAATTACACACCTTCAGGAAACTCTTTTTTATTCGGAAAATGAAAAATAATTTATTTAAATTCATCGAGAGTTCTCATATGTATTTATTGTGTCAATTCTTACAAATGATAAAGTAAATTCTTCCTTTATGTTTTAGCTTATTATTATTATTAGGGTTTTTATCATGATACAGTTAAAATTATATATGAATATATTTATCATTTTACCACGAGCAAGGCAATAAAGCCTCTAAGACGCAAAGGTTTTCTGAGCGTTAGAGAATATGACAGAAATATATTATTAAGAACTGAGGGCAATAAAAAATCAGAATTGAGAAGGCAGTAGATAACAACATTGCATTTAAATTTTTGAAGAACAAATTAGCAGGGAAGCAAGAAGTGGGAAGAGAATTCCACAAGAGTGATGTGCGAGAGAGAAAAAAATTATTAGGATAGAATCTTTAGCTACATCTCGACATTTCAACTGTAAAAATATGAGACCTTAACGCCAGTCTAGTACTGCGCTTAAATTCATAAAACAGAAGTACCATTGAGGAAAGTAATATTTATTTTGAAAAATATAAAAATGTAACAAAAGACTAAAATGTGGGGTGATAGGGAAAAGCTGGTCTTCAGTCTGTCTTATCTTAAATTTAGCTAGCCAAGATTACTGGCCTAAATTTGCACAGTATTCCTTACACCAAAATAACATATTTTTTACTGAACATTCTTATTTCAGACGCCATAATACCTCACAGTCTCTATATAATCATATCCAGTTTTCATTTATACAATTTGTCTGTGGGTGGGAAATAAAAATAAATGAATAACGGAAAGTTCATCAGAACAATTACCATGTAAGTATTTACAGAAAAGTCACAATGAAGCTACGATAAGCTGATGGGAAAGCGATTGAAACCGAGGTGCCAAGTCATTGCAGTTTCTTTTTGGGTATTATTATCATTTTTCTGTAAAACCAAATTACCAGCCAAATACTAATAGCTTGTAAAATCTTACTTTGAAGATTTTTCCGCAGTTTATAAGACGTGTCAAATAATAGAGATTATTAAACTCATTTTATAGCAAACTCAAGTGATATGCAAGTACTATTAACTAGTAAAATCTTATTGTAGAGAAGTATCCCGTTTTCTTATCACTGTTAAAATTGACATATAATAAATAAAATAGATTATTAAAATCCTGTTTTCTGTGACATCAAGATCTTTGTAGCGAGGTTATTAATATGATGACATGTTATGAAATGATCTCTGTGGCCGGTATTAATTGATCCAGTGTCTGACATACAAATTACACTCTCCGCCCGAACGACTGATTACCACACGCGGTTCATACTGTGAGCAGTCAGATTTCCTTTGACAAAGAAAATTTGTTACTCTGGTGATATTAGTGTAATCTGAGCGAAAAGTCTAACTCACCATTTGTGCTATTACTTTAGACAGCTGTCAAACCAAGTTTCATCGTCAATTTCTGCGAAAATCAATGTAAAGCATAATATTCGCAACATTTCAGTTACCATATATACTCGCGTATCATGTGACTTTTGAAGACTTCATTTTGAAGCTAATATTACGGCGTTCGCATCATACAACTGATATAAAATTAGCGTATGTATATGCACTATTTTTATATCTCGTGCATGATACGGCCCCCTTAAAATTAGCTTCAAAAGTCGCATGAAACGCGAACATATACCGTCATTCAGTCAGTTAAATGTCATACGTTATATACGCTTGGACAATCATATCTCTTTCGATCCATGACTGACAAAGCAGAAGATTTTCCCGAAATACGTTGCCATTTTCTTCTGGTTGGCAACAAAGCTATAGAACCTAATCTGGCTTGCTATTAAACCTATAGTTGGAGGGAGAAGATATGGATCAAGGGTATTTGCTCGTAAGTGAAAACAAGGAATTCAACTAGAATTCAAACTCGGCTCTCTGACTTCTTATTCCGAACCGATATCCATTGCAACACATCCTACTTGTTTGAACCGGCTGAGTCCAGCCAACCTGGCTGAGTCCAGCCAACCTTTCTGACTGGCTGAGTCCAGCCAACCTTTCTGACTGGCTGAGTCCAGCCAACCTTTCTGACCTTCTGTCGATTCTGCCCACATTGTGCTTGTTGGTCTCGGATCTTCCAAATCAGGATCACTTATCATCATCCGAATGTGTTAGACCAGACACACGAATGAACGGTATATAATGAAAAACCAGATCAAAATTTATATGTATTTATATATATATATATATATATATATACCGAATAGATACAAATTACAAGCGAGTCAAAACTAAGTAACGCAAAAAAATATCAGTTGGCTGGTATTTCAGTTGAACGTTAAAAATTCGTGATCTCCACGAGACGATGGTTTATTCAACTTGCAGCTCGCTGAATTTGTACTGGCCGCCTCTTGCAATATCTCTGGAGGAAGCCTATTTCAGCTGGTCAGCATCAATTCATCGCTGTTCCCCGTCTCACTGAATTTCGTTTTCCACTCCAGTTTTATTAAAAAGACACAAAACCGGGGTATTGAAGTTAGGTACGGGATTTCTATTTCCTACTCCCTATAACGTCTTGGCATCTCGAAATATAAGTAATATCATTTAACCATTTCGATTTCCAATGGAAGGAGAGAAAACTTACTCCTTGTTATTGTCTGCCTGTTCCTATCAGCTGCCCTGATAATTAGTAAACAAGAAATCTTCAAGGCCGTATTTTGACCAAGAGTCACATATCGTCAAAACCCATTGACAATATTTTGACTACACATAGGTAACTAGCTTTGATAAATTAGCTTAATTCTCCCAACAAATGCAATTTGCAATCTTTGCACTTTTTGTACTCTTTGTATCTTTAAATCTGTATTTTCCAATTTTTATCACTACAACTACTTTTTCCAACAAAAATAATTGTATTCTCCAACTTTTAGAGAAATCTTTTCTCATCTTGAAAACCACTTCAAATTAATACCAGCCATCCGAAAATCGGGTTACATTATTTTACCATGATCAAAGTGGAACAAATTACATTATTTTACCATGATCAAAGTGGAACAAATTACATTATTTTACCATGATCAAAGTGGAACAAATTACATTATTTTACCATGATCAAAGTGGAACAAATTACATTATTTTACCATGATCAAAGTGGAACAAATTACATTATTTTACCGTGATCAAAGTGGAACAAATTACATTATTTTACCGTGATCAAAGTGGAACAAATTACATTATTTTACCATGATCAAAGTGGAACAAAAACCATACAGTAACTGGGTATGGAGAAAACGTTGTTAACACATAAAGACCTGGCATCCCATTTGGGGGCCGGTGAATATTAATTAGACCTATATGTTTTTTAATAATTTCACCCCAAGCAAGGCGATAATAACACTAAGGCGCAATATATTACTGAAATTGAAAGAGAATGAGAAGAATTTAGTGATGAGAAAGAACAATAAGGAACAGGTTTCAGGAAGGCAGAAGACAGCGATAATGCCACTACGACGCAAGGGGTTACTGAAAGTTAAAGAGAATGAGAAAATAGCAATCGACGTTGTTTTGTAGACTTTCAGCTATCAGGAAACAATTAAACGAAAGGGAAGTACGAGAAAAGAAACTGTTTGAGTAAAAGTGGCGGATATATTTAACTATTTCGACGGTAAAAAGGGTGAGACCTAGATGCCAGTCTAGTAGTACGTTTATATTCTTGTGGACGGGCAACAGGTATCGTGAAAATATTTGTAGAAGAGACAGAGGGAATCTACGCCATGTCGGTGAAAAAGTGACTGGTGTAGAGATGCCAAGTCAGGACCGATTAAATTGCAGATTATTCTTTTGATTTTGTTGTGAGCCCTGACATGTATAGCAAGAGCACCCGATTAGATATGGCAAAAGTATTCCATGCACGAACGAATGGTAGATTTATAGATGTTCAAGATCGATTATGATGAGAAAAATATTCGGATCCGACACATTGACCCAAGCATCCTCGCACTAGATGCAGCTAGTGATCCGATGTAGTCGCTCCACATTGAATTGAATACTGCTATCGGATCAGGTTTGGTGTTTCTGTTATATATTTAGAGATTCTTGATTAAAATAAAAGTAGAATATGCAATGTTATTGGTCCTGAGCTGGCATTTCAGTTTCAGTCACTTTTCCACTGCTTTAACTGGGCCTTTCCTTTGCATTTTATATAAATATTTTTATTTGGTAATTGTTCTGATGATCTTTGCTCTATGGTACTTAGATTTTATGAATTTAATTTCTGTCCTAGATTGGCAACAAAATCTCATTTTACAGTTTAGATATAAGTTCTATGCCAGCATTTTCTTCTGTCACGCTTCTTGATTGTAAAACTTTTTTCTTGCTTCTTGTTTCCCCGTCAAATTTGATCCTCATGTAAATATAAATGTAATGTCTGCCATTATCTTCAATTTTCTTCTTTTATTGTCCTTAATAGTAGTTAAGTTATTCTCGTACGCTCACTTACTAAGCCCTTGCCTCTTAGTGGCTTTATTGCTTTGCCTGGAGTGAAATGATAAAAAAATATATTTTTACTCTCTCTCTCTCTCTCTCTCTCTCTCTCAGTATTTCTTGTCTTTGGATTAAAGCGTTTGAGTTTAATCTGTTGAATGTATTTACAGCGTGAGACATAAAACAGGGCCGGCAATAAATTGACCCTCTTCTCGAAATAATCATTTTAACAACAAAACCTCAGAAGATGAGAGAAATTGACTGGTTGCACGGATAACTTTACAGCACTCTCTCGTACATAGCTGAATTAAAATGAGGTGAGTGTTATTTTTCAGTTTCTAAAATTAAATTTTATTTGAAAATGAAACGGTTTATTATTGTTTTTTTTTCATATACAATGAACGAAAAAAGAATAAAGAACAAAAGAATAAAAATGAAAGTTTAAAAGAATAAAAGAACGAAGGTAAAGCTTAAAATGAAAGAAGGAAAGAAAAGAATATATGAATAAAAGAACGAAAGAAAATATGAATGAAAGAATAAAATAATGTTTAATTTAATCCACCTATTTTTTAACTTGTTCCCCATTGTGCCTCATAAGGATTTTCTGTCCGATTTTCAAAGTAATCAAAAATATTACAGATACGGATTCTTGTAATAGTCGATTCATTTTGTAACAGCAACGAGAAATTATTTCAAGATTTTGATAAGCCTGAAGAATAAAACCTATTTTCTTGTGTGTGTGTGTGTGTGTGTGTGTGTGTGTGTGTGTGTGTGTGTGTGTGTGTGTGTGTGTGTGTGTGTCAAAACAATTAAATGAAAGGGACTTCCACAGGCGGAAAGTGCGAGAAAAGAAACTGTCCGAGTAGAAGTGAAAGATACATTTAACTATTTCAACGGCAAAAATGATGAGGCCTAGATGCCAGTCTAGTAGTATGTTTATATTCTTGTGGATGGGCAGTAGGAAAGTGGGCTCATCATAACAGGTACCGTGAAAATATTCGTAGAAGAGACAGACGGACACCACGTCACGTCGGTGAGAAAGTGACTGATGCGTGCATTTACCACAATAAATATTAATCATGGTCCAAGACGCTCCAGATCTTTCATCATCGTGTCTAGATTATTGAAAATCGTATAATTGCAAGTTTTGTTGAACCGCTAGAAATGTACAAATAAATTAACCGATCGAACAAATAGTTACCAACAATGATTAATTGATTTACGATGCCTACAACAATTTTAATTATGCTCTGCCCATAGCAGCCAATGATCGGGGAATATTTGATACACTACAAAAGCAAGTCAATTGAAAATATCCGCTGGATATGCTTCGCGATTAACAATTAGAATTCACATCCAAAAATAGGTAAACACAAATATAGTGAATTAAAACAAGAACATTGATCGTTAACGCTTGACGAAATACAGTTCAATAAATTATAGATGTTTAAATGGCGAACAGATTTTTGTAAACAAAGTACTCAGTATTAGAACAAATAGAACAGTAATTGATAACAGATAAATAAAATTTTAAAAGATGTAGTGTTTTACATCAATTGTTGTATATATACATGCTAAATTTAAAATTTGAATGATGGGTTTCTTTAACTTTTCTTTATGTCTCGATCTATTCTGAACTTTTAAGATATATATATATATATATGTATGTATGTATATTCAGTTTTGCTGATAGGTCCGCGTCTTGCGTCCCTGGCGCATGAAAATATAAAAAAACGCAAGAAAATCGTATCCATGCGTCCCAGGGACGCAACTCAAATTTTCCATAATAAAAAACGATACATGTAGGTTCTCAGCTTTGTTTTATTTTGAACCGGAAATTTCCACCGAAAATATCATGGGAGAAGCTCTCTCTCTCTCTCTCTCTCTCTCTCTCTCTGTGTTCTTTTTTTTCTTTCCCACACCATTTCAAGCTAACTGCAGGTTGCTTTCTTTGAAAGTGAACAATTTAAATTTGTGAGAATTTCGGTGAGATGAAATGAATTACATCGGATGGAGGTGGGGGTTAAAAGCTTTCCCCGTCCCCTTCCCTAGTTCATAATCAGAAACTATGAGTTGTTTAAGAGGGAAAAAAATAGGTTGCTTTGAACTTAAATAAAATTATTTTCTTCAAAATTTATTTTACATTATTTGGAGGTACCCGGGCGAATTAACAGAAAAGGTCCCAAAACTCCAATATCAGTCCCATTTCGTTTACGCTTTTAACTACACTCGAAGTATGTCTTTGATCTTTGAAACTATTAGATTTATATAGGTACTACCACTAAATCGCTAAAAAAAACAGTATAGTATGAATAAAAAAAAGGTCCCAAACTTTAAAAAAAAACTTTTTGATCAAAATATTTATATTATTATTCAGAGAAAAGATCAAAGTAATTTTTAATTATTTTTTAAAGATTTTTAGTCCCTTCTAACATTTTCGAAATTTTGTCAGAAAATTTTGTTTTGATTTGGGTTAACGGTTAAACAAACGTTACGACTGTTTACAATGGAAAACGTAATGATTACACTACCCACTTTTTTCGGTGACAAACATTAAATTGAAAATTCTCGCAAAAATCAAGTAACTGTCGGTTTTTAATGAAACTTTCAATACTCATTCACAAATGAAATTAATTTGGAAATTATTATTTTTTCAAAATTCTTGGTAAAAATTTTCTTTTACCTCTGTTACCCCTTACACGTAAATCCATGAAATTTTAATAAATTTTAATTGGTGAAAACTATTTTTATTAGTTTAACGCAGGACTCATTGGGGAATATAAATCATCTATTTTTTATTTTAAATTTTACACTGTACGAAAATCTGCTCCGAAGAGTAAAATAAAAAATGCAATAAAACTCTGATATAATTTAATTTGATAAGCTTTTAATTGCTGGAATAAATAACAAAAATTAAGGACATTATTGTCTGAAGAAAAAAAAATTTCGATTCATAATAAAATTTTAAAAGAATTGTTTTTATTTTTTATTATAATAATTTATAAAGTTTTTAAATATTTTTTAAATCTTTTAAAGAACTGTTGCGCTTACATTTTTAGTTAAGAATTGATGATTATATTGCCTATCGAAAATTGAAACGTTTAATAAAAACTGTTTTGCACCCATATTTTTAAAATAATTTACATTCTTTTGTATTTGATGTTTTTGTATGGTAATTTCTATGTGCAAATTAAAAGGTAAGAGTTTTCTCCCTTACCCGAAAGACAATGAGTACAATTTTGTCTCTTATGAACGCCATACATTTTTATCTCTAATCAAGAAGCTGTCAACACAACCTTGATTTCAAATTTGTGATTAAGAAATAGTTTTATTCTAAATTTCACGCTATAGATAAATAATATTTGTTTAAATCAGATTAATTTTACATAAAATTTGCTAATTTTCCAAAAATAATGTGTCATAGATATATATTTTATTTTTATAAAACCGAGAATTAAATTTTGTTTACAAAAATGTGTCGATCTCTCAAAAATGGCGGCAAATTCAAAAATTGGAAAAAACCTCAAACTTTTATATTCCAATGAATATAATTTCTGTGTGAAATAAACCCAGAGTATTTTGCCTAGTGGAAATAGTAAATTTAATCATTTAGTTTTCAATAAATAAAATAAAAAAAATAAAAGTTTTAAGAAAACTTTTTATTTTTAAACATTCAATTTCAAAGTTATCGAAAATAAGTGGAGGTACCTAAATTCATATCTTGAAGTTAAAACTAAAATTAAGATTTCATAGGCGATCTGTATTTTTAAAATAAATTAGGTATCGCTGTATTTAATTGTTTTTAATTCTGTTAAAGTTACGGTTTACGTTATGGTGTTGCCTTTTTATTTTCATTTTCCATCAAATTTTGATTCTCTTCCTTTTTTTTAATAATTGATAGTGAAAACGATTTACTATGATGCTCTTCTTCCTTTATAAATTCATAGCAGTTAAAGATTGACCAAAAAAATGTTGACCCTGTGTCAGTCAGTACCTGGAGTCTCTTTGGTCTCTTAAACACTTTCTTGTAAGGAACATTTAAATGTACATTTCAAAGGTGATCGTATCAATAGAAATGGTTGACTATCTTTGGGGAGAGGAAATAGAAGTGTATTATTTTTCTATTTATTTCCGCTTTCTCTGTGATCAGCAAAAATCAATAGTATAAGATCACAATATGCAGGTGAGGAATAGCTATCTAGTATGGCAGACACAGAACAGGTAGCTTTAAAAACAAAGGTGACTAAACCCCCATACAGACATAACCAAACACAAACGTCTTGTATGTCCAAATTATTGACCCTGTGACTTTTCAATCAAGCATCAATTTTATTTCAAATAAAGAGTGTTATGATACAACAGGTGTAGGAACTGCCAGATTCCATCCAGGAAGTCATATTAAAACTAGAAATGCCATTAACAAAAGTGATGAGCATGGGACTAGATGGAGCTACCCTAATGAGTGGGAGAAAGAAAGGCTGCACAGGTATACTGCTTAGGTCTAACCGCCACATGGTAAATGGGCACTGAGTTGCCCACTCCCTTGCCTTGTACACATCTCAAGCAGCAAAGTCAATCGCATATCTAAAAGGGCATCCCAAACGAGCAGCCAAAATAAGACGCATATAGAAACTGCTGGAAGACCCAATGCTCACTTACAAAGAGTTGCATTCCATCCGATGGCTATCGTACTGAAATACTCTTCAGGCTGTGGATAAAACAATTGATAGCCTGTTGACATGCATCACTGAAATGTCCTAAGATTTCAGCAAAGACCCTAAGTTAAATGGCCTAAAAAAAGATTGCAACAGAGAAGTTCATCAGCATCACTGCTCTCATGATGGATATCATGGCCCCGGTTACAATCTTATCCCAGTTCCTGAAAACAGAAAATGTGGATGTGGCTTTAATAAAAGTGAAATTCGATATTGCTATCAAGGATCTGGAAAAGATCAAGAAAATAATATCTCCCAATCTGTCAGTATTAGCTAGTAACATCCAAAGCAGTATGTACAAGGGTAAACATCAGATCACAAAGGCCATATTCAATCTGAAACAACTGTGCATGACATTTATTAATAACTTAATAAATAGCACGCACTCCAGGTTTCCAAACACCTCTCTGTTGTGTGCATTTGTTGTGTTAAGTCGCCGTCACATCTGCTTTATGAGTGAGGAAGTGCTGAAGGTCTATGGAAATTTAGTATATATATATATATATATATATATATATATATATATATATATATAATGTAGTACACTTGGTATGTAATCGGGGTAAATTCCAAAGGAGACGAACTCGAGAGAACTCAATGTTAAATTCATTTATTTAACAGAGTAATATTTTATATAACGGATTTTTAATTATTAGTTTGGATTTCGTATATGAACGTCGCAAATGCCTGTCCTAATATGGGCATGTGGGCGTCTACTGCAAATCAAATAAAAGAGAAGGAATTTTCGTTTTTTTTAATTTGGGGGGGAGTGATATTCCGAATACCCATTGTTGTACCATTTGGATCTGAAGAGCCGCGCCAAGAACGCAAGAGCGGCGAAATATGTATAATCCAAACTAATAATTAAAAATCCGTTATATATATATATATATATGCTAAACAGTTATAGGTGATTCAGATTAGGTTTAAATTAGACCAGTAAACAGTATTAGAAATTAAGCTTTAACAAATAGTGCTTTTTAGATATTTAAATACAAATCGCCTGGCGAAACCGAAAAGGTCAAAGCCATTGTAACATAATTGGCTGATCTTCACAACTTATATATATATATATATATATATATATATATATATATATATATATATATAAATTTGTTTTTTATTGAAAATTAATTTAATTTACACTGCGACACGGAAATGTCTATGTTTCGATTTTGAAATTTTTATCTCGTCATCAGGCAATCTTCAATAACTGGCGAAAATGATTTACAAAATCATTTAAATCATATAAATAACCCGAAGTTCATTTATGCAAGTAAGCACACTAATTTGTACACCTACATGGTGTGTCCACTTACATTTACATTAATCTGAAAAAATAGACATACAGTGAGTATTATACCAGTATTGATAAGTTTGTAAAGAAGGTTCGGGCTAAACTTGTGTCTAATGGTCTTTTTTACAGATTGGTTTGGAGACGAGTGGAATTCACCGCAATACTCGAAAAGGGTCATCTGCATCGCGATCATTCATGCCGGGTATCAAAATTCTTCAATCATGACACCCACTCAGTGCTTTTCGAACACCATAAAAAAATAAGGAATCAAAGATTATTGGAAAATCTGTCATGATGATTCATGCTTGGCATCAAAAGGGCGCAATCACGACGGCTACTCACTGCCTTTTGAAAACCGTGGAAACAATACAACGAGGAATAGCGGACTGAGACGGGGACTACGAAGACATGTCCTGTAAGAAAAGAACACGGCATATCTTCTGGTTGCCTCCATACAACAGAATGCATCCAAAATCTGCGGGAGAAACCGATGGAAGACCAAATCAAGGGAATACGAGCGTTGACACAGGAAATAGTTGTTGCAATTTCCACCATGAAACTGGCCTTGAATGAGGCTCTCTGCTACCAGTATTGCAAGTGGTGTAGCGGTCAACTTCTTACAGAAAAGGCTCGAGAAAGCAATCAGACAAAATGAAAGAAACTATTGAACAAGGTGAAACATCCTGTTGAAACAGAGACAATATACACTGACGATGACTTAAGAAACTCAAAACTTTGAACCATAGTCATGGTGCTTCTGAAATGAACTTCGGTCAATTTCTAACAGAATTTTATCCTAACCTGAAAAGGATTATTTTTAATTTGGAAAAGTTGATCATTAAAATTAAACCACACAAAATGCCTGTTATATTTAATAATACTTCACTTAAAGACACACACACACACACACACACACATATATATATATATATATATTGAATAATATAGACAAGTTTTGTCTATTAATTTTGTGTAGGATCCGTTCATACCGTCTGATATACTTGATGGTGATGTCGTTAAAAGACAACAAAAAATCACAGTATTTGTTGAATTTTTTATCGTGTCTAAGCTTTCGGCTCACATAAGCCATTATCAAAGAGTAAATAATAACACACAGTAAACATAGAACATTTAAGCTATTAACAATAAAGATAATTGAATTGAAAATATAAGTCCATCCCTACCGTGGCGGATGGCCGAAGACAGTGACAAAATAGTGGTGTTGTGGTCCCTGGTCTGATTACAGACATTTGAGTACGTTGTTGGAAATATCGAAATTGATTGTATTCAAACCAGGTTTAAACTGTTTAATGTAGAGTGCTTCGAGGATTTTTAGTTTCTGCTTATTATTTACTTGTTTGAGTATGTACGTGTTATCAACAAGCGTTTTTCTCAGAAGTGTGCGTTGATAACCGTGTTGTTCTAAATGACGGAATATATTTGAATTTTTATTTAAGTGCAACGTCAGACGCCGTGAGAGCGAATTTGTGGTGTGGCCGATGTAGATATTATTGAGGTTGTTAGAGATACATTCTCTAAATGGACATATGAATTTATATACTACATTGGTCTTTTGCAAATCACTAACGGTGGGGGAAGAGTCGTTGCGGACAAATGAATTAGATGTAGTGGATTTAGTGTAATATATAATGAACTTAATTCTTTTGTTAGAGTCTGTCGGAGAAATATTAGTATTTATGAGTTTTTTTAGGATGTTTTCATCTAGTTGGTAGTTGGAGTGCATCTGGCTACGGTATAAGAGAGTGATATGTTTAGGATTGGTTGGGTTAGTATCATGTGTTGTTTTTTCCATGTTAAGCTTTTTAAGAAAGTAATGTATTTGTTCATCAACTATGTAGTTGGGAAAATTATTATTGATGAGTGTCTGTTTTATGTTTTTTAGTTCACTGTAGAAGATCTGATTTGTAGATGAATTGACTTTTGCACGGTATAATAGATTTTTTATAATGGCTATTTTGTAATAGTGGGGGCATTCACTAATATAATTGAGTGTGGAGGGATTTTTATTAGTGGGTTTTTGATACGGTGAGATAGTAAATTTATTGTTGTCAGTGTTAATTAATATATCAAGAAAAGGAATTTTGTTATCTTTGTTAAGTTCATAAGTAAATTTTAAAACTGAGTTATTTTGAAACTGTTTTTGAAGTTGTAAGATTTCATTAGTATTTTTAATTGATAGTAGGATATCATCAACATATCTTAGATATATTGATGGTTTTGTAAATTTTGCAAAGGTAGTATTTTCAAGGTTAGACATGTAGAAATCACTAAAAATCGGACCAAGCACTGAACCCATGGAGACTCCGTCACGTTGTATATATATACTGTTGTTTGGATCAACAAAAGGCACTTCAGTAGTACGAGCTAGTAGAATTTTTCTTAGGATGTTGGGATTAATTTTGAGTGGGGGTAATGAAGGATTACTGTAAACATTTCTTATAATTATATCAATAGTTTCACTGACGGGTACATTAGTAAAAAGGTTTTCCACATCAAGTGAAGCTATGATTTCATTATTAGGTTTTTCACTCTTGAGGATTTGGATTGCCTCTAGGGTTGACTTTATGCTGTATTTACTCGGAAGGTAGGGTGTGATAAGCTGGTTAATATGTTTAGTTAACTGGTATACAGGAGTAGGAATTTGGGATATGATAGGGCGGAGAGGATAGTTAGGTTTATGAGTTTTTATGGTTCCGTATATGTAACCAGGTTTATAGTCACCAATAATTTTAGGGAGTTTTAAGGAATTCTGATCAGCGTTGTTGGCACTAATGAGTTTATTAAGTTTAGATTTTAGTTGGTGTGTCGGGTTTTTGTTAATTTTTTTAAATTTTGTGTGGTCATGGAGTATGTGGTTGAGTTTTGTGTTGTAATCTGATTTGTTAAGTACAACAAAGATGTTAGCCTTGTCAGCTTTTTTTACAATTATGTGAAGGTGGTTGCGTAGTTCGTGCGCGGCACTTTTTAGTTGTTTCGGTAGAATTTTTGAGGAGCTTCTGCTTTTATCATGGCGATCTTTGATTGCCTCAGCCTTAAGTAGATCTTTCAGTTCGGGTTTAACGGTTATAAGTTAACAACACTATATATATACAACGTGACGGAGTCTCCATGGGTTCAGTGCTTGGTCCGATTTTTAGTAATTTCTACATGTCTAACCTTGAAAATACTACCTTTGCAAAATTTACAAAACCATCAATATATCTAAGATATGTTGATGATATCCTACTATCAATTAAAAATACTAATGAAATCTTACAACTTCAAAAACAGTTTCAAAATAACTCAGTTTTAAAATTTACTTATGAACTTAACAAAGATAACAAAATTCCTTTTCTTGATATATTAATTAACACTGACAACAATAAATTTACTATCTCACCGTATCAAAAACCCACTAATAAAAATCCCTCCACACTCAATTATATTAGTGAATGCCCCCACTATTACAAAATAGCCATTATAAAAAATCTATTATACCGTGCAAAAGTCAATTCATCTACAAATCAGATCTTCTACAGTGAACTAAAAAACATAAAACAGACACTCATCAATAATAATTTTCCCAACTACATAGTTGATGAACAAATACATTACTTTCTTAAAAAGCTTAACATGGAAAAAACAACACATGATACTAACCCAACCAATCCTAAACATATCACTCTCTTATACCGTAGCCAGATGCACTCCAACTACCAACTAGATGAAAACATCCTAAAAAAACTCATAAATACTAATATTTCTCCGACAGACTCTAACAAAAGAATTAAGTTCATTATATATTACACTAAATCCACTACATCTAATTCATTTGTCCGCAACGACTCTTCCCCCACCGTTAGTGATTTGCAAAAGACCAATGTAGTATATAAATTCATATGTCCATTTAGAGAATGTATCTCTAACAACCTCAATAATATCTACATCGGCCACACCACAAATTCGCTCTCACGGCGTCTGACGTTGCACTTAAATAAAAATTCAAATATATTCCGTCATTTAGAACAACACGGTTATCAACGCACACTTCTGAGAAAAACGCTTGTTGATAACACGTACATACTCAAACAAGTAAATAATAAGCAGAAACTAAAAATCCTCGAAGCACTCTACATTAAACAGTTTAAACCTGGTTTGAATACAATCAATTTCGATATTTCCAACAACGTACTCAAATGTCTGTAATCAGACCAGGGACCACAACACCACTATTTTGTCACTGTCTTCGGCCATCCGCCACGGTAGGGATGGACTTATATTTTCAATTCAATTATCTTTATTGTTAATAGCTTAAATGTTCTATGTTTACTGTGTGTTATTATTTACTCTTTGATAATGGCTTATGTGAGCCGAAAGCTTAGACCCGATAAAAATTCAACAAATACTGTGATTTTTTGTTGTCTTTTAACGACATCACCATCAAGTATATCAGACGGTATGAACGGATCCTACACAAAATTAATAGACAAAACTTGTCTATATTATTCAATGAAACCTGCATTAATGAAAAAATGCTGCCAAAATACACACAATATATATATATATATATATATATATATATATATATATATAAGCAGGTACACATTTTTTTCTTTAACCTTTTGGATCTTTCCGACCAACACTTCTTTAGAGCTACCTTTGCCAAAGTTGATAAACATAAAAAGAGAAAGAAAAAATGTATCCCCCCTATTTAAAACTGTTCATCCTTAGTAGTATCAAGTCCATCTTTATATATATATATATAATTTTTATACCTTCCTTCGTGTTTTGATCGTGTTTCGAAATAACATGTTTCGTCCGTGTTTTGAAATAACGCTTAAATGAAGATAATTTTTGAATTTTTTTAAATAGCGCTATGCTATTCTTTTAAACCCGTGAATATAGAAGTTTTTTTTGTTTTGTTTTTTTTTTACATAAAGAAATAAGGGATGTCATCATCTTCAATATTTCAGTAGAACAAGTAGAAGTCACACACGGTCCCACATCTTTTCTATTACATTGTTCACATCGGAGTGTTGTTATTTTCCTTCTACTTTCTTTCTTTTGTTTGTTTTTCCTTTCCTTCTTTCTGCCACGATGTTTTAAATTTGTGATTACAGTATATATTCAGGTATAATCCGATTTCATGTATTGTGTTATCCATTATTTTCATGCATTGTGTGACTCATTATGTTTTTTTTGGGGTTTTTTTTTTTACATATTGTTATTTAGGAAGAAAGTGTTGATACTGGTACGTGTGGTCGAATACAGATCGCCAGGCAACAAACGTAACCATTGAATGAATTGTGCTACTGGAATCACGTGGCTATAAATATTTAGTATATGAAGCACTCGGTTATAAGTCTCAGTGTGTTTTGTATTGTGCGGAATTTTCGTTGTCAAACCCAGGCGGAAAGGAACCCAGACGAGGCTCCACTGAAGAGCAGAGTCTCGTCTGAAGAAAAATAGACATTTTTTTGCCCAAGCTTAAGGGCTCGGTTTTTACACTATAAATGACCTAGTGTCCCATCCACCTCGGACATAAGCCCTAGTGGGGAGGTAGTAGTTATCGTTCTGTGTTGTGCATCATTACGGTATCTTTACGTGAAGATACCGAAATATTATAACTCGCAAAGTGCGAAATACCAAAATTTTCCTTCAGAATAACGTTATAAAACATCTTTTAACCCCTACAGAAAAAAAACCTACCTGCTATTAATGTGATACCCTATTTTTTGCGAAAAAGATAAAATCTCGCATTATACATGAATATATACGATAGATACGAGTATATACATTAGATAAGAAAATAGCATGACGTTAAGAAAATTTCTAAAATGATCCTTATTTATATGCTATATTATTTAAAAGCGTGAGCGAACATGGCCCTCCACAACTTCCAGACTTTTTCTAAGTCTATATCAGTCAGTTAAGTGCCATACGTGATACACGTCTGGGTGATCATGTCTCTTTCGAGATATGACTGAATAAGCAGATTTTCCCTCAGTAGGTTGCCATTACTTTCTGCGATAGACTAGTTTGTGCGTAGAAGTGAGTGCAATAAATTCAACTGAAATTCAAACTCGGCTCTCTGATTTCCCGTTCGGAGAGCCGAGTAAGTCTATAAGTGGCCTTATAAGTTTATAAGTCTATATAGTCTTTATTTGAGAAATCTGAATATGTGTGCAAACCAACGCTTAACCCAGATTATCATAGATTACAAAGACAATTTCTCGTATTAGTTTTAGGCTATTCAATTTGTTTCTAGTAAACTGATCACGTAACGAGCCTAAGTAAACGTCATAAAAATAATTGGCTTCCTTGTCAGGCGTTTATGAAGAATGCCGAAGTGGTATGCATGTTCATTTTCAACAAGTCACGTTGGCATCATGACCAATTAAGTATTTCCTGCCGATTCTCCACGACTGAGATAATTTGAATTATAGAAACAACTAAAAGATGTGAACACTTTTCTTTTCATTTTGAATTGGGATTATTTCAGTCGGGAATCAAAGACATTCTTCTACTGTGTTAGCTGCCATAGCATCTCCTCCTTTAACTTCTGCTGAATACCTTTTAACGTTGGTAATATTATTCAAATAATGTTCTCGTATTGCTGCTAATGTCGCTATTTTTCTCAGTGTAATATCAGTTTGGAACGTGCAATGTGGTGCAGTGGATATGGGCTCAACACAAGAAATTGGTGAACCAAGTTTGAATTCTAGTTGAATTCATTGCATTCACTTACGCACAAATACCCTTGCTAAAGATATTAAACCGGACAGGTTGGGTCCTATAACTTTGGTTTGCAACCAGTCTACCACAGAAAGCAATGGCAACCTACTGCGAGCAAATATTCTTCCCAGTCAGACATGTCTCTTTCGAGACATGATCACCCAAGCGTATATCACGTATGGGACATAACTGATTAAATAGCAGTTTGGCTCGGCACGTCTGAGTGATGTTATGCACGAAGATGAATCAATAAGTTGCAAGCCTGATAGGTCGGTCAATTTTGATCCGAAAAGTTCACTGTATTTAGGTTTACTGCTTATTCATTACGACTTCAGATTTCGGTGTCACTTTTTCAATCTTCTGTCAAAAAAACACCCCAGATATTTAAACTGTATTTGTTTGATGTTGATACCTTCAATTCGTAGGTTGCAATTTTTTTAATTCACCCCAGACAAGGCAGTAAAATGTTGGCATGGGAACATCAAGGCGAGATTGGCAAATTGCAAGGCGTTGAAGATGGTGGGAAACATAACAATAATAAGCAAAATCACCAAGATTAGGATTTGTAAGCCGCCCTGGTTAGGACAATGAACAAAGCCTCTGATAAGACAATCTGGAGTTTTGAGGAGCGAGAAACCGCTTCTTAATTGTTATTCTTCCCTGGTCCACCCTGACACGGGGTAATAACACCTGTTATTATGTCATCTATAGGCAAATAGTAAAACCCAAGCTAAAACGAAACACTATGAAAATTTTAAAAAATACATTTTTATAGTAAAATTTCCAGCCACACATTTTTTTTACTAGCAATAAATTTTATCTGTAGTTGAAGCTATGAAATTGTGTTCAAAATATTTAGATTTGGGAATTAAACAACCCATAGTTTGATTTTCCACTAAACAAAATCAACAAAAAACTATGAAATAACTCTTTGTGACATTAACTCATATAAATGTTCTACAATTTCTTTAATAAAACTGTATTAAAATATATGACTTCAACAAAACTACAGCATAGAAAATGCACATATCACCGTCTCTGACAATTATGTCCACATGTATATGCACAAAAGCTGAACATCATCTACCATGTATTCAACTGAGAAAGCAGAATAATATATATCATATTTTTATTACAACAACGTTTCCCGAAAAAATAAAATTTGGCATTAAATAACGCATAAACAAACAAACAAACAAACCTATCAATTTTTTAAAATTTTAAGATCATGGTTTCCCCACTAATTTGTTAAAGGGTTGCGAGACCTGGAAATTATATTAGAGCAATAACAAAATTTTTTATCTATTTCATAAAAAACAAATTATAAAGAATCCCGAATACTATCTGAGCCTGCTTCAGAAAAAAGAGAGCAGGTCTGTTTTGGAAGCCTTATATTGCACTCAATCTGAAAGTTGTGGTTTAGCTAGATAAATAATGAAGCCGAATATATTTTTCAAAATCGTTACCGTCTTTTGAGGAAACGTGTTTTAATGTTAAGTTTAGGTTCAAAATCGTGGCGTGGACATTTCATTCCGGTGATCAGTAAAAGTCTTATAGCCAGCCTTATAACTTTTATAATTTACTGAAGCTTTATAAATTGTATATCTATAAGATGCACGGCACAAGCACATTATTACTACATCATTGTGCCATTAAATAAGATCTGGATTTACTTCAAAGTGACTTATCTTGAACAATTTAGCAATATTATGATGTAATATGTTATACAGTCCAGACATTTTAGCATGATTCCTAATAAACAATGCAAATTTAAAATATTTTGACTTAAATTTTGTGATCAAGAAGTATTAAGGAGTTACATACAGTTTTATTTATTTTTGTTTTTATTATCTTCTAACAAATGATCAAATAAATCTTTTTTGAGTGGCTATTTTTGCAATATTTTATTAATACAATTTTTACCGTTTTTACTTATCAAATATAGTAAACAAAACAAACTGCATATTTTGCTTGTGATGGTTCCTAATTCGAATGTTGGTTTGAATATATTTTTGGAAAACATCTTTCTCTATGCCAATGACTTTTCAGGTTTCTCTGTCGCGTTTTACTTCTTTTCTTAAAACACTCTCAGATATTTAAGTTACTAAAATAGTGCATCAATTGCAGGACGTATGTTTTCATGTGGAATTACATTGCAGTAAGTTCAATACTCTCTGGCTTCCCATTACTTATAAGCTTGTACCAAAATTATAATCGCAATTCATATTTAAAAGAAACTAAAAGTCTTTGAACATGAAAGCCTTGATCATCAGTAAAGAGAGGAGCCAAAATACTAACTACAGGTTAGGGTTACTAAAATTAATTAGGTACAGAAATTTCGATACCTGGGAATTCTTCTAACAGAGGACGGAAAGTGCGACACTGAGATTTGAAGACGTATTGGCACGGCCGAGGATGCATTCCAGAAGCTGAGTATTGAGAGACAGGAAAATTTCGTTAGAAACAAAGAATAGCGTACTGGGTTGTTATGTGATGTCTGTTTTTCAATATGGCAGCGAATGCTGGACAATCTCATCAGTAATGAAGAAAAGACTTGAAGCAATCGAAATGTGGTTCTACAGAAGAATGCTGAGGATATCATGAACCAAACATGTGAGCAACGACGAGGTTTTGGATAGAATGAAAACGAAAGAAAAACTTATACTTAACATCAGGATAAACAGCCGAAGATTTCTGGACATGTAATGTGGAAGTGGGGCTTGGAGAATCTGATACTCACAAGTCAGATAGAGGGAAAGTGAAACAAGGGAAAGCAATGCATGTCATACTTGATGGGCTTGAGCAAATGCAAGGCAGAGTAGGGGTTTAGGAGATGGTAACAAGAGAAAGTGTGTCAAGAGGTATAAGGGATAGGGAGATGTGGAAGGTCATGATCTCTTTTGTCCTAAAGAGACACAGCACATAGAAGAAGAAGCTGAAGAAATAACCAATTTGAGAAGAGCAGTTCACGAAAAACATCTTTCGAAAATACCAGAAGACAATTAGAAGATAACATAAATAAAAGTCAAAGCTCTCTATCCCTTTTACCCTCATACGTTACCATGCGGTGGCTATGGACGTGTCTTCACTTCCAACATAAGACTCATTTCACACAGATTGATATGTCAGTGAGAAAAATAAATCGGACACCACTATCAGTTTATCAAACAGATCGTAATGCAACACTTACATTGGCAAGACATCTCAGAATCTAAAAGCCAGTATCTATGTGCATAAAAGGGATCAATGTTAGGACAACCATTTACACTAGATACCTCCACTAATTCGCTGAAAAACAGAAGAAAAAAGGCCCCAAACATAGTTTTATCCATCAAAATGATTATGTTATTATTAAGAGAAAAAACAATTTTTTAAATTATTTTAAAAAAATTTTGAATCCTTTATAACACGTTCGAAATTTTGGTAAAACATTTTGTTTAGATTTTCGTTAATGGTTAACCAACTTGTTACGAAAGTTTACAATGGTTAATGTAATATTACGTAACTCAATTTTTTTCCACTGAAAAACACATTAATTTGGAAATTCTTGCAAAAATTAAATAATTGTCAGATTTTAATAACACTTTTAGGACTTATTCACAATTGAATGAAATTGTTTATGAAATTATTATTTTTAAAAAATCTTTGTAAAAATATTTTTAGACTCCAATCAATTCTAGGCAATGGGTTCCGCCAGTGACGACGGTATTCCAAAAACTAGAGGCTGTCTTGGTAGAATCTTCTTACAAATGAATGGGAGTAAGCCGACTCTGTGTACGTAACATGGGGGGTCCTAGCTGTGAATGTGTGGACTGATGGAACTAAGTAATGTAGCTCGTTTGAATATCCGCCTTGAAAATAGCGATAGGCAAGAGAGTTGCCAGCAACGTTTCATGTATTTGGAAGTTGATTGTAGGGACGAATACGTGTGTTTGTGAGTATGTTTGATTTTGAATCATGAGTCTTGTCACTTAATATTGCAACTTGTCATCTTTTGATGTTTTAATCTCTTATGGGAAAATACGAAGCTCTGTGCACTCCTTTCATTTACGTGATTTCAATATTAGCTTTAGTGTTGTTGCTTTTTTTTCGGAATCAAGAAGATGCCAAATAAATCAAAGAGTTCTTCCATACTTGTTTTTTTTTTTGCCTGTTGTAATTATATCGTTCAAAGTCCAAATAGATGAGAGAGTATTACAACTGATCGATTAAAGAACTATTGTTAAATACAAATTTCCCTTCAATTATGTAAGACGATATAAGGCCATTAGATCTTTTTTTACGAAGGAGGAAATAAAAAAAAGTTTATGGGATGGGCGTTGTGGTGCAGTGGATATCGACTCGGAACAAGAAATCGGAGCGCCGAGTTCGAATTCCAGTTGAAATCATTGCATTCACTTACGCGCAAATACCCTTGGGAAAGGTATTAATCTGTCTCTTCCTTCCAGTTATGGGTTAAATAACAGGACAGATTGGGTTCTATAGCCTTGGTCGGCAACCAGTCTACCGCAGAAAGCAATGGCAACCTACTGCGGGATAATCTTCTGCCCAGTCAGTCATGTCTCTTTCGAAACATGATCGCCCAAGCGTGTTTCACGTATGGCATTTACCTGACCATGGCTTATCTGATTGATGGGGTTTTCACTCATCTTGGTTCTAGAATATACTTCTTTTTCGCATTTTCCTCCTTCTTTTCTTCCCTATTTTCTTCTTCTTCTTCTTCTTCTTCTTCTTCTCGTCTACTTTCTTCTTCTCCTCGTCTACTTTCTTCTTCTTCTCATCTACTTTCTTCTTCTTCTTTTTCTTCTTCTTCTTCTTCATTATTATTATTATTATTATTATTATTATTATTATTATTTTCTTCCAAATTCTTCTTCTTTTTCGTTCCTCCTACTACTACTTCTCCTCTCCTCCTAATTTTTTACTTCTTCTCCTTTTTTTTCTTTCTGCCTCTTTTCTAACTTATTTTTCTCCCCTCCTCCTCCTATTTTTTTTTCTTATTTTCTTATATCCCTCCTTCCAGTTATTCTTCTTCTCGGACCCCTTTAATTATCGCCCTGTCAGTCTCCTACCGATTTTTGGCAAAGTGTTCGAGGCTATTATCATTGCCGAAGTGGTTCAACATCTCACGCCTCACAGCCTCTTCTCTGACAAACAGTATGGTTTCCGTTTCACTAGGTCTATTGTGGATATGCTAACGACCATCACTGGGTATATATACCAGGCTCTTGATAAGAACGGAGAAGCTCGAGCTGTTGTCCTGGATAAATCCAAGGAGTTTGACAGAGTCTGGCATGCTGTCCTTCAACGCAAGATACGGGTCTATGGTGTAACTGGACGATCGTTTGATCTAATCCAATCGTTCCTTTCAAATCGCGTAATAAAGGAATGGGCATGCCTCCAGATACTATCAGACGAATGCGGGTGTCCCTCAAGGTTCTATTCTAGGTCCTACGCTTTTTCTGAACTTCATCAACGATCTCCCTGGTATAATCAGAACCCAAGTAGGTATCTACGCTGACGACACCACCATTTATTCCCGCCTCAATCAGAAATCTACTGAGGCTGACAAAGCGAACCTCGCTGCAGAGCTTAAAAAGGGACCTATTCTGTGGTGGACTAGGGTCAGAAATGGCTCGTGAATGTTAATGCTTCCAAAACGAAGCTCCTATCTGTTAATCACCATAGACAATCGATCCTACCCACATTAGCGTGGATCAAGCTAGTACACACACACATATTCATCAATATAGATGAATATGTGTGTGTGAAATAGATGGCTTATTTTCTATTGAGTTATTTTATAATCCCATTTTGTCTTGTTTAGCTGACTGGTTAGTGCTATTACTGATATGCAAAATAATAAGGGAGACAAAGAGTCAACTTGAAATATACCTCTGTTGATGTTTATTTCACCAAACTTTCATTTATATGATTGAAGTAAAGTTTTGTTTTCCATATCGACGTACATTGTTTGATGAAATTGATGATAACGAATGACACCGTGTATATATTTAAATACTTTAAGATCCAGGAATGTGGTATACTTTCGAATGCCTTACCATAATCTATCCAGGCAGTACTAAGATTTTTCTTCGCAGTAAAGCAATTTTCCAAGATCATCCTATTAATGAGTAATCTTCAAGCGGCAGTACCTCATTTCTTTCCAAGAAGAAATATCTGTTTTGTTAAAATAAATGTCAATAGTTTGTAAGTTATGGGAAGATATGTAATTGGTCTGTAGTTTTTCGGGATATTTGTCTCACTAATCTTGGATAGAAGAAAGGTCATTCCTTTGGTCATCCATGCACGGATTTTAGTGGAATCTTTAACCATTTCTTAAAATTTGTGGTTAGTTTTTGTGTGCTGCGTTTAAATAATATAGCAAAAAGTTAGGAGTTTTATCTATTTCTGGAGATTTCCAGCTGTGTACTTTTTTCAGTGCACATGAACATCCTCTTCTGGGTTTCCAGTCCATGTCTGTTTTGGTTTCTTTTTTCATTTGTTGTGTCACTTGCGCAATCCAAACTGTATCTTTATGTTCTTTAGGGTAAGCCCATATTTTTCCCAGAACTGTATAACATCTTCCATTTTATTTATTTATTTATTTATTTTACTTTATCTTTTATTGGGGGGATTGTCACTGTTTACCTATTTCCCTGTAAAATTTCTTTGCATCCGTTTGAAAAATCTTGTTCTGTCTGTAGAATCATGATTTTTTCTTAGAGCGTCTTATTCTTTGAGCCTTCAGTTGTATTGTTTGTTTCGTTTTTTCTTTAGTTGCTTGGAATTCATTTCAATTTCTAATATTGTATTTCCTTTCGACTCTTCTGCCTTTTCTAGTTATTACATTTATTCCTCTTGTCAGTTCATCGAGTACTGATAATTGATTTTTAGGTTGTTCGATTTCTTTTTCTATTTTTCTTTTTCAAAGTGGATGTTCATGCCTCTGAGACTGTATTTTTCTTTGATGCTCATTTTTGTTTTTGTTGCTGCTATTTCTGATGCATATCTTGCTTCATTGAGATTTATATGAGTGTCTTCTTTATCCAAAATTAATTTGAGTGCTGCATTGTACAGCTTAATAGTTTCGAGGTTATGCTTCGTTGGTTGTAATTTTGGGAGTTGTTCTCGTTCCTCCATTGCAATATTTTGTATCTGACTTATATGAACCTTGATTTCTTCCTTGCATTCTTGTATACTGTTCTTGTTTTCGGTAAAATAATTCTGTTCAATATGTTTTGAACTCGTTTTCTTGCCGTCTTGTAACTGACTCAGATGACACCTTTCCAACACTTCTAAACTTTCAGCATTATTTTCACAGTGATTTGTGTGTATCTCGGTTTCTACATTATGACCTGCGACTTGTGTGATGTTACTACTTTTTTTCTGATTCCTGTTCCCTTTCATGTTTTGTTGATTCGTCTATTCTGGTTGCAATTCTTTTTATCTCATTAATTTCAGCCTCTGTCAATTGGTTATTTCGCATGATGTACCTTTACCTTCGTACATTGACTAATTTATTTTCGTCAATGTACTTTCTATTTCTTTGTCCAACTTTTTCTCGTCATATGTCATATATTTGGCGAGTGGTGTTTTTTTTTTAGGTTTGAGTAACGCTTCATGAAATGCAGTCATAACGACTTTGTACTCCTCACGAGCCCATTTTATTTTTTCTTTCTTTAAATATACGGTTATGGATCTAGCTGAAGAATTTTCAGGACCATCCTTAAGATTATCCTAGTTGTGGGGGCCTGATGATGCATTCTTTGTGTAGAAGTTTGCTCCTACGGCAGATTTCTTGACCTCAGGTAGGTTCCCTCCTGAAGGACGGGCTCCTTGTTTATCCACTGGAAGTGCCATACTGGACTTTTTATTTCTATTTGTAATTCTTATATTATTCCCACGAGTGACGCACGAATCCAAAAGTCCATTCAAAGTTGCCCGGCACGTTAGGTAACGGTTTTTTTACAAACAGGGTTCCGAAGCCTGTAATGGATCGTTTGTGACCTCATAACGCAGTAGCCATTCACTTCTCGGCACGATTAATACCTTGAGTTGCGGGTTGTTGTTCGGAGTTTTCCTTCTCCTAAATGGGTTGCCAAGTGACAGTTGATAGAGATGCGATTGAAATTCAAAGAGAAAGACGCTGGTTAAAAAAAACTTTGACGTAACAGCCACCGAAACAAAACTTCACTACACTAGAGTTTTTTAGTTGTTGCTACCATCACTAGTCCTTGTAACAAAAATAATTGTTAAGAAAAAAACAAAATTAATGAAAAAGAAAAAGTTTACATACGTTTATGTTTATTACTGCTGTGAAATTTAAAAATAATAATTTGTTCTCCCACTATTATTATTATTTAAATTTTCAAACAAATAACAATTCTAAACAATATTATTATTATTCTAAAATTCAAAGTAACTTCTTGAATTATTAGTGAATGGGGTTTTCACTATTCAATATTCAACCAAGGTCAAAAGGCTTCATAAGTGATAATCAGAAAATTGAATTTAATTACTGTTACCCCACCTTCGTGTCCTTCACGAGTATATCAAGGAATGTAACTTGTTGTTTTATATATATATATATATATATATATATAAAGCACGGTGTTAACGAGCCACTTCCAAACAAATACGACTCTAAGTAATATTATTTTTTTTAATTCAAAGTAATTTCTTACGTTTATTCTCTTGAGTTAAGCGTAAAAGAGTGTTTGGCAATTCAATATTCGGTGAAAGTCTAATATTTTCGTATATGATCATCAGAAAACTGAATATGAAACAAAGAAAAGAGTGCCGAGCTGTTATTCAATATCAGTCCGCATATAAGCCGGTGAATGCTGGACAATCTCCTTACAGATGAAGAAGAGACTTACGGCAACAGAAATGTGGTACTACAGAAGGATGCTGAATAATATCACGGACAGAATATGTGAGCAATAACTAAGATCTAGAGAAAATGGAAGCAATAAGAACATTTATATTTACCATGAGAAAGAGAGATTTTAAATATCTAAAGCACATGAGGAAAGAGAGTTTGGAAAATATTATACTCACGGGGCAGACTGAAGACAAGAGGACAAGAGGAAAACAACGCATATCTGGCGTGTTGTAGTAAGTGAATGGCAGAACAAGATTTAGGATAGATATAGAAATGATAAAACATATTAATTGTTACAAATAACAAGAAATTATGGAGAGTCATGATCGCCACTGTCCTGAAGGGACACAACACATAGAAGAAGGAAAATATCATGTAATATCGCTTTCTCTCAACATAGTAAATCATTTTGAGGGTAAGTCACCAATTAAACCATGAAAAATATCTAGATAAATAAAATTGGGGATGTGTGTGTGTGTGTGTGTGTGTGTGTGTGTGTGTGTGTGTGTGTGTTCACTGGTTTCTATTAATATTCACCGGATTTGTTTTCATCCGATTTCTTTGAAAACTTACACACTCCATTCAAATTTATTTTTCTACTCAACGAAAAAAAAAAGAAACTGCTCGTGGATCTTCAGTTTAATTTTGATGTTATTTTTATTTTCAAGTATTTTTGTTAAAAATAAACTCAACACGTTAACTTTTACATCGAGAATAACTCTTCAAACAATACAAGTGTTATCTCTCGTATTTAATCTCTATATATAAATAAAACTGAAAATGTGTGTGTGTCAGTGTATATATTCTCACTGATTTCTATTAACATACAGTTTCACAATTTTCATCCGACTTGTTTCAAAACTTACACACCTCTTGCAAAGTTATTCATATCACACAACCAACCAAGAAGCAATCCTTCAACTTTTACCCAGCCCTGTTTTATCCTAGTGGGTCGGTGGAAGTTGCACCTATCAGCACTACAAATAGGCACTGCCAACTACCTCCTTTCTGCATAGTGATACTATTCCCCTTACAAAGAGCAACGCTTAAATTACCCATGGAATTGCCTCATCCCATCTCGTGAAACGTCGAATACTTACTGCTACTATATAATAAACCAATGACTTACTGCGAAATATATAACGACAAAGCATTATCAGATGTTTCGTTTTCAGTTCCTCTCAATTCATGTTATAATTATTAAATTAAGTTATTTTCAGACTGGTCGGGTTAGACAAATTTCTGGATAAAAGCTGTCTATTACCTTATTAGTTGTTACAATGTAAACAGAAACATTCGCTGCAATCATTCCTTTGGGAAAATGATAATAGACACTTATTACACAGTAGAAAAATAGTTTCAGTCCGCCATTATTTCTTCTTTTACAATTGGATTGGTTTCGTTCTTGTTTTTGTTTTACTTATTATTGTTTCTTTATTGTCCTTTCTCATCATCAATATTGCCAATTTCTAGTTTCTTTTCATCATTATTATAGCATTTTTATTACCACTCCTCAATTTACATATTCACATATTCACACCGGTCGTCTGATGGTTGTTTCTAGGGACTGAATAAAAGCATGTCTTCAAATTTCCAACAATTTCCAAAGTATCCTCCGAGAACCGAACAACGCCGAGAGTGGACAGTTTCAGTTCATCCTTTAATTTCGAATGACTACCAATTTTTCTTGTGCTTTGGGAACGGTTTTAAAAAATCTCAAGATAAAATGGTACATGATTTTATCCACTCCTTGCTATTATTCTAATTTTTCATTCTTTTCGCTTTACTTTGCATACAGCTGACACACTTCAAACAGGTACTATTTTATTTCTTTTCGACGATCATATCCGATTTTCTCTTTGTATATAATAGTTTGGAAGGATCTCAAATACAGGAAGTAGTTTTTCTTTTTGTTTTTGTTTTTTTTTTTCTTATATTGTTTTTTTTCTAGGGACGATTCTGATTTAAGTTTATAATGTTCTATTTTACAGAGACGTATCTACACCTTTTGAACACAACGCAAACTGAGTTGACGTATCTACACCTTCTGTGCAGACGTATCTACACCTTTTGAACACAATGCAAACTGTGTTGATCGTCCCAGAATGAAAGAGAAAGAGAGACAGACATAGAGGGTAAAAGAGAGTAACGTACAGAGACAAAAGAGAGACTGCAACACACAATGGTGATCGTAGATACAAGGTAGGTGAGAGATTAAATCACCTTTAATAACGATATATTGTGGACTTATTTTTAATATTTTCTTAACATTTTTTAAAAACTTTTCTGGTAACTATCTGGGAATGCTTATAGGTTAAAAAGAAGAGAACGCAACATTAAAAACATTATTTTTAAATCAGTGAACTTTACACGAGCCTTGCTAGTATATATATATATATATATATATATATATATATATATATATATATATTACATTTGGAATTGAGTTATTTCCTCGACCTAGGTTTCAACCTTTCAGTATTTTCAGGCGATTTCAAATAACTGATTTTGCCGTTTTTCAAAGGCTAGAACAGGGATTTTTAAGAACGCGCGACTGAAATTTTCAAACAACCAAATTTTTTTTCAAAATTAGGGAGGAGTTATTTAAGGTTCATTTCATTCATGTTTGTATGATCCTAGTAAGTATTTATGGGTATAATTATATTTGAACATAATTTCTGATCTTTTACTTAGTAAATTTTATCTTCCTGAGTAATTCGAAGTAAAGGGGTGGATGTAGAATTTTCGGCGATCAAGTGGCACCAAAAACAGGAAATAGAGTATACCTGGGTGTTGTTCTATATTTTCAGTCACGCAAGGAAAGTCCTGGTTTGCCTTTTCACGAAGAAAAATAGATTGGCGAGAAATTGTTAGATTGACAAAGCAGATATTGTCCCAATTGTTATCTATTCACCAACCCAGGAGAGCAGGCGAAGCCCTAAATAAAACACCTACTTAAGATATGGGAAACAGAGCCGCGTTCTTATTTTTCGACATGGCATTTGTATTTCATCTTGTTACCTTGTGAGCATACAACAAGCCCTTTTCCAGCTTTCGGTGAACACCGAGGAGATCGATAATGTAAAATGGAGTAATCATTGGCTGGTCAGTGGACAACTTAGCGAGAGTCGTGTTCTATGTTTACAATGGTATAAAATCCACAATCAGTACTGGCCTTACATTCCAATATACAGATATTTTCTGCCGTTTTATGTATAAAAAAGGATTCTATACGCTTATGTTTCATTTTCTCTCATTTTATGTATACAAAAGTATTCCATACGTTTATGCTTTATTTTATGTCATTTTATGTATTAAAAAAAGTATTCTATACGCGTATGTTTTATTTCATGACATTTTTTGTTTGAAAAAGATTCTATACGCTTATGTCTTATTTTCTGTCATTTTATGCATAAAAAAGGATTCTGTACGCTTATGTTTTATTTTCTGTCTTTTTATGTATAGAAAAAGAATTCTATACGCTTATGCTTTATTTCCTTTCATTTTATGTATAAAAACGTATTCCATACGCTTATGTAGGTACCTCCAAAAAATCACTGCTCATTTCCGATACCTCAATTTAAATTTAATTTTTAAAAATAAAAATGTTCTCTTGAATCTTTAATTATAGTTTTAATTGAAAGCCAAGAGGTTAAATTTACTAATTACAGTAAGCAAAATACCCTGGTTTCGTTCAAACCGAAATTATATTGATTGGAATCAAACATTTAACTGCTTAAACTTTTTCTTTCAAATATACCGCCATTATTGATTGATCGACACATTACGTAAACAGTAGCCAAATTTCTGTTTTGAAATTCTTGCAAAGAAAAAATATACCTCCTTTTCACGTTATTTAAGTCATTTTTTAAAATTGAAACTCACCTTTATTTGGTTTCAAACATGTAATAATTGCTTATTGCCTAGAAATTAACGATAAAAACTTTCTTTTAATTACAGTAGCCCTCTTTATCTACGTTATCTTACGTGATAATTGATGTATTGAAGTTCTCAGGCACGCTTGTATGGCGCCCTAAAGTGATAAAAAATTCTTGTAGCTAAAAACGTAACATTTGAAATTTTTTTTTTGTTTTTAACTAAATAGTAAAATTAAAATTTTTAACAAACTATTTTCAGCAATTATATAATATTTTATAGAATCCTAGCTTAGATTTATAACCAGACTATGCTTTCTGAATAAATAAAAATATACTTTCTGAATAAATAAAAATTTATGGTCAGTTAGGTACTTTGCAAACATTATATAAAAAGTTATCATACATGATAATTCTTCATATTTAATAAAAGCAAACTTTTATCGTAAAGATTTTTTTAATTTCGATTATGAGATTTTTTTTTGAAGTTCAATTGAGAATTTTTTTTACATTTTCTTGTGCTATACATAATTTTTAAAGAATTACCGTAAATTAGTTCATGCACCTACAGTTACAATTAAAAAATTGAGAAATTAAAAAAAATAATTACTGTGTAAATGTTTATGGAATAACTTGCAAAACAGGCGGTTGAATTTTATAAACGTCTTGAAGAGACTAGAATCAGAATCGAAGTGTGGTTTGTCTCGTTTCCGATGTAAGGGAAATTAATCCAAACTTCTAAAAACAATACGACCCATACGGAAACTTGTTATGACCCCCATGGAACAACGTACTTAATAAAAATTACCATATTTACACACTAATTTGTTTTGTAATTATTTTAAAAATGAAATGGGTGAACGATTTTTATTAAACTTTTCAATTTTCGATAGGCAATATAATCATCAATTCTTAACTAAAAATTAAATTAAACAACGTTTCCATAAAAGGTTTTTAAAATATTAGTAACACTTTTATGAATTATTATAGTAAAAAATAAAAAATAAAATCAATTATTTCAAAATTTTATTAGTAAACAATTTCTTTTTCTTCGGATTATAATGTCCTTAATAATTATTATTTATTCCAACAATTAAAAGTTTATCAAATTAAATTATATCAGAGTTTTATTGCATTTTTTATCTTACGCTTCGGAGCAGATTTTCAGTCAGGTTGTCCATTTTAAAATAAAAAACATACATGATTTATATGCCCCGATGAGTCCTGCGTTTAACTAATGAAAAAAGATTTACAGCTAATTAAATTTTATTGAAATTTCATGGATCTACATAGAGAGGGGGGGGCGTAACAGACTTAAAAAAATATCTCCACCAAGATATTTAAAAAATAATAATTTTAAAAATAATTTCATGTATTTGTAAATGAGTACTGAAAGTTTCATTCAAATCTGACTATTATTTGATTTTTGCGAAAATTTCAAAATTAATGTGTTTGTGACCGGGGAAAAAAAAGTGGGTTGTGTCATCAGTTTTTTGGAGGTACTATAGCGGGTATCTCTTATTTTATTCCGTTTGTAGTAAGGGGTAGCAGTATGCCGTAGCAGGTTAACGGAATTTGGCCTTGTGGAAAGATAACCCACTATAATTCATAAAATTATTATAAAATCACGAAAGGCAATTTGAATATAAAATAACATTTATACATATATACATTTCAATTAATGTTTTACAAAATAAGTAATGCTTGAAATAAAAGTCCAACGGAAGTTAGAGAGTTCATGGCAAAATAATAAGCTGAAAGAGATAAAAGAATGTTCATGGAAAATAATGAGCTGAAAAGGTAAAAGGCTTAGTAGTATGATTAATGTTCATTTTCAAGTTGCCGATTCTAAGGTCAATAAGTACTTTTGAGGAATGTCTTTGAAAAGGTCGATAAGAATTTATGAGACATGGAAGGAAGAAAGAGGCAAATATAGTAGCCGCTCGACTTAGGTCAAGAGGATTAGTTACACTCTTCTCCTCTGATGTGTGCCTGTCTGTCTGGGTACGTTTTGTCTCGGCTTTTTATATTTGCCTTCTGGATCAAAACGCAGGTCGTTTCGAATTTCATCCTTGTATTTGATTCTGGGCTTCCCATTGGCTGGTAAATAAAATTCGCGAAGGCTCGCAAAATGGTAATTTGATATTTGATTAATTTTTATTTTTGGGATGCGCACGACGATTTTTATTCATTTGCCTTTTAGTTGTGAGAGAGCACAGATCCGGTTCATCGCTTTTGTTCGGTCGGTATCATCACAGTACCTACGGTATTGATTTATTTTATGTCATTTTATGTATAAAAAAGGATTCTATAAGATTTTGCTTTATTTTCTGTCATTTTATATATAAAAAAGAATTCTGTACGATAATGCTTTATTTTCTGTCATTTTATGCATAAAAAAGTATTTTATACGCTTATGCTTTATTTTATGTTATTTTATGTATAAAAAGGATTCTATACGCTTATGATTTTTTATGTCATTTTCTGTATAAAAAAAGATTCTATGCGCTTATGATTTTTAATGTCATTTTCTGTATAAAAACATTCTATACGCTTATGATTTTTTGTCATTTTCTGTATAAAAAAGATTCTATACGCTTATGATTTTTTATGTCATTTTCTGTATAAAAAAGATTCTATACGCTTATGATTTTTTATGCCATTTTCTGTATAAAAAAGATTCTATACGCTTATGATTTTTTATGTCATTTTCTGTATAAAAAAGATTCTATACGCTTATGATTTTTATGTCATTTTCTGTATAAAAAAAAGATTCTATACGCTTATACTTTATTTTGCTCAAAACTGAGCTTTTTTACGTTTGCACTGTGGTTTGCTGCTTGTGTGGCTCTCTACTGTTGTTGCTACTCTTAGCCAATCAATCACCCAAATTGCATCGTTTTTAGCCTTCTCAAAACATTTACCTGCGTATAGTGAGATTTGTATTTATCTTAAAATACTCGCTCTATTCGCTAGTATGTCACTGAAAAATAACAGCACTAGTGTTACAAGCAATTAATTTCTATTCCAGACAACAAACTACAGAGTTATTTCTTTAAAGAAAATAGCCTCGAGCATAATGAATTTTTCATACTTCTGTATAACACTTCTATGCACTGCTGGAAGCCCCCTAGCACCGTCTTTATTGCCAAATATGTTGCCTTGATGAATCCCTTTAGCTTGGGGAAACGAAAAAAGTCACACGGAGCAAGATCAGGTAAATAGATAGATTGTTTCCAATGCTGTGATGTTCTTCTCGGACAGGAACTCCCGGGTGATCAGGACGTTGTGAGCAGGTGGATTGTCGTGGTAAAGCAGCCAGGGTTTGTCCTGCCACAAATCTCGTCTCTTCTTGCACACTGAGCGAAGCAAACGTCGCAGGATCTCTTTGTAGACTTGCTGATTGACCATTCCTACCTCTGGCGAGAACCCACTGCGGACGATTGTCTCTCACATCGAAGAACCCAGACCTCTTAATTTTCAGACAGTTCTCGTATACTGTAATAAGACTAACGATCATGATGACCAAAATGTATTTGCTGCTGAAAGTCATGGAAAAAGTTGTAATTTTACGACTATTTTTCCAGAATTATCTTCATCGTCATTTTTATATTTCCACAAAAAACTGCAAGTTTCGTGTTAATTATGAGAACTAATTATATTCTTTGAATATGCTGCTCTCTAATTTCTTATTTTAAGATATATTTTGGCTTAAACCAAACGAAATTATTATTATAATGCCCACTATTATTATTATTATTGACGGAAATTTAAGTCAGATGAGATTTTTGGCAGAGTAATGCTTATGATAGTCGTTAATGTCTAAACCATTGTCCTTTTTCTTTTTTATAAACTCATCATAACCATTAATATCATCATTATTAAAGGAGAACGCAGCAAGCCAACAAAGTAACGCGGAAAAGAGAATATATATATATATATATATATTACGGGAAGTTCCGAAGATTAACGAAATGGATTTACCAACCGACATATTTGATTTATTCGTTTGAAATTTATTTTTAATCGATGCTCTTATTTGAGTAGATATTCTGATTTTAATCAAACAGTATATATTTACCGATCTGATTATTTACGAGAATGTATTTTTACGAAATCCTGCCGAATGGCAAACACATTTTCGTAACAAAACTTTCTCGTAAATAATCAGGCCGGTAGAAATATATATATATATATATATATATATATATATATATATATACACTTAAAAAAAATTTCTTCTACATTTAATATTCATCCATTGCTTTATCACACGTGACACGTATCTGACCAATGAAATTTTACCTCAATCCACATACTGTCTCTAGGATTTTAAAATCAATGGTCTTTACTAAATCTCTGAAGAAGCTTGTTAAAGTGATGCATGTTAGATTAAAGACACTTTCTTCCTACTTGTTCTTTACTTATTCTTCATATATATATATATATATATATATATTGATTAAAACAATATAATATAACTCAACTGGAATTAGAACTCGGCTCTTCGATTCCACAATCCACCTTGTCTCCACAATATTATGATATATTAGTAACCCATGTTTTGAGGAGTGTGAAATTATCTCTTAATGACTGTTGTTCTCATGGGCAAATAGTTACCCCTTAAACAGGGGACAAAACACTATGAAACTACAAAAATATATTTTTATAGTAAAAATTCTAGCAATACATTTTTAAGAATAAATATTACCAGCTATACATTTTAGAAGAAAATCGAAGGAAAAAATATTTCCAGCAATTTTTGGGAAAATTATTATTAGCAGTTTATTATAAAAAATATACCAGCAATACATATGACTTGACATAATAACTCTTTACAAAACTGCGTCAATGAAACCTGATCTACAAACTGCTTTCAAAAATAAAAATCCAGAAGTCATCTAGAGTTTTCTAATAAAAAAAAGCTTCTTCATTAAAAGCTAACTAAATCAATCTTCTTACTATAACCGAACTTTT
>JBBBDQ010000763.1:277500-282500 GCA_037127315.1 Ascarosepion bandense
CGCAAATTACCGCATATCAGCCTTCTTCCAATCTTTGGCGAAGTGTTCGAAGCCATTATCAACACCGAGGTGGTCCAGCATCTCACAACCCACAGGCTCCTCTCGGACAAATAATATAGCTTCCGCTTTACCAGGTCTACTGCTGATATGCTAACGACCATCACCGAGTACATATACCAGGCTCTTGACAAGAATGGTGAAGTCTGAACCGTTACCTTGGATATCTCTAAAGCGTTCGACAGAGTCTGGCATGCTGGCCTTCTACGCAAACTGCGGAGCTATGGTATAACTGGACATTGACCTAATCCAGTCCTTCCTCTCTAACCGCACATTGAAGGTGGTATTAAACGGACCTGCCTCCCAGATCTACCATACCAACGCGGGTGTCCCTCAAGGCTCTATCCTAGGCCCTACGCTCTTTCTGATCTACATTAATGATCTCCCTGATGCCATAAGTTCCCAAGTAGGTATGTACGCCGATGACACCACAGTTTACTCTCGCCTTGAAAGTAAGCGACAAACCAAACAAAGCGAACCTCGCAGCCGAGCATGAAAAGGACCTGCAATCCGTAGTGGACTGGGGTAAGAAATGGCTCGTAAACTTTAATGTTTCTAAAACGAAGCTGCTATCAATTAACCACCATAGACAATCGCACCTACCTCCCATTAGCATGGAACAGGCTAGCCTCCCTGAGAGTAAAACACTACACCTCCTTGACCTCACACTCTCAGCGGACCTCAAGTGGAAAGACTATATCGAATCTATTGCTAAATCCGCTGCTATAAAAAAAAACGGTCCTCTGTGCAGGGCCCGGAAGTTTTTCCGTCGGAATCTATCCTGCACATATATAAATCTACCATCCGCCAGTGTATTGAATACTGCTGCCACATTTGGTCGGGTGTCCCTGCTATTCTCCTCGGGGTTCTTGACAAAATATAACGGAGAGTCTGTAATGTGATCGATACCGACTTGGCAGACCGGCTGCAGTCTCTCTCTCACCAGCGTGACGTGGCCTCCCTGTGCCTCTTCTATAAATACTTTCACGGCTTCTGTTCCGATGAACTTAGATCACTGGTGCCCCCTAGGTACGAATTTGCACGAGATACTAGATTAGCAACTAGTTCCCACCCTTTTACAGTGAGACCGATAAAATGTAACCGCAATTTCTACTCCAACATCTTCTTTCCTCGCACTTCCCGCCTGTGGAATTCCCTTCCACATGATTGCTTCCCCGACAGCTACAATCTCCAGGAGTTTAAATGTAAAGTCAACAGAAACCTCCTAACACACTCGCATCCATTCTCTCAAACACTCTTCTCATCTACTCAACCCTCAGCCTCGGTATTCTTACTCGTCTATCACCCTCCTTCTGATATTTCCTATATCTAACCTCTCTTTCTCTTCACCTTCCCCTATGTAACGCCCTGCGCAATAGTGGCAGTGGAATGCATTGTTTGGGGTGAAATAATTAAAAAAATTCTTGTAAAAATCAAATAATTGTCCGATTTTAATGAATTTTTTAGGACTTATTCACAAATGACTGGAATTATTTTTGAAATTGTTTTAGAAAATATTAGTAAACATTTTTTTAATGTGTTAACCCCCCACACACACACACACAGAGTTAATTTCAGGAATTTTTCACATAACCTTCGTGTTCTCTGACAATTTTTTTGTTAGAAGTAGGAGTCTTTGGAGATTATAAGTCACCTACTTTTTTTCTAATTAGTACCACCTAAATGAAAATCTGATCTGAATTGAAAAATAATCCAATAAATCTATGACAATACTTAATTAGAAAAGCTTCCAATTTGCTTTTGCAAATCAGTAATATTAAAGATATAATTATCTGAAGAAATAAAAATGTTTTGATGAATAATAAATTTTTACAAGAATTTTTTTATATTTTAATTATAAAAACTTATAATAGTTTAAAACCGTGTAAAATATGTATTGCGGTGTTTTCTGGAGGTTACATAATAATTAAGTGGAAATAAAATTTACGAGTTCAAAATTGAAAAGTAGTGGTGCCATCTATTTTTGAAATAATTTTTATTTACTTAATAAGTTCCTTATTTTCATGTATGGTTGACTAAAACTGCCATTATTATGAAAAGGTTACGTAATTTAAGAGTTTTGAACCTTTCCTTAGATTTATGAAAATTACATTTATGGTCATGCGTAGAAGCTGTCATTGCCTCGTCATTCAACAGTCCGTCAAACGTTCGATCAGATGAACACAACCAATCATTAATAATTTGTTGCATATTACTTTTTATGCTATAAGTAAGTAATATTTCTTTAAAATCAGATTAATTTAACTTTCAATTTTCTAATTTTACAAAAATAAAGTGTCAGAAATCTTTTGAAATATTTTTAAAATCGATGAATTTTTGTTTGCTTACAAATTTCTTAAAATTAAGAAAATGACCGTATTTAAGAAAGTTTTAAGAAATCAAAATTTAATGTGACATTCCAATCTATATATTTTCTATCTGAAATAGACCAGAATTTTTTACTTAATGGAAATATTAAATTTAATCATTAAGTTTTAATTAAATCTAAAATGAAATCTTCATGAATGTTTTTTCATTTTAAAAATGGTATCGAAAATGTATGCCGAAATATAGGAGGTACCTAATTTTTTTTTTTTTTTTTTTTAATCATTTCACCCCGAGCAAGGCAGAAACGCCACTGATGTGCAGGGGGTTACATAAATGTAAAAAGATTATTTAGAAAAGAGTGAGGAGTACAAGCTAGTTAGAAAGGAACAATAGAAAGCTGAGAAAGCAGGTGCAATGACAGGTACATGGGCGGAGAGAAAGGGAAGGTTATACAGGGGAGGGGAGAGAGCTAGAGGCCAGTGGTTAGTAGGTGAGTATTAACTTTGCTTTTAAATTTCTGGAGGTCGTAGCCGTCAGGAAAGCAAGAATACGGGAGTAAGTTCCACAGGCGGGAAGTGCGAGAGAAGAAGCTGCAGGAGTAGAATTGTCGTCTGCGTTTGGCTAACCTGACTGTGAATGGGTGGGACCCAGTTGCCAGTCTGGTTGAACGGGTAAACACCTGTTGAGGAGGCATCAGTGACTTAAGCTCATCCGAGCAGAAGCCATGAAAGTATTTACAGAACAGACAGAGGGAGGCCACATTTCGACGATGGGAAAGTGGCTGCAGACGAGTCGCCAGATCAGTACCTATCACATTACAGACTCTCCTTTAGAGCTTGTCAAGAACACTGAGGAGAACGGCAGGGGCACCTGACCATAAATGGCAGCAGTACTCCATGCACGGACGGATGGTTGACTTGTATATATGCAGGATGGATTCAGGTGGAAAAAACATCCTGGATCGACATAGTGACCCAATCTTCTTAGCAGTAGATTTTGCTATGGATTCAATATAGTGCTTCCATTTGAGGTCTGAGGACAGGGTAAGTCCGAGGAGGCGTAGTGTATTACTCTCCGGGAGAATCATCTGGTCCATGGTTATGGGAGGCAGAAGAGGTTGCATGTAATGGTTGACAGACAACAACTTGGTCTTAGATGAATTGAAGTTGACAAGCCACTTCTTGCCCCAGTTCACCACAGAGTGTAGATCCCGCTCAAGGTCAGCAGCGAGATTATGTCTGTCCGCCACGACAGGTTTCTTACTGGAGCGGGAGTATATTGTAGTGTCATCTGCGTAGATGCCTACTTGGGACTTGATCTCATCTGGGAGGTCGTTGATGAAAATAAGGAAGAGCGTTGGGCCCAGGATAGAGCCTTGTGGGACACCAGCATTCGTGCTGTAGGACGAAGAGGCACGCCCATTCAGAACGACCTTCATTTTGCGGTTATTTAAGAAAGATTGGATTAGGTCAAGCAGGCGACCGGTAATACCATAACCGCGTAGTTTGCATAGGAGGCCAGGGTGCCAAACCCTGTCGAAAGCCTTGGAGATGTCCAGAGCAACCGCGCGAGCCTCGTCAGACTCATCAAGGGCCTGTAGCATGTACTCCGTTACAGTAGTTAGCAGGTCGGCTGTGGACCTGTCAAATCGGAATCCATATTGCCTGTCGGAGAACAGTTTGTGGGCGGTGAGATGATGAACTATTTCAGCATTTATTATAGCCTCGAACACTTTCCCGAATATTGGTAGAAGACTGATAGGGCGATAGTTGGATTCCATCGTCTCCACACGCCTTATGGGGGTCGAGTTTTGAAATTACTCTGGATACTATTGTCGGGGTAATATATACGTCATGCAGTTTGGCCTCAGTTCTAATAGGGAAGTCGAGTGGGTGCACTCCGGACGAGTCGAGTGTGGAGTTGGATGAGAATCTGCGGGCAAAGCACTCAGCTTTCTCAGCAGATGACGTGAGAACATCAAATCCATGGATTAAAGGAGGTATTGAGGATTTCCTATTGTTGAGCACTCGTTTACAAATCCTCCAATAGTCCTTGGAGCCGAACTTGCGGTCAGCTATGTGCTGTCGCATTCTCTCAGCAAACAACTGTTTGGCGTCATTTAGGGTTCTCTTGCACTCACTGCGAGCGGATGTGAACAGGCGCCTATTGTGATCAGTTGGCTGTCTCCGGAATAGACGGAAGTAATGGTTCCTGTGGGCAATGGCGGCTGAGCAGGCCGGAGAGAACCACGGAGAGGAATGAGGTTTTAAGCAATACTTCCTGGTGGGTATGAAGGCATCAATGCCAGCTTTCACCCATGACGAGACCTCAGAGGCACAGTCATCAACTGATAGGTCAAACACTTTTCCCCAAGGGACGTCGCAGAGGAAATCGCGAAAGGCATCCCAGTCAGCTTTTTGGTAGGGGTAGGAGGTTCTATAAGTAGGGGGATCCTGCGGGGAGTGAGATTGGAAAGAAATACTGAGGGAGACTACAGCGTGGTCGGAGTTGCCGAGAGGGCAAAGCTGCGAGACTTGACAGGCGTCGGGCGCAGAGGTGAAACATATGTCTAGCAGTGAGGAATGACCCGAGGGTGTGCTTGGGAAGCGAGTGGG
>JBBBDQ010000763.1:1602500-2080000 GCA_037127315.1 Ascarosepion bandense
CCACCTACGTCTAGATATAGATAGATAGATAGATAGATAGCTAGATAGATAGATAGATAGAGAAAGAGAGAGAGAGTAAAATTAATGGCAGTACCAACCAGACAAGAAAGGCCAGGAACACACTCGGACAGACACACGCTTCTCTGCCATTCTGAAGATGAGAGTTTGATCTCGAAATATTAATGTTTAATAAATAGGTAATACCCCAAAACTTCTTTACCTTCCTTTATTTTACTCAACGCATTGTGATAACCTTTAAGACATAACCATATATATATATATATATATATATATATATTGAAAAACAGTAGCTACTCTGGCATTTACGCATCGTTCATTCAGCAATGAATTAGAACACTCTCAGATATTGGGCGTGAATAATGATAATATACACGCTAAAAAGTCTGCTTCCTTTTTACCGAGAGCCCGTAGCTCGGAGGTAGAATCGCCGATTGACGCTAATTCGGTCGGGTTTCAATCCTGGGTAAAAAGCAATCGGCTGTCTAACTGTGACACAGCGAAACAGATCTGTCTGCGGATGACTATCTCTCTCTATATGTGTGTGTGTCTATGTCTGTGTGTCTGTGAAAGAGAAAGACTGTTGTGTTCACTAAAAATAACTACTTATTTTTAACATTTCACAACTTCACACAATAAAAAAAATTAAAATTTATCAATTTTATGGGAACCAACAATAGCAACATTGACATTATATGATGGCGAGCAATTTTATAACAAATTTTCAGCGGTCGCAAAACTGTCCTGTTGTTTTCAGTTTCCATCAATAATAAAACTTTATGAAAACCTGGTAAAAATAGACTGAGTTTGTAAGACCATGTTATAATTTTCTGTGTGCACTGAGATTGTTTTTATGCAAGGAACAAAGTTTTCTTTTACGCCGGTAACATGATTTCCTTTGTTCATTTTAAGAACAACATTCGTTGTAATTTTCAATAATTAATCTTTTTTTTAATTATAATTCTTTTTTAAATATGAAGTTTTATTGATTACAAAATATTAACGAGATTAAGATTGAAATATAGTCCAACTGCAACTTAATCCTATTTGTTTTACTATGAAAAACTTTTTAGCCCTGAAAAGGTAAGTTAACCGTCACCGACTTCATGAAAGCCTGAAATTCGGTTACATTTTTTTTTGTTTGTTTAGGATCGTAATTCATCTCAGTGAAGTTTCTTATATTTGAAATACTTAAAAGGAATTTTGTTTTTAATTAAAAAAAAAAACAAAAACAAATGTGTAACGTGAATTCGAATTTGTTGCAGAAATTCAATAATTTTTTAAATGCTTTTTGGCCTCTATAGCGGCTCGTAATAAGAAAGAAACAAAAAAGAAAACATTTATTAACGCTATTAATTTCATTTTTTTTTTTTTACGTTTATTTTTGCTTGTTGATTACACTGTTTTTATAATAAAAATTTTATTTATGGTTGAGGATGAATGAAATTTTTATTGTTTTTATCAGTGGTTCAATTTGATTTGGTTTGGCATTGTTAAACTTTTTTGATAATAACTTTGTTTAATTTCATTTACTCCTTTTTAACACGCTCGAAATTATGACGAAAAATATAGTTTTTTTTTTCGTTCTGGTTCCCTACGATAGTTTTTTTACAACAAAGAAAAATACGTAAACCGTTTAAACGCTGTTTTTTTTTTGTTTTTTTTTTTGTTTGTTTGTTTGGTGAAGATCACATTAATTTGAAATTCTTGAAAAAATCAAATAATTGTTGGATTAAATGAAACTTGCAGGACTTCCTCACAAATGAATTAACTTATTTTTGAAGTTATTTTTACACAATCTTGGTAAAAAAATTTTTTTTTAAAATCTGTTACCACCTCCACGTATAACTATGAAATTACAAGAAATTTGTTTTCAGTTAAAACGCAGGGCTCATTGGGGAATGTAATCATCTATTAAATGATTTGCAAAGCCCGTTAAATGTTGAAAGGTTGCATTTGTTTTTGTCCATTCGGAACCGAGTAAGACCAGAAAGAACTCTAACCTTCGTGCTTAGTCTGAAAGAGACATAAGGAGGAAAAGAGACGGAAGCAAAAGAAGGAGGTAAAAACAAAGAAAACACGGAACGGTGGACCTCATGTAAGTCACGTTTTGGTTTCTTTTGTTCTCTCATTGCACTTAGATCTGCCAGTAATATGGTTGATCTTGTTTTGACTTTGTCCACTTTTGTACGCAGTTGAAGCGCCGCCACTGTGTTAAGTATTTTTCCTTTCGTTCTGTCGTTGCTCTCTCTTCTCGTGGAAAAGTGGTAGTTGACAAGATGCTAGGATGAGCATAGCAGGATCAGATACCACAAATGACCTTGGGAACATGGGAGTCTCCGAAATAACGATGGGTTTCAGGGGGCTGATAGGTAGCATGAAGCTACCTACTTATAAAGGAAACACTGCAGACCTGTTTGACAGAGTGACTGTAAGAGTCAAACACATACACATGTTTAAAAGGTTCAGAATTCCTAGCACCTGAAGAAGGCTGAAACGTCCACAACGTCATGTTATTTTTTCTTTCTTTTAATTTTTATTAAGAATTTTTTTTAAAACAGAATTTCTACTTCCAGTAACATGGCAATATAAAATTTGGATTGAACTGAACATTGAAAATAAACCAGTGTAATTGTTTGCCAGTCGCAAAATTTGATTTAAACGGTAGTTAGGCTTTTATATTTGGGTCATCAGAAAACAGTAGAGGTAAATGAAATGATAATTTTTGATAAAGAGGATTTTGGAGTAGATTGACCATCAAAACATATTTGTTTACCAGCAGTGAAATCCAATCCAGGTATACGATATGCCCGTTTAATTTGGAGGTCATCTGATTTCTGGCTGTAAAAACTAACACTCGTGATCCATTATGATAAGCATGTCGATGACCTCGCTTACAAACTGCTAGTTTCCAACATAAGCGCATCATAATGTTGAAGTGAGAGTGTCGGTTCATGACCGTAGAAGCTTACAGTTGGGTGCCATCAGTCTCGTCCAATGAGGGGGTTTGACAAAAGAGACCAAAACCATGTGTGCATACAGGTACCCCCTCAAATGTAAAAATATTAAGAGACACTGGAGCCTCACAATCATTGTCGAAATGACAAGATGTGCCAAAGAACATGAGGTACAGAACTGGAAAAATTATGTCAGTGGTCGGTATATGAGGAAAACCTATAAGAACGGAGATATCGAAGCTCAAAATCAGATCCAGGTGGAAGAGCGGAGAACTTGAGGTCAGACTACTAGACCCACTTTCCATGAAGGGGATTGCTGTGATAATAGGAAATGATGTCAATGAAAAACAAGTGAATAACAAAATTAAGAATATACCGACGCATCATAGGGAAAAGCAGTACTTTAAATTGGAAAATGGCAGTAGGAAAATTGCCACAGTGATACCATGTCAGTTAGAGAAAAGGCTCTATGAGAAGGAGAAGAGTAGAAAAGCGAATTCAATCATAAACGAAAAGTTATGCCAAAAGTGAAACAGGAAAACACAAATGAATGGAGACCTGTCCCAAGTTGAATATTCCTAGAGAAAAGCTAAAGCGAGAACAGAAGGCCGAAGAAGAAATAAAAAGACTACATTTGTTAATCCGGAGAAGTAAGGATGAGAAAGAAAAATCGAGACGTTATTATGTTAGAAGATGTATCTTTATGAGGTGATGGAAGCCACAAACTCATGCTGGGATGGATCAGTATGACCAATATGGACAAATGATAGTACCTACAAAATATTGTGATGAAATCTTAGCACACGATAATCAATGGGCTGGGCATCTAGGTGTGACAAAGACGCATGATAAAGTCACTAAATTCTTTTATTGGCCTGGGATAAGAAGAGACATAAAATCATTTTGTCGGACATGTTAGATATGTCAAATCATAGGTAAGCCGAACAAACAAATCCCAAAAGTGCCCTTTCAACCGGTGCCAGCCACGAAAGAACCATTTAGTAGAGTTATAATCGATTATGTTGGGCCTTTACCGCCAACCAAGAACCAGCATAAATACCTATTAACCATAATGTGTTCTTCAACCAGATACCCCGAGGCGATTCCATTTAGAAGTGAACAATTAAGAGTATGAGGCTCACCTTCAAGGATGTTTCCAACTAGCAGTTGGCAAACAAAAATAAACAGGGTTGTAACTCAATACATGTCCCTCTCTCCTCTCACCCATTGAGTGAATATTGTGCTGATATTTGTGCTGCCTACATACATCTAAAAGAAGGCACAATACCTAAAGCCAGGCACAGCCCAATTCCTGTGCCTTTCCATTTCAAGAAACTAGTAAAACAGGCCCTTTGGAAAGACGTAAAAGGAGGCATACTAGCACTAGCATGCCCACAGATTGGTGAAGCACAATGGTCATCCCAGCTAAAAAAAATGGTAAACCATGCAGAACTATAGACTACCAGCACCTAAATTCTCAGTGTAAACGGGAGACACATCATACTGGGTCATTGTTCCAATTAGCACTCCAGGTACCACCTAAAACAAAAAAACTGTGTTGGATGCCGTTGATGGTTACCGCTCAATACTATTAGATAAAGAGTGGGCAGTGAAACACCAACTCTCATCTGTTGCCTATCCTCAATCCAATGGCCGAGCAGAGCTAGCTGTCAAATCTGCTAAAAGAATAATACATAGTAACACGGGAATTCAGGGATCCCTAGAAAATAACAAAGCAGCGTGGGCCATCCTTAAATACAGAAACATGCCCATCCAGACCATTGGGCTATCCCCAGCACAACTTCTACTACACTGTCATCTATGGGATTTTATATCATCCCAACCCAACAAGCTGCATGCGAAATGGATAGCTGCAGCTCAAAATCATGAGAAAACTCTGTCTCAACATAATGCCTGCCTGATAGAAAGGTATAACTGTATGGCCCATACCCTGCTTCCTCTTCAAAAAGGAGACATAGTATCGATACAACATCCAACCAATCACAGGTGGGACACAACAGGTAGAATTGTCAAAACACTACCTAACCGTCGGTACCAAATCAGGATGGATGGATCAGGCAGAATCACCTTGCGAAACCGCCGATTTCTCAGGAAGCTTCAAACAGCTGCAATCACTACTCCTATCCCTGGTTGTATGTTGGTATTTTGCATTCATGATAACCTGTACTTTGTTCATATTTCTTACCGTATATTTTAATTTCATATTTCGACCACATCAAGTATCCAAAAGTAATTTTGAAGTTAAGATCTTTGGACATTCTAATTCATTAAGATTTCTTTTCTTTTTTTTTAATTCTTTTGATCTTGTATGAAAATTTTATATCAAAATTACATTATCTCAACGTTCATCCTTGATTTGTTGTCAGTGCCCGTGTTGAATAACGAAGCATACCTGGGAAAGGATTGCCATTCGACCATTAATTGAGTAGCAATCTTACTTTATTATTTTCTCATTCAAATAATTGTCCATTTGCCATGATCTGGGATAGATGACCAGCATATATCCATAGATGACCAGCATATATCCATAGATGTGAAAATGTCATATATCCAAAGCGGCATATGAACATCTTGATGGACATTGTCGATACGGGTATGTGAAAATTTTATAAAAATAATGTTTTCTAAAATGATTTCAGTCATTTGTGAAGAAGTCCAGAAAGTTTCACCAAAATTTGACTATTATATGATTTTTGAAAGAATATTAAAATTAGTGATTTTGCCACAAAAATCGGAGTACTGTAATATTATGTTTGCCATAGTAAAAATTGCGTCACTCACATAGTTCCTCCTTGTAAAAATTGTGTAACTCAAAGATAAAAAAACAAAATTTTTTACCTGGATTTCAAACGTGTTAAAAAGAATTAGAAAATTTTAAAAAATAATTTGATTTTTTCTATTAAAATTAACAAACATTTTGCCAATAAAATTTTATTTTGGTTTTATTTTGGGTTTTTTTTTTCTTCATACTATGCCATTTTTTTTTTGTGTTTTTTTTTTAAGTGAATTCATGCAGGTAACTGGACAAGACATTATATTTTAGAATATAATATTTTTATGTAAATATTAACTATTCTGTATTTTACAAAATGAGTAATGTTCATATGTTTGGTACATGACTGCTTGAAAAATTTTAGTTGCGTTCTTTGTCTTTTACAAAGTTGATAAGATTTTAGGAATTTTCTTTGTCTGGTACAAGGTTGGTAAGATGAGTTAAATTTATTGAATGTGTGAAGACTATAATAGATTAAAAATTTGAGATCTCATAGAAAACAAAGAAAAGAGTGATGGATTGCTATGTGATAACTCTCCTTTATGGAAGTGAATGTTGGATGATCTCATCAGGGATGAAGGAGAAGTTTGAGGCAGCAGAATGTGGTTTGACAGAAGGATGCTGAGGATACCATGGACAGAGCATGTGTGCAATGATAATGTGTTGGAGAGGATGCAAACAAGAAAAAACTCAGACTTAACATCAGGAAGAGACAAATGAGTTTCCTGGGACATGTAATGAGTAAGGAAGGCCTGGAGAATTTAATACTCACAGGTCAAATAGAGAGAAGGAGAGACAGGGAAAGCATTGTTAGATCTACTAGATAGGTCTGAGCATATGGATGGCAGTGCGGGGTTTGAAAGTGATACCAAGAGAAAAAATATTGAGAGTGACAAGAAACACTGCCAATCAGTGTCGCTAATCAATTATGTTTTGAAGGGACATGGTACATGAAGAAGAAGAATTGTATACGAGTAGAAAGGGGTTTTAGTCATTGTTGTTTTTGATGTAACCAAATATTTAAATGTTCATTTCCAGTGTCTTCTTTGTGTCTGGCTTTATCAAATTTTCTTAAAGAAGAAAGAGTGATAGAGAAAAGCAGCTCAACAGAGAAGAAGAGAGTGTAAGCCAATAGTGTTTACCTATATAGCCTCCTTCCTTTATCAAGTCTCTAAATTAATTCACAAATTTCAGCTACTTCCTTTTTTGGACTCACCACCTCTCCATGACTAATAACATTTTCCATTTCAATTTTCTTCTTAAATTTCTCAAACCAGCTTCTACTAGCTTTGAATTTAAAATTATAAATTTCAGCATTTGTACCAGTGGTTTTCTTTACTAGATCATTATAAATTTCTAATGCTTTCTCACAAATAAATGCTTCACTAATACTGTCACATGTTATTTCTAATAACTGAAAATAAGCTAAAACTTTTCCATATTTTCTAGTATCATTGGTTTTTATTTACTAATAAGTCACTCCTTTTGCATCATCAGTTACTTTTATCACTTCCTTCTTTCTTTTTAGAATAGTAGATATTATTGTTTTTGGTATACCATATTGCATACCAAGATTTGATAGACAAACACCATTTTCGTGTTTTGCAATGTTTTCTTTCTTCACTTTAATTGTGTTTCTCTCAACTTTTCTTTTTCTTTTTCAGTTATTGCTGTTTTTATCTTTGGAGCCATGACTAAGTTGCTAATGAAGATAAAAAAAGCAGAGTACAATAAAATTGGAAATGTACATCATAACACAACACATGATAGCATACAACATGGCAGTAGACTCAGAAATGATTTTGTTAACCTTAACTTGGTTTGGTTCTGTTCGGCAACATTTGAAAACCAATATTTTGTTCAATAACTGAGTCATTTTCAAATTGGTGTAGGCAAAATGAAAATGCAAGTAAAAAAAAGAAATTTAATAAAATCAAAGGTTTTATATACGTTCTTTTGGTACAGTACTTGTTTATTCATCATGTTAGAATCTATCAATTTCTCATTCAGGCAATTATTGTCTGATTCCACTTCTTGAGTTAAATGTAAACCTTCATCTGGTTTTGTTAATTTGAGTACAATGCTTATGTTGGAGATTCTGTGTAGATTGGCAGTCATGTGATATCTTGTTCTCTTGCCTTCTATACTAGGTGCAGATATGAGGTCATATTCTTCTCATCTGTACTTGGTCGCTGTGAGTAAATCTAAATCAACCCCCTGCATATATCATAATTTGAGAGTCATAGTTGAAATTTCAGTGTAGCTCCTTTGTTTTCCAAGGTTATCATTGCCGACCCAAGCGCCATTGCCAAAGAGGTGAGTTCTCTTTCTTGGGTTAACAAGAAACATTAGCTGTTCTCTCCCTTTCATTATTATTACTACTGTCTTCTATGCTGGAGTTCCCCTGGCAGGGTTTCTGTAGTTCTTCCTTTCTGTTCCTATCAGGGCAGCTTCTTTTCAGGAGTCCTGGTTACCCACTGAACCAAAATTTTTTCCCAGGTAGTTGATGGCAAAGGGGTCAGCCTGGTTGCGTGGCCAGGACTTTTTTCCTGTTGTTCTTACATGAGCCACCCTCCTCTTCTCTTCTGGGTTAGCTCACTGGCATCTCCCTGGATTTGTTTTTCTGGTGAAAACATTTTAACAGTGGACTGTAGGGTCTTCTCTCTGATCTCAAACCATTTTGTCTCAGCTCCATGATGTCTGTACATGGTGCATCTGGGTTCATAAATATCATGCATTTGTTTCCATTTCATTGAACACTTTACTGCTCATTGGCCCTTGTAACAATAAGGTCTAACATGTTAGCACTAATCGGCCTGGTGTGGGCTTAAAATACCCTTGCACCAGTGTCCAGACCATTCTATTAGGGAACTAATCCCATTCCTCTGGTTCGATCTCTTGATTTATGTTTTCATCCCACATGGTGGGTTTTTGTCCCCTTCTGCCTGCCTATCTCCCAACCTTGTACTTGTACCATTCAGCTTTTTACTTTCTCCCAAAGGACTTGATTGTCCTTAGCTAGCACAATATCCACTAACATCTTGAATAGTGCCTATTTAGTTACATGATGTCATACATGCTCATTCTGGAGTGCCACTATTGTTGTTACTACTAGGGGTTTACAAATGTTTTCTATGCTGGGATGCCCCTGGTAGGGTTTCTTTAGTTCTTCTTTCTATTCCAATAAGGGAAATAATATACATACCTCCACTCAGTTACCAACTAGGTAGTCTTGTATGACTGAATTATTTCTGACCTTCTCTAAATAGGACAGAGTAGCCATTTTTCAGCTCTAATTTCCACTTTTTCAGGAATTTCACCTCTCATCTGTATGAACATCATTAGGTCTCTTATGGCCTCAATTGCTGTCCCTTTGTTCTTATTTTAAAACCTCTTCTAGGCTAACTATACGTCCCTCAGAAGGTAATCCCCTATGAATTTCGACATCGGACATTTTGCAGCATTAAGTGCCATATAGATTGTTTCCCTCTTGGACAAATCATATATGAGCTTCCCCTATGCAATATATATCAGACATTCCTGTAATTTCTCTGGGCCCCCCTCTAAAGGCCAAAACTTGTGTGGTCCCGCAGTAATTTTTCAGGTCAGTTATCAACCAGTGCTTTGCTAGTTTGTCTTTGACTGCTACACATTCAGGTTCTTACTGCTTTCTTGTTTCTCTTCTTACTTGGTTGGCTATGTTCTTGGGTTGGTCATTGTCAACATGAGTTTAAATTCTGGTTACCATTGTACCATTTGTCACATCACAGATTACCAGTCATCTGAATGTCCAACTCTTGTGGATGATTAATAAGATTCACACTTCAATTCAAAATCTGCCCTATGCTATATTGTGTTTGGTTTTGATCATCAGGCTGGCAGATCAAATTGTCTTTGGGAAGCATATTAGATATGTCCACGCATAATGAAGACACAAGTCAAAAAAAAAATAACTTAATTAAATAAAAGGCTTTTATATACGTTCTTTTGTTATCGCACTTGGTTGGTCTTGACATTACAATCTATCAATGTTTCATGCAGGCAATTATTGTTTCCTCCTGCTTCTTAAGTAGAATGTAACACTTTGGCTAGTTTGGTTAAGTCAGGCACAAGACATAAATTGCTTGTTCTATTCAGACAGGAAGACACATGATACCTTCATCTCATGTCTGCTATACAAGATGCAGGTATGAGGTCACATCTTTTTTCTCAGCACTCAGTAGCTGTGAGTAAATCTATATTAACCCCTGATCATGTCATCATTTGATTGTCATATGCAAAGGTTTGAGTGTAGCGTGTGTCTGGGTAGTTATCTAAGTCCTTTTTACAGAGGCATGATGTGACACAACTTTGGGATAAATATAGAATTTCCGAGTATGTGCACTTGTGCAAAATTTCTCTAGTTTCTTTCTAAACGAGAGTAGTCTTGTCTACTTTCCTCTGTCACTTCTCTGCATGGGGACATAGCCTCAGCTGAGGTGCTCTCTGCCCAAAGACAGCTTAACAAGGTTGAGTTTGAGCCAAAATCAGAAGCATGTATTTGACATAATACTATAATTTTGAATTCAAATTTGTCCTTTTCCTAATTTAGAATTCAGATTCATGATTTTCTTTCTCTATTTCTAAGTCTATTCTAACACCCATACATACATATTTTAATAATAATCTGTTGAAAAATCTGCTCTAATCTCATGTGCCATCCATAATAAAATATATCTTTTTGCATTGTACAATTGATTTTATACCAATTTCATAAACCTACATTATGTGTTTCTTTCCTATATTCTCTCTGAGTTCTCTTTCTTTTTTTTTTTTTTTTTGACAGCATGTTTCTGAGATAGCACCTGAAAACTATGATGAAAATTCATGAAACAAGGAAGAATTCTTACAATATAAAATGCTTGGAATAGCTGTTTAACACACAAAGTTCACACAGGGGAGAATATACGAGAAATGTGTGGTGGTTACATTGTCCAAAAATTCATATCTCAAAAAACACATTGTTACCCACTGGAGTAGAACATTTACACTGAAATCTGTGGATACAAACCTTTCCAAAATTTAAATCTCAAAAGACACGTAAACGCACACAGCAGAGAAGTTTTCCACTGTTAAATCTGTGGAAACAAATGTTTCAGAAATACAGATCTTAAAAGGCCCATGGTAACACAAACTAGAGAGAAAGCTTATCCTTATAAAATTTGTGGAAGTAATTTTCCATAAAATCACATCTCAACCTAGACATTATGACACATGGGTGATAAACATTCCAACTGTGAAATTTGTAATTTTCCATAAAAGCAAATCTCAACCGACACATTACCACACACTGGAGAGAATCCTTTTTACTGTGGAATTTATGGTAGTAACTTTGCCTGAAATTCACATTTTTAAAAGCACATGTTAACACACACTGGAGAAAAAGTTTTCCACTGTAATTTGTGGTATTAATTTTTCCAAGATGTTATATCTCAAACGACACATGTCAACACACACTTGTGAGAAAGCTTTCCACTGTGAAATTTGTGGCAGGATATTTTCCAAAACTTCAAATCTGAAGCGACACATGTTAATACACACTGGTGAGAAACCTTTCCACTGTATAATTTGTGGTAAGAGGTTTTCTCAAAATTCACATCTGAAAGAACACATGTTAACACACACAGGAGAGAAAGCTTTCCACTGTGAAAGTTGTGGTAAGAAGTTTTCCAGAAATTCATATTTAAATGAACACATGTTAACACATACTGGCGAGAATGTTTTCCATTGTGAAATTTGTGGTAAGAAGTTTTCTCCAAATTCATCTCTAAAAGAACACCTGTTAACGCACACTAGAGAGAAAGCTTTCCACTGTGAAATTTGTGGTAGTATGTTTTCCCAAAATTCAAATCTGGAGCGACACATGTTAACACACACTGGTGAGAAACCTTTCCAATGTATAATTTGTGGTAAGAAGTTTTCTCAAAATTCATCTGTAAAAGAACACATGTTAACACACACTGGGGAGAAAACTTTCCTCTGTGAAATTTGTGGTAGAAGGTTTTCCCAAAATTCGGCTCTGAAACAACACATGTTAACACACACAAGAGAGAAAGATTTCCACTGTGAAATTTGTGGATGTAAGTTCATTCAAAATTCACATCTGAAGCAACACATCTTAACACACACTGGAGAGAAAGCTTTCCACTGTGAAATTTGTGGTAAGAGGTTTTCTAGAAATTCACATCTAAAAGAACACATGTTAATACACACTGGAGAGAAAGCTTTTCCCTGTGCAATTTGTGGTAGTTATTTTTCACGAATGTTATATCTCAAACGACATATGTTAGCACACACTGGTGAAAAAGCTTTCTACTGTGAAATTTGTGGTAAGAAATTTTCTCTAAATTCATGTCTAAAAGCACACATGTTAACACACACTGGAGAGAAAGCTTTCCACTGTGAAATTTGTGTTAGTATGTTTTCTACAAATTCTAATCTGAAACGACACATGTTAACACACACTGGTGAAAAACCTTTCCACTGTGAAATTTGTGGTAAGAAGTTTTCTCAAAATTCACATTTGAAAGAACACATGTTGACACACACAGGAGAGAAAGCTTTCCACTGTGAAAGTTGTGGTAAGAAGTTTTCCAGAAATTCATATTTAAATGAACACATGTTAACACACACTGGTGACAAAGTTTTCCATTGTGAAATTTGTGGTAAGAAGTTTTCTCCAAATTCATCTCTAAAAGAACATATGTTGACACACACTGATGAGAAACCTTTCCACTGTGAAATTTGTGGGAGTAAGTTTTCAAGAAATTCAAATTTGAAACAGCACATGTTAACACACACAGGTGAAAAACCTTTCCACTGTGAAAGTTGTGGTAAGAAATATTCTCAAAATTCATCTTTAAAAAAACACATGTTAACACACACAGGCGAGAAAGCTTTCCACTGAGAACTTTGTGGTAAGAAGTTTTCTCAAAATTCATGTTTAAAAGGACACATGGAGAGAAAGCTTTTTACTGTGAAATTTGTGATTGTAAGTTTTCAGGAAATTCACATCTCAAACAACACATGTTAACACACACTGGAGAGATACCTTTTCACTGTGAAAGTTGTGTTACGTTTTTTCTAAATTCATCTCTAAAAGCACACATGTTAACACACACTGGAGAGAAAGCTTTCTGCTGTGAAATTTGTCATAATAAATATTCTCTAAACTCATCTACAAAAAACACATGTTAACACACACAAGAGCGAAAGCTTTATACTGTGAAATTTGTTGTAAGAAGTTTTCTCAAAATTCATCTTTAAAAGAACACATGTGAACACCCACTGGAGAGGAAGTTTTGCACTGTGAAATTTCTAGTAGTAATTTTGCCTGAAATTCACATCTGAAAGAGCACATGTTAACACACACAGGAGAAAAAGCTTTTCACTATGAAAATTGTGGTAAGATGTTGAAATTTATCTCTAAAAACATGTTAACAGTCACTGGAGAGAAAGCTTTCCACTATGAAATTTGTGAAAGTAAGTTTTCTCAAAATTCAAGTCTGAAACGACACGTCTTAACACAGACCCTTGACAAAGCTTTCCGCTGAGAAATATGTGGTAATAAGTTTTATCAAAATTCATCTCTATAAGAACTCATGTTAACACACACTGGAGCTTTCCACTGTGTAAGTTGTGGTAGTAATTTTGCCCAAAATTGAAATCTGAAAGAGCACATGTTAGCACACACTAGAGAGAAAGCTTTCCAATGTGAAATTTGTTTTAAAAAGGGTTTTTTCAAAATTCATCTCTAAAAGAACACACACTAGCGAGAAAGCTTTCCACTGTGATATTTGTGGTAGTAATTTTGCCCAAAATTCACATCTGAAAAAGCAGCTGCTAACACACAGGAAAGAAAGCTTTCCACTGTGAAATTTGTTTTAAAAAGAACACACACTAGCGAGAAAGCTTTCCACTGTGATATTTGTGGTAGTAATTTTGCCCAAAATTCACATCTGAAAAAGCAGCTGCTAACACACAGGAAAGAAAGCTTTCCACTGTGAAATTTTGCCAAGAGGTTTTCTGAAAATCTTTAAAAGAATACATGTTAACACACACTGTAGAGAAAGCTGTGTAATTTGTGGTAGTAAGTTTTCCTGAAATTCACATCTCAAATGACACATGTTAACACACTGGTGCAAAAGCTGTCCACAGAGAAATTTGTAGTGAGAAGATTTCTCAAAATTTAATTCTAAAGTAACACACGTTAACACACATTGGAGAGAAAACTTTCTCCTGTGAGTATGTGGATTTAAGTTTTCCAAACATTCAATACTAAAATGACACATGCTAACACACACTGGAGAGAATGCACTGGTATAACTGACTGTGGGAGAAAGAAGGTTAAACAATAGCCATGGAGATGAAGAAATGTGACAAACTTGTAGTATGCCATACTAAAGTCATGTCTGTGTCACCATAATTTGTGTTACTACTTCAAGATAGACAAAAAACAGTGACAAAATTCGCACATGTAAATCTGTTGTTGTCATTGTCACAGGAGGTACAAGGAAGCGTATAAATTTCTTGAAGGAGATATTTACATGGGTTTTTAGATAACAATTGACTGATTAACAAAAGAAAAGAAAAAATACTGTAGTATGTACATAAATATTTAATTGATAATATGCCAGAGGCAGAATTTCATAGGCCACATACTATACCAGCACTGGCATGACTTTGGGAGAAAGACGGTGAAACAATGGCCATTGAGATAAAGAGAACGTGACCAACTTCTCTAGATATATTTTCTCATGTATGATTAAAATAGATTATTACAAAACAAAACTTTCTGTTAAAAGAAATAAAAATTTTAAGGTAATTCTGCTATTGTTTTTTTTTTAAAAATGAAATTCTGTTCAGTTTTTAGACTGAAGTTAATAAATTTTCTTGTTTATTTGCACATTGATAAATATTCATGTCAAAAGAAGTGTTATATATAATTTAACACAAATGCTAACATCATTCACTGGTCATCAATGTGTGCACAAACAAAATTTAGATTAAATTAAATTAAGACTATTTTATTTGACAATCTTTTAATTGCTTATTGATAAAAGAATTTTTTTTTTTTGATAAATGATAAAATTTGAAAGAATTGTTCTCATTTTCTTTTCAGTTTTATTTAGAACAATTTATAATTTTTAAAATTTTGTATTTCACTCTGTTAGATATAATTATTAAACAAAAACTATATTTACTAATCATAAATGAAAAAGCATAATAAAATTCCTAATACACCAATATTTTCAAAAAATTTTGAATTGTTTTTGCAAATATAGGTGACCATAGATGATATTTTCAGAAAATATATAGGTGAAGTATTTAACCATAACCTATCTACAATTGCATAAAACATTAGATTTTGGAAAATATTTTCCTAATTTTGTAAAGTTCATTACTGTGTAATTAAACATTGTATGAAAAATATGCTCACACTGTTTTCTTTCATTATATTTTACAGAAAAAAAAATCCCTGTAGAGCAATATTAGATCTGTCATTGCACTTTCAGTATATCAACGCATTAAATAAACAGATACTGTCATTTAAAAAAAATACATTTCTGCATTATTTTGAACTTAAATAATATTTGTTGCAAATCTTATTAATTATAATTCCTCAAAATTTCTGTATAAGTTATGTTGTGAATGTTCTTTTAATAAAGAGAATAACAATACTATAAAAAGCAGGCTAAAATGGCAATAAATCAAATAAAATAAATAAAGAAAAAATATACAAATATTTATTTCATTCAATTAAAATTAGTTATAAAATAGAGTAAAGTATTTTGCATATTGAAAATATAAATTAAATCTTTAAGGTTGAAATTAAAATTAATGTAGAAGCTTTAAGAAAGATTCTGAAATTTATTTTAAAATGTAGGTACCAAAAATCTGTTCATTTATCATTTATTTATGAACCATAGCATATGGAGGCATTGGTCAAAATAAGAAAAATAAATAGAAAATTTAATTAAGTAAAATTGCCAGTGATATTTTTTTTTTTTCATACCTGAGAAAAAATTGAATTCCATTATCCCAACTTAAATAATACACATGAGATATTGACAAAGGGTGGGTTGAAACAGCTTCTATAAAAACATTTGCAAGAGGTCTTCTTACACATAGGTAAGAGTTAAGCTGTAAAATATACTGTTTTCTTTTTTATTGTATTGACAGAGTTTTGCTGTCTTTCTGTCCTTAAACCATTCTTTAATCTGGTTGGAGAAAAAATAGCAGATATGTCTCAAACAGTAACTTATACAAATTTTGTTAGCAGAAGTCATACTATAAAGATGAGATGATATGAAATAATCCAATATCCACCCCTCCTGCCAAAATCAAATCAGCAATGATTGAGGTCAAATAAATGTAAAAGAATTTGTGAGCACATGCTTCAGTTAGTGAGTGAGAGCTCTGAAATCTGATGAAATCTCATGTGCAAGTTAAAATGTAATTCATCTCCATGAAGATAGTCTTAATAATGTTCTTAAACAAAAGATTGGAATTGTGTACATCTTTGAGATTAAAACTTATCCACTAGAATAACCTAGAATATTATTGTTAATGTTAACCAGAAACATTTAATTTCTCCTCCTGAACACACACAAGGAAAAACATTTATAAATTGAATACATAAATCAATCACATTATCATAAAAACACACACATGATTATATTTACTTGAACCAGAAATATATATGCACTTCAAAATCACAAAAAAGACAGGAAAGGTTATAACACACATGCACACACAGATATAAATTTATGGAGTCAAAGTTAACTGCATCGTGTGAAAAGAGCACCTGATATTCTACAATTGATAACAAAGGTCACGCGTGCAGCACATGAAATAGAATAAATGACAGCAATCTTCATACTACATCCGTGACGACAAACGCAAAGCATAACAATTAACCAACAACCAAACAATATACTTAACAACAAGCAGGAATCCTGCTTCCAACCAAGGACATTTGTGAGTTATCGACATATTTGTGAACAAAAGTTGATTGTCAGTTTTAAACAATCTGCCAAAAATAATATATAAATATATGACGTTATTTTTGGAAAATTCGCAAATTTAAATTGGAGAACTGAGTTTGCATTCCAGTTAAATTCATTGCATTCACTTATGTGCAAATATCCTTGGATGATTTTTAAAAAAAATTTTTGAGTGATCAACACATTTGTAAACAAAAGTTAATTCTCGATTTTAAAAATCTTGTAAAAGTAAGATTCACATCTCTCACAAGTTGTTTATGGAAAATTAGCAAATGTTAAGTTAATCTAATCTGAAACAAATATTACTTGTTTATGGCATGAACTTTAGTATAAAAATATTTCTTAATCAGAAACGTTTGACTCGTTGAAACTTTTTGGAAGTAAATCAGTTCACACATTTGGTAATATGGTGACCAACATAACGCAATTTAACATATCGTAAGAGGAACAGGCCTTGAAACATGTAACTTTTAATGATGAGTTTCCATAGCAAATCAAAATGCACGAATTAACATAAATAAAAAAAAGTTATAAATCATTTTAAAAATTTTAATTCTAAATAATTTATAAAAGGTTTTCAATCATTGATTTTTAAATAAATTTCTTACTTAATAAATTAATAACCGTAGATAGACACTGAGTAACTGGAAAAAATTTACAAGTTGTTTGAAATTTTATAAATTATCATAATCAGTAAAGTTAAAATGAAAATCATTTTTCTAAAACTTCATCATTTATCGTTTTTTTCTTCAAAATATAATATACTTCAATTATATTATTTATAAATCAAAAGTTTATCTGAATGAAATAAGGCCTCGTTTTAATGCATTTTTTCTATTACTGTTCGGGGCAGATTTTCGAAAATATATTCTTATAAATAAAAACAATTACATGATTAATATTCACTAATGAGTCCTGTATTTAACTAATAAGAAACTTGCTATAGATCATGTATTTCTAGAAGATTCATGCAATTAATTGGAATTGGGGGCGGGAAACAGATGTAAAAAAAATATTGTTACCAAGATTTTGAAAAAGTAATAATTGAATAAATAATTTTATTCTTTTTTGAATAAGTTTTGAAAGTTTCATTATCATAAGATAATTAGTTGATTTTTGCAAGAATTTTTAGATGAAATTGTCTTTCAACGCCAAAAAACAACTTGCATAATATTACGTTTTCCTTACTATTAACATTATGCAAAAATGGGGTGAATCGCTGACGGATAAAAAATTAACTGAAATTTCGAACGCGCTAGAAAGGATTAAAAATAATGACAACAAAATTTGATCTGTCCTATTAATATTTTCATGATATAACTTAAGTTTGAGACCTTTTAACATCTTGCTATGTTGTTTGTTCAGCTATTGTGTAGAGCTATTTACATTCAGGTCACAATATTTGCTCAAGCTTTGATTCAACTATGATATTCTTTTTTATGGTTTATGATAGGCATTTTGAGAAAACGTGAGAAAAATGTTATAAATTTAAATATATTCAATCTAAGGTGATGGGTAAACTGTTCATGTTCCATTTCTATATATAAGGTTTAAGTAATATAAGATATCTGCTAAAAATGGAGACTGGAAGTAGAACATTTTATGTTACCAAGTACAACAGATAAAAGTTTGGGGATTACAATGACTAAATCACTGCATGTATTCAATTCAAGGTCAACATGCAAGTTTGAATAGAGTGTTATACAATATACACTTTTGTGCAAATAATTTGTATAATCGATTTTCTATTTTATCCTCAAATTAGGTAATTTGCAGTGGTGTACAATGATATGAATCTATTTTCAGGCTATATAATTATATTTGTTTAGACTTGAAATATATTCCTTCAGTGTGATTTCATCAGATTTTTATCAGGACCAGACACTATTGTCTCGAATGTCGATTTTTTGTGCTACGGCCTTTGTCTGCGATGGACTTTACTCCAAGGAACCGTACGAAAATTGTAACGCTGCGCGAACACGCTTGCAAGCCTTTCAGAGGTCAGTCGTGGTTATTGTTGCTGTCAGCCTTTCAACTGTTAGTCGTGTCATCAAGAAAAAAACAACTATCAGTACAAAACGTAAAGAAATATGCTGTTGAAAAGGCAAACAACGACACGAGAGGACGTATAGTTTATCAGGGAAAGTGTAAAAGATCCTAGGAAGACATTATTCGTTCTGATTCATTTATTTTACACGAGGGTTTAGATTATGTCCTGAAATGCAATAAAGATGGAATTACAGCATTTTCTTTCTCCTTAGCTCGTGCTCACCACGGGACAAGACGTATATTTTGCTAAGTTAGATCCATCACCTCCAATCATATATTTACCTTCCTACTTTCACATTTTTTGACCTCATCGCCTTCTCTCGGCACAACTTACGAGAAAGGAAAAGGAAGAAGAATTAATTTCGCCAGCACAACAGGTCAAGTGGTCTACTGTAGCCATACAACGCAACTAACAGACCATGTTGAAAATGCTACATTTCACTAACCCAATATTTTGCTGCTATAAAAATAGATTTAAACTCTCCAAACGATTCTACACACTTTGCTCTAACACAATTCAACAAATGGAAACCACAACTAGCGACCACATGAAAATTTTCGCCAGATAACTTTGAAAACTCAAAGTGATAACATGACATGAATTTCCTTAAACACACATAAACTCTGAGCTAAAAAACAACCAAAAAAATGTGGTGACCACAACAATTACAACTGTCGTCCACAGCTCGGATAACTCAATGGCGAACAGGGAAATTCTCCACTATAGAGCAATAACGTTCGACGTTTGGGCCGTACCAAATGAAAATCTAAACTAAACTAAACTAAACTAAAATAAAATAAAGCGAAAGAGCACAAGGAATGAAGTAAGTATTTCTTTGAGTTACTCCAAAATCACTTACGGAATGTAACAATTCCACTGTTACAAAAGAAATTAAGAAATAAAATTTCTGTAGAAATCACTAATCTGAATATGCCATTCCTTTATGAAGGACGCTTACACTCAGCTACGGAATCCTTCATCCATAAACTTACTTCCAAAACCAATGATCGATCAAAAATATCCCGACCTAACCAAACATAACCAAAAAAAAAAAAAAAAAAAATTCTAAGGAAATGCAGAAATTGGATATAGCCCTCCTTTCAGAAGAACTGTTACATACAATTCAAGGACCCTTCACACCTGATGAGCTAAAGATACACACCTTACAAGAGACTGACATTCCCTCTAATGCATTCATACCATACTTACCTGACACATTTTGCGACGGGTGGGGACCTTAAATCATATCTCAGTTGCGTCTCTATCCTCGAAGACAGAGTGCGGCTCAGTTGTAGCTCTGTCCGAGGACAGGTATGCAGCTGAGAAAAATAATAGTGTCTAGATGCCCGGTCCCGGGGAACAGAGGCCGCGCCACACCATTGGACCAGAGGGGTGGATCAGATGCTCGTCACCGGCGTCAGCGCGACCGGCGGTTGCGGGGACTGGGGGATTTCTGTACCTTTGCCCGCTCGTACGCGTCCGGGCTGCCCACATTAACAACCGATCAAGTGTCAGATCTCGCTCCATTTCGGGAGTAGGGTAAAAATACTTACCATTAATGTGTATACTGAGACTATTTTCATGAACTAATTATTCTTTTACACCGGTAACTAGAAACCATTTGCTACTCTCGGAAATGTGTTTTTACACGTGTCTGTTTAACCGAATGTCGACTGCGCGACGATCAAAGTAGAATAACAGAATTGAGTTCTGCGCATGGGATCGACGCATATCTTCCGTTAAGAAAACAATTATTTTTCATTACTCATTTAGTGTGCCGATAGAAAAAATATATTGACCAATAGAAAAAGAAATTACCTACTGACTGAAGAGATAACCTGTGAACGAAGAGGATACGAGAAAAGTAACAATTCTATACAAACTTAAGTCTTATAAAATCACCGCATGAATCAAACATTCTACAGAGGAAAAGACAGAGTAATGTGCAGGCATAACTTCGGGATTAAGCGACGAGCTTCTTCTTACCATCAACGCCAATGCTGACTCAGAACATCAGTTGACAGCAACCGATACTTTTTCGCGTGTTTTTCCTCTTTTCTTTCTCTCTTCTTTCACGGCAGCAACTGATTGAAGTTTAATTTATTTACCCAAAGTCAGATGTATTCTTTTTTTTCTTGAATTTATGATTGTTGAGGCGATAATGTGGTTAATCCAATAGCTACAGTTCTGACTTCCAGTTCACTCATTCCTTCGCTTCCGCAACAAACACTACATGCGTTGTATTTTCATATAATTAACCATCAATTGACCGGAAGGATTTCAGCAATTACAAGGTCGATGCCACATCCACGGACTGGACAGTGAATTAGGAATTTAACCAAACTAAGAGTTCAAAATTGAATCTGCTAGTCAGGTCAACATTCTTTCAACCAAGGATTATAATAAGCTACTGCACCACCCCAAATTGAGACCCACAGGAATAACGCTGTCGGCATAAAATAACTCATAAATACCAGTACAAGGAAAATACATTATTCATATTGTTGCACAAAAACTTAAAGCATAATGTCCTATTCATTGTAGCAGTCATAGAAGCACCCAACATCTAATTTGTCTCCAGTCTTGTACTGATCTGTACCTTATACAAATAGTTTGCAAAGAAGCCAAATTATCTCTCCGTTTTCAAAGAATTGCTTAGGAGAATTAGAAATACTGCCAGGCACTCACCATATCACAATGAACCAACAAGTAAAACCTGTGATAAATCCTCTTAGGAGTCTACCTTTTACATCCAAACAGGAACTAAACATAGAACCTGAACGTATGATACAACAGTGTGTGGTAGTTCCAGTCACGGAGCCCACAAAATGGGTATCATTAGCGGTTCTCTTCGGATATGTCGTGATCCACGAAATCCCAACAAAGCGATAAAACGGGAACACTACAGACTGCTCACGACAATTGACAACATACATGAAATGTCAGGAGTCTAATTTTTCACGAATCTCAATGCTTGTAATGCTTTTTGGCAGATCTGGGTAGACGAGGAAAGCTTGAAACTCCTCATCTTTAACTCCTCTACTGGCCGACACAGATTCACTCGCCTCCCGTGTGGCATTCAGTGCTAGCGAAATATGTCATGCAAAATTGCAACAATTATAAAAAATATCGACGGATGCAAAAAACTCATTGGACGACATTATTCTCTGGGCAGACATGTCAGAACTAAGGAAAACTAGAACTGTTGATGTTCTAAAAGAAATAAGAAAATCTGGGATGACGCTAAATCTGTCGAAGCGTCAATTCAATCTTAATGAACTCAAAAAGAACAGACAAAGGGATTGCACGAAATCCACCCCAAAAGTAAGGACATAAATGACATGCCAGATCCAAGTAACAAAAAAGAACTACAACACTTCTTAGAGATGATCACCTATCTGGAAAAATTTATCCCCAACTTGTCATGTAAAACGGCACCCCTACGCCACCTCCAAGAAAAAGACACTATGTTTAAACATATTTTCAAATGACCGGTATTAATTTTAAGCGATTTTCAAGATCAGAACATATTTCTCTAAAATTGGAGAATGCAATTGTTTTTGTCGGGTAAAGTAGCCGAAATGTTAACAAGTGGAAAATACAGATACAGAAATCACTGAGTGAAAAATTCTTTTGTTGAGAGAAGCAAGAAAAATTTATCAAAGTTTATTATTCAATATATATGTCAGTGGGTTTTGACGATATGTGACCCTAGGTCAAAATACGGCCTTGAGAATTTCCTGTGTACTGATTATAAATTCGACGAGAAAAAGTGACAACAATTCAAGCCAACAAAATGGTGCGAATAAGCCGTCGAGAACGAGCAACACAGTCCACAACAAAAAATGAAGTCGACGATAACGAGTGACAGCACGTCAGCAAGAAGAAACGACAGCAATTCGGCGAGAGCTTGCGGCAGCAAGTCGCCGAGAACAGGTGACGACGAAGTTGACGAAAACGAGCGGCAACATGTCAACAAGAACAAGTGATGACGAAGTCCACTAGAACAAATGGCAGTAAGTCAACAAGAATAAGTGAAGACGAAGTTGACTAGAAGAGCGATAACAAGTCAACGAGAACAAGCAACAACAATTTTGCAGTGTCAGGTAAGACGCTCTTCGGTTATTTTCTTCGATTCCTGATTCTGTGGTTGCGTTCGCTGAGACGAATTATTGATTTTTATCGTAATTTGAGAGTATTCTAGATAGTCAATATTTAGCATAGCAGTGTGTGAGTCCGTGGGATCAGATAGGGATGAGTGAGAAGAAGAATTGAGGGAGCAGCGAATACATCGCCGACCTGAGAGAGACATTGAAGGGACTCAAGGTACCCATGTTTGGAGGGGACCCCAGGAAATTAAGGAATTGGTTTTGGACTTAAGGACCGTGAGACTTTCTATGTGGCATGGAATGCCGCATCGAGGAAGGCCTCAAAATGTATAGGTCAGCTCTTACAGGGGGACTCGCAGATACCCTGGGAAGAAGTAGAGGAGAGGATCAGAAGGGAGGCTGCTGACGGAAAGTACGGCAATAGAAGCTACGAGGACACACTTCAAACTAATTTAGTTGAAAGATGAGTCTTCTGGAGTGTTGTGGTCTACAGCAGAGAAGCAGGTCGGATAGAATTTCTCGATGAAATGTGGACAAATGCGGTAATGTAAGCTCAGTTTGCCAATTTGTACGTAGAGAAGCGTAATGTACAAAAGTAAGGCCCCCTGAATTCATCAGCTGCGATAGCCCGAGCAAAAGATATCACTGGCGTCTGGTGGAAGGCCAGGAAGAAAGATCCAGGGCAAAGTTCGAATCGTAAGAGTGGTTTTCGATGATCTTCGATAGAGAGTGAAATGTATAGGTTTTATGATACTATGCCGAGTAGATACAGCTTGGGTTAAGGGATCTATGGCCGCGAAGGCCACAGAGAAATTAATTGTCCGACGAAGCGACAGTGCCCTCACCCCCTCGACTTCAAAGATATCGGCACCTGTGGAAGGTGTGTTGAAAAGAGTCCCGGAGCTAGATGGTGTGGGCTTGACAGGGATGCCCAACCAAGTCAAATAAAAAAAAATAACTTGAAGAATGGGAAGAAATAAGAAGGGTCATCTCTATAGTAAGAGGGAGTGTGGCCCTCATCAGAACAATTAGAAAAAGGTGCTAGGCGCGTAGTGTTGAGGGTCATTTTGCACCAAATTGCCCCATGAGGTGCTGCTGAAAGACCAGGTCACATGAAGAGAAGCTGATATCGGCAAAGGAGGACAAGTGAAATGAGTAGGGTCCACTTTCGGTCACCCAGATAAAAGGGGCTTAGGTGAGATCCCTGTGTGGATGACCCTAAAGATGTGCCATTGCGGGCATCTATGGCCAGTTGATGTGAGAGCCAAGGTATTAGGCCACAAAAGAAGACATCTAGGGTGTCTCATGTGTTAGTCGAAGGGGAAGGATTTATTGTGAGATATTAGTGGGGTGATCAATAGTAAGAACTCTAATAGATACAGGGTCACAAGTCTCGGTACTGAATCAAAAGGATTATGAGCACTTAAGAAATAAGAGAAACTTGAAATTACTCAAGCGGCAGGGACTATGATGAAGATAAAGAGGATGGCGAATCTCCCGGTGAAAGTAGAAGGGACGAGCAGCAGCCAGATATTTTATGTGGTCCCAGATTTGTGCAAAGAGGCGATTTGGGGAAAAGATTGATTTCATCGTCATGAAAGCGGATTGAAGTTTAACTACCCTGCTTTAATCGCAAACGTTAGTAGAGTAACATTGGTATCGGCAAAAGGCAAGCCAGTACCGAGGAAAGAAGTTAGACGTTTATAGGTGAATCAGGCAAAAAAAAGTGGGGTGGAAGCCAAATAATAATAGAGACAGACAGGGAAACCGTAGGCGATAAGTCAACCTCCCCCTCAACTCCAGGAACGACTGAGAGAAGAGAATATGTCATATGTTGAGCCAAAGTTACCTCAACCAGAAACAAAAAAAGCCCTAATGAGGAAGTCCAGGGTTGTAGTTTGAAACTCCTGGAGTCGGGAGAGAGCGAGGAAGTCGAAATGTCAACTCATTTAGATAGTGAATGTCAAATATATCTTTCTCTTAGTTCCAAAAACTACTGTGGGAAGAGAAATAGTCAGAAGTTGAACCAGAAGTAACCCATGAGGAAAAGTTAGATGGAGCAGGCAATAAAAACAAGAATAGGTCAGAAATTTAACCAGAAATAACCCCTAAAGAAAAGTTAGAAGGGGCAAGTAATAAAGAAAAGAATAGGTCAGAAGTTGAACCAGAAACAACCCCTGAAGAAAAGTTATAATGGACAGGCAATAAATACAAAAAGAGGTCAGAAGGTGAACTAGAAGTAACCTCGGAGGAAAAGTTAGAAGGGGTAGGCAATAAAGAAAAGAATAGGTCAGAAGATGGAAATAGAAACTAAGAAATTTGTAAGTGTGAACAAAAGGGGCATAAATGGCTAAAGCAATAAAAACTGGGATATTTTGTCGCCTTGCAAATATGGCCGGCACAAGGAGGTTGATGCTGATAACACCGATGATGATGGTGATGACAGCAGCTTGGAAACACAGCCAAAATACGATTTTCAAGAAAATGAGTGAATTAGTAATAACTAGATCAAAGTGGCTAGTCAAGTTCGTGATCGATCTAAGTCCATACGAAGTATTGATAAGCAAATTGGAGAGTGAAATAAAAGAAGTGGGTCTGGTCAGGTCCAAAGTGGCTAAAAATTATCCCACAGAATCGGGTAACTTAATTTGTTGTACTCTTTAGAGTGGGACACAACTATGATGGAAGACCAATATAGGGAGATGAGAAATTACCTGAAGGAAATTGACTTATTAAAAACCAGAAGGAAGAGAGAAATAATTCCCTTGGTAGGGAAAGCGTTGGATGTTTTATTTGGAATCGTAACGGAAGAACCATGAAACAAAGACTAGAAGAGTTGAAGAAAAGCAAAAGTGTTCTAGCCAAAGTGGCAAAATATAGCATATCAATATTGAATGTAACAAAGATGGAGCTAACAAAGAATACAGTTAAAATAAATGGGCTAACCAGCAATTTAAGAAAGCTAAGCCAGGAGATAGCTAATACAACTGAGACGGTTATGAGCAAAGTACAGGGATTACTAGCCTGTTGTATTTTGTTAAGGATAGCTATCAGCTGATAATACTCTTGTATAATCCAACAGGCTAGTCAGCCCCCTAACAATTTTACTCGAGCATGTGAGGGCTCATCTGGACATGTTATCAATGGGTCACTTGTCCCTGAGTATAGTGGCTCCTCGACATTTAAGAGAATTGTTATTTAAGATACAAACTGAGTTACCGCAACATTTGAGGTTACCGGTGGACCCCACTAAGGAATTATGGAAATATTATAATGCTCTGGGTTGTATAACTTTGTTGGAGGATAACATATTACTGGTTGTTGTGTCCATACCGTGACTGGACATGGACAGTTTGTTCAAGATATATCGGGTGATGAATTTACCCTATCCTCGACCACAAGATGGCCTGGGGGCAATAGCCAGATACCAAATTGAAACAGGTCATATAGACTTGAATTCGGCCAGGACGAAGTTTATGATGTTAACTGAAAAAGAAGCTAGAAAATGTAGAAACGATGCCTTGAGAATATGTGCCTCACCGAGTCCCATTTATGTGACCAGTGAGCACGAACTGTGTATACTCGAATTATTTAAAGATAATAAAGAGGGTTGAAGAATATTTCCAGGTCGAGATATTAACTGATACAGTACTACCACAAACAATCAGTATAACTGAGGGAGTTTGGGTAGTTGTCGCTCAGAAACCCATTGATCTCTCCAGGATGTGTGAAGGAGAACCCACTAGAACGTTGAGAGTGAAGCCACCCTTAACACTGATAAAATTACCTCTAAAGTCACAACAGAGCGAATACCAGGGTTATTAATGCCCATAGATAAAATTAATATGAATAAGTTAAAAGACATTTTAAATACTTTAGGAGAGAGGACATGAATTGAAATGATCGTAAAATAATTTTGTTAAAATCGTCAGTGGGGAGCAGTCATTGTTGCGGTAGTAGTAGTAGTGTGGAAAATAAAGGAAAAGAGAGAGAGAGAAAAGGAATAACGAGGTCTCGGTGAGCATACGACATACGAAGAAGGGAATACCGTCCGACGATCCATATCTGAATAGAACCGAACTGGCAGGGATGGACAAGATCCAAACAAATCTGAGGGTAGAAGCTGAAGAAGAACTGGCTCCTATCAAGAAGTCACTGAAATCTTCCCTTGCAGAGTGGAGGTTGGCAACAAAAAAGAATTAAGCCCTAAGCGACACATGCATAACCACACCAACAGACATCTGAAAAAATAAAAAAAAATATAAAAGAACTTGCTATTATTCATGCCAAAAGGTGTGTGAACACTATCTGTTTTTAAAAAGATAAAAAAAAATGCAAGTTATTGCATTAAATTAAAACGAAGAAAGTTTTTACATTAGTGCATGAACTTTATTTGCATAGGATTAGGAAAAAGGACACTATCATGCATGGAAATTGTCTTCTTGTTAGTATTGCTTAAAACAAACACGTTCAATGCATGTTTGCATGGAAAATGTTTTTCTTTTCCTTTTTTTTGTTTTGTTTCTTTTTAGTGGTAGAGCCTAAAAATTAATACGCATGCTAAATAGTGTAACCAGTAGTTATAGAGTCATTTATTTCATAAATGACAGGTGACGTTGGGATTGATGTAACCCTATTTTTAGATGGTTGGTATTAATTTTAAGTGATTTTCAATATGAGAAGAGATTTCTCTAAAAATACAATTATTTTGGTTGGATAAAGTAGCCGAAATCTTAACAAGAGGAGAATACAGATACAGGAACCACTTAGTGCAAAATTCTTTTGTTGAGGGAAGCAAGCAAAATTTATCAAAGTTAGTTAAAATATATGTCAATGTGTTTTGACAATATGTGAACCTATATCAAAATATACCCTTGAGAATTTCCTTTGTACCAATTAACAGGACAGCTGGTAAGAACAGGCAGTCAATGACAGACAGAGAGTGGATTCTCCTAAACTTACCGTGAAATTTGAAATGTTAAAGTAATTGTTTTCATTTCAACCTGTTGAGAATTATACAGTGAGGGAAGTAGAACACCCATACTTAATTTCACAAGGTCGATCTGGGTGCTTGTTTAACAAAACCAGAGTGCAAGACGAAATTATATAGTCTTGGGCCCTGTGGTTGGAATAAAATGGCAAAAAGAGATTAATTCTGGGCCTGCTGCAAGAATGAATACGGGATATATATATATATATATATATATATATATATACAGAGAGAGAGAGAGAGAGAGAGAGAGAGAGAGAGAGAGAGAGAGAGAGATTGTATGCAACGGTCAGCCCATATTCAACCAACTAGAAGTTGAGTAAACCATCATCTCGTAGAGATAATACAAACGAATTTTATCGTACTACTGAAATACCAGTCAATCCAATTGATATTTCTTTATCGATACTTACATTGACTTGCTTGCAATCTTATATATATATATATATATATATATATATATATATATATATATATATATCGAATAAATACAAGATTATATGAAGGAAACCAGATTTCAAATCGCAACGACACGTGTAGAGTTATATATTTATAAATCAATATACACCGTATCGTTGCGGTCTTAAATCTGGTTTTCATTATATACACATCCCACACATGTTTGGACCAGACTCGGCAAGTAATAACAAGCAAACCTGCTTTGGCTAATCCGAGAGCAACAACAAAACGAGGGTGGAATCGACTAAATGTCAGGAAGGTGGTCTGGGTGCTGCAAGGGGTCGTGTTATATATTGTTCTTTAACAAACCAAACAATGATACAATAAAGACTCTAAAGCACTTGGTTACACAGTCATAGACATGATTCAGAACTGTGACTCTTGTCAACAGCACATAAATCAGGAAGGTTCTGCGTCGATTAACATGCACAGAAAAAAAGGTTTTCGTCATACAGTTTTAAATCGTTGAAGAGTCAACTTACTAGTCACCACTATAAAGAACTATCATTATTTTCAACAAGTTATTTCCTAAACATATTACATCAAATGAATTGTTGCTCATATAATTCCAAATTTTGGGGTAAGTGAGGAAATGGGAAGAGTTATTTCTTAGAAGGAATGTTTCCTTCCATAATAGTTGCCAACAGTAGTGACCTCCCTACTTTCTCTCCCTTTCTTACTTTTATTGTCTTGAGGGCATGATTTGCCATCACAATATGCACTACGTCTGCACACCTCGACTAACGTCTCCCACAAGACTACTCCGTTTTCTTCATGGCCGTACTCTTCTATTGGGATCAACTGGAGAACTACTTTTTCCCATCTTTCTTTCTGTCACTTGTCTACTGCCTGACATTACATGATTTTATGTTCTCATCAACCACCACTGTAACTGACCCGTCAGGAATGTTTTGTAGTGAACGAAGCGTCCATTACTAATTTAAGTTTACGAGTCGACTCGACGTAACATGGGTGGTGAAATAAAACAGACAATAAGAAAGAACGAAAAGGCGAAAGTAACGAGAAAAACAATATATTAACAAAGGTTACATGGGGTTGAGAACATGCATAAGTAAGTAAAATTAAGGAAAGAGAAGTTCTTTCCCTGGTGAGAAATAAAAAATTGCGCCCCTAATTGCTACCCGCAATTAGTGCACGTGTGTTTTTGTGAGTTAGAGAAACATGTCTGCTCTTGTCCGGGACAAAATCCTAACTAGCGTACCACGTGACGTTCCCCGCTTTTATTGACATCGTTTACGCGGGAAAATAAGTTATCACGTGAACGCTGAATCACCATGTATGTGTGTGTGGGTGTGAATGTATCAAGCCCCACAAATACCCCCCTTAGATTGAAACAAATATTAAAAATACTTTTTTTTCAATATGTCCGCGAATATGTTGGTTTGATTACGTTGATGATGATGCTGGTAGTAGTAGTAGTAGTAGTAGTCATGTCAAAATGACAGAAAAGTTTGGTTGCTGAAAAAAAAAAGGTGGGTGGCACGGACGTGGCTCATAGGTGTGGGGGAAGGTTGCTGGAACGTATGACTGTTTAGACTGATGGTCAGCCATTTTGAATCCTCGAAAAGCACATGGTGAAATGGAAGAGTGAGAAAAATTTTACGTTGGCCAGTGTACATGTAGAGAAAAGTCGTTCTCACTTTTGCGTTGAAGTTTGTATAGCGTCGTTAATTGCGAGTGAATTTTGTGAAAGTGAATTTTTTTTTGGTTGTCTCTCGTAGGCTGAAGAGAAAAAGAGTCTGAAATGTAGCAGGATTTGCGGAAAAATATTCTCGGTGTTTGATATGGCTGTTAAAAATCTTCTAATTTATTCCAATGCTCCACGTTGAGTTGCTTGCGTTTGTAAGAATTCCCGTGTTTTACTGTGTGTGTGGATTTATGTTGGCGTTAGAAGAATTAACAGTTGGTTATAAACTTTGATTTGAAAAGTGGTCGATTGAAGCTTGTGTTGATACCGAGTGTCGACGCGTGTTTGAGAGAACTAAAGAGATATCTGGGTTTAATGTCGAATTGTTTTTGGATGTCCCCGTTATCCAGTATAGGTAAATCGAATTTTTTTTCGATCTCTTAGTAGTTCTGGTTGAGTGACATTGCGTTGAATGCTGAAAGGCGTCTTTGAATGACGCTGTGTTACTCTTTTTCTGGAAAACCTGGGAGAGAGAGAGATGACAGTTGTGCTGTCTAGTGTGCGATTGTAAAAATTCTGTGTGGGGTCGCCATCTTAGTCCTGTGGAAAAAGTTGGGAGATAACGACGTTGAATAGTAGTTCTTGTTGATAGACGAAGAATGCTGAGTCCCATTTCCAATGATGCTGGACTGAATTACGCCGAATCGAATCACGTCGTGGTCACCATTTGTAGAGGACGAAGCGTCCATTACTAATTTAAGTTTACGAGTCGACTCGACGTAACTGGGGTCATGAAATAAAACAGGCAATAAGAAAGACGAGTAGGCGAAAGTAACGAGAAAAACAATATATTAACAAAGGTTACATAGGGTTGACAGCATGCATAAAATTAAGGAAAGAGAAGTTCTTTCCCTGGTGAGAAATAAAAAATTGCGCCCCTAATTGCTACCCGCAATTAGTGCGCGTGTGTTTTTGTGAGTTAGAGAAACATGTCTGCTCTTGTCCGGGACAAAATCCTAACTAGCGTACCACGTGACGTTCCCCGCTGTTATTGGCATCGTTTACGCGGGAAAATAAGTTATCACGTGAACGCTGAATCACCATGTATGTGTGTGTGGGTGTGAATGTATCAAGCTCCACAGTTTCTTGATGGCGTCGGTACGTCGTTCACAATTAACACGGTGAGGTTGGACCATATTTCTACTTTATGCCGATATAACCAATCCTCTCCTAAGATCACTTCTCCAGAGGTTGGGGGTCTGATGAAAGTTATGGACATCCAAATCTTTTCTATTTCACCGGGAGCTTCACCATGTCGTCTATTTTCATGAGTTTATCATTTGGTTGACTTATCTCTATATTAGGTCTTCTCTTTCCTACTTCCTTAAAAAAAATGATGACCGTGTGTCTTTGAAGGCCCTTATTCCCGACTTATCCACAACTACTTGACTCGTAAGTTCTTCTTCCTGGGTTAACATGAAAACCTTAACCGTCCTCCACCTTTTATTATTTTACTACAATGGTTACCCAACCCTTTTTTTTCTGGCTGAGTTCTTGCGTTCTTTCTATGTATTCCTGTTAAAGTAGCTATTTTCGACAAAACCAATACATTCTCTTCATGTAGTTCTGGCAAAGAGGCCAGCTTGTCTATGTGCCAAGCATCTCATTTCTGCTTTTTTTTTTTTTTTTTTTTTTTTGCATGAGCCACCCTCCTATTTACTTCTGGGGCAGGCAGTGACATTTCCTCAGACGGTTTTCCTGACTTGGACGATTTAACAGGTGTCTGTTTGGCCTTCTTCCTGATCCCACACCACTTGTCCACGGTGACCGCACATGGTGCATCTGGGTTCATTAAAATTCGGGGTCTCTCCCAACATAACTGGACACTCTACTACTCTATGCCCCTCGTAATAACAAATGCAAGATGACAGCCCTAACCGGCCTGATATGGGCTTAAAACACCAACGACCCACTCTTTAAGTCCTTCTATTAGGTACGGGTTCCCATTCCTATGGTTCGACTTCATTCTGTTTTATCTTTCTTTCCCATGTGGAAGGGGGTTCTTATACCCTTTTGCCTGCCTACCTCCTGACCTTGCACTTCCTTTTACTATTTCCCGAATTCCTTGGATGTCCTTAGCTAGGGCAATAGATACTGACAGCTTGACTGGTGCCTGTTTTATCATATCAAGTCGTACGTGCTCATGTCGATGTGCGTTAACATGCAAATCAACCAGCTAGGCTTGTATCCCTGGATTATCTCTAACCCACTCTGGATAGGAGCGAGTTACTAAATTTTCCGCTCCAATTTCTAATTCTTCAGGAGTTTCGCCTCTCATCTATTCTAATTATATGTAATTCTTTCGAGGTTAATCATGGGTCGCTCAGCAGCTGATCCGCCATGAATTTCAACACCGGTTTTTCAGCAGTGTTAAATGTCATATAGATGGTTTCCTTTTGGACAACTCATACATGAGGTACTCTTATCAGATATATACAAGCCATTACCTTAATTTCCCTCGGTTCCATCCAAAGACCGAATCCTGGGATACCTCCCAGTAATTTCTCAGGCCATTGCCAAACGATGCCCTTCTAGTTCGTCTTCAACCTGTACACTTTAAGATTCTCACTCCTTTCTTCTTGTTTGGTTGACCGTGTTGTTGGATAGCTTGCAGTCAGCACGAGGTCAAATCCTGGTTACCACGACACCGTTTATCACATCACACTTTACCAGTTGTCCGAATGTCCAACTTCCGCAGCTGATGAATTTGATGTCCACTTCAATTCAAAATTAGCTCTATCCAACATTGTGTTTGGCTTGATCATAAGGCTAGTAAGATAAAATCGTCCCCGGGGATCGTCTTGAATTGGTCCAGCCATAATGAAAACACAAGTAATAAAAATTAACTTAATAAAATTAAAGACTGTTTTTGAAGACCTTTTGTTACAGTACTTGGTTAGTCTTGATGCTAGAATCTATCAATTTCTCATGCAGGTCATTATTATCCTTTCGCGTATTTTGTAACCGGATGTAACACTTCGGCTGGATTGGTTACGTATGGCGCAAGGCGTATGTCGGAGTTAATATTCAGACAAGAAGTCACATGATATCGTGTTCTTTTGTCTGCTATACTAGATGCAGGTATAAGGTCACTTAATTCTTCACAACACACAGTGGCTGAGAGTAAATCAAAATCAACCGAACTCTGAAGCATGTATCTGCCATAATACCCTAGTTTTATATTCAAAGTTTTCTTCTACAAGTTTAGAATTCATGATTTTCTTTTTCCATTTCTAAGCCCATTCTAACACCCACACATACAGGTTTTAATAATAACCTTTGGCAAATCTGCTTTAATCTCACATGCGATCCATAATAAAAGATATCCTATTGCACTGTACCATTGATTTTAATCCAATTTCATAATCCTACATTGTGTGTTTCCTTCCTACATATCTTCTGAGTTCATTTTTTACAGCTTTTATTTTAGAGAGAATTTGGAAAATTTGATGAATATTCATGAATAAAAGAAGCATTCTTACACTGTGAAATGTGATTCGAAATATAGCTAGATATTTTTATTATTGAAAAAATTAAATCTAAGCTATACGGCTCAAGAGAGATCATGCATTTTTTAATTGCATCTTAAACCTAAGCAATCTTTCATTATACGATTGAATAAAATTAACAAACAAGATATATTGACTGAAAAACAATATTGCCACAAATCAAAACAGACGATGAGCTGTGCTTGTCACTCTTTCAAAAATATTTGTACCGAGGTATTAAGTTTAACTTATTTGCTTGGAGTTAAAACTAAAATATACGCTTCAAGAAATATCTCTCATTTTTTAAATGCATTTTGGACGCGAGGCATTGCTTTTTACTTATGAAGATACTAAAATATGTAGATATATACTAGGATTCAACAATTCACAATTTTGGGGGGTCATAAAATAAAAAAGTCAGTCATGTTTCACTATGTAACTGAAAAAATTTAACAAGCTTTCACTAAATTAAAAAACAAAAAACAAACTCGAAATGGAAAAAAGCATGAGGGGATACAGATGCAGATATTCCATGGCTAATTACAGTCGTAGGGGCTCCACGTATACTGAAGGCGCAGTAGAAGTGGTGTTGCCTTAGGCGTGGCAGATTGATTGATTCCGACCCTCTCCAGTTTTCATTCTTCTAGAGGAGTTGCCACCAAAGTCTACAGAACCCTGAATGAAAAATTAGGAACATATTCACTGTTATCTGATATTTTATTAAATTTTAGAAAGGTTAGGGTTAAATTTACTATTTATCCCATTAATTTTATTAAATTTTAGAAAGGTTAGGGTTAAATTTACTATTTATCCCATTAATTTTATTAAATTTTAGAAAGGTTAGGGTTAAATTTACTATTTATCCCATTAATTTTCTGTAAATGTCATGCATGATTGTTTATATTTGCACAAACGATTCAAAATTCTGCGAAAATATCGATATTTTAGGATTTTAACTAATCTATTCCATTTATGATTAATAAATATATATTTTACGTAATAATGTCATCGAAGAGAGTGAAATACAGAATTTTAAGTATTATACATTATTCTAATTAAAATTTAAAAGGAAATGAAAACAATTCTTGCAAACATGTATTATAAAAACTGTGACCGTTAAATAATTTCATAAGTATGGTTGACCAGAATTGACACAAATTCATGAAAACTAAGTGAAATTTTTGTAAGAGGAACAAAGCTTGAAAACCGTGAACTATAAGTGATATGGAACTCATGAAATATCATTCTTCAAAAAAGGAGGAAAATTTACGTAAAAAAAATGAATGACATAAAAAATCTTGCATCTAAATGATTTGCATTAATCTTTCCAATTTTTTATTTGTAAATATAGTTTTTATTTAATAAATTAATAACTGAAGGCGCCAAGTGACTGAAAGAAATTTAAAAGATGTTTGAAAGTTTATAAATCATCATAATTAGCAAAAAATGAAATGAACGCAATAATAATAAATCTTCGTCATTCATCGAATTTATTTTTCTTGAGAATATTTTAGACGACCCGTAGAACAGAAAGAAATCGTTGAAAACTATTTTAAAGTATACAGAGAAAATGAAAACTCGCAAGTCTGTGTAAAAAGATTTTCTGGCCAACAAAAGTTAACTGATTCCCAACAGGGAAGAGATTTAAGAAGCAAACATGTAAAAAAAAAACCAAAAAAAAAACAATAAACAAACAAGGAAGTATACGAACTTTATGACCTGCTTACAGGCCACTTATCTATATATAAACACGATATTTCGGCCATCAGAAAGACAAACTTATCTTGACATGTTAAGTCACAAATTTATTCGCCTAAAAAGAATGAACTTTGGACTCGAGACACTTGTAGACACTTAATATATCATACTAAAAACAAGTAATAATAATAATAATAATAATAATAATAATAATAATAATAATAATAATAAATAAAATAAAATAAAACGAGTTCAGAACACATCGAAGATAATTATTTGACGGAAAATAAGTACAATATACAGGAAGCCAAGATAGAAATAAAAAACCATCTAAATCAAATACAAAATATTACAATGGAGGAACGTGAACAGCTCCCAAAATTACTACCAACAAAACATAACCTCCGTACTATTAAACTCTACAATGCAGCACTGAAATCAATACTGGATGAAGACCCTCATACAAATCTTAACGAAATAATATATGCATCAGCAACAGCAGCAACAAAAAAATTAAATATCAAAATAAAAACAAGGCAGTCTCGTAGACGTGAAGTTCCACCTTGGAAAAGAAAAATAGAAAAAGAAATAGAACAACTTAGAAGTGAATTATCAATATTGGATGAACTGAGTAGAGGAATAAATGTAAGAACTAGGAAAAGCAGAAGAGCCGTAAAAAAATATAACATCAAGAATGAAAATGACGTCTTATCAAATAAAGAAAAAATAAAGCAAAAAATCCAGCTGAAGGCTCAACGAATAAGACGCTATGAAAAAAGAGCAAGATTTTACAGAGAAAACAAGATTTTTCAGACTGATACAAAGAGATTTTACAGGGAAATAGGTAAAAAAAAATTGAAGTGACAGTACCCCCCAGAATGGAAGAAGTCACACAGTTCTGGGAAAAGATATGGGCTTGCCCTAAAGAACTTAGCAAGGAAGTACATTGGATTACGCAAGAGACAGAACGAATGAAAAATAAACCCGAACAGACATGGTCTGGAATTACAGAAGATGATGTTAAATATGCACTAAAAAAAACACACACAATTGGAAATTCCCAGGCATAGATAAAATTCCTAACTTTTGGCTATATTATTTAAGCGCATCACATAAAAAACTAGCCAAAGAACTTCAAGAAATGGTTGACGATCCCACTAAAATTCCTGCATGGTTGACAAAAGGAATTACATTTCTTCTACCCAAGAATGGTGACACAAAAAATCCGAAAAACTACAGACCAATTACATGTCTTCCGACAACATATAAACTATTAACATCTATTTTAACAAAGCAGACATATTTATTCTTAGAAAGAAATGACATGTTACCGCTTGAACAAAAAGGGTGCAAACGTGGCTGTTATGGTTGTAAAGACCAATTGCTGATTAACAAAATGATCCTGGAAAACTGCTACAGTACAAAGAAAAATCTTAGTACAGTCTGGATAGACTATCGAAAGGCATTCGATAGTGTGCCACATGACTGGATTTTAAAGACTTTAAATATATACAAGATATCGCCCGTCATCATCAATTTCATCAAACAGTGCATGTCCATATGAAAAACAACCCTTTACCTCAATCATATAAATGGAACCTATAAGTCTGATGAAATAAACATCAAAAGAGGTATATTTCAAGGTGATTCTTTATCTCCCTTACTATTCTGCATATCATTAATAGCACTAACCAGTCAACTTAATAAGACAGAATGTGGTTATAAAATAGGCCAAAAGAAAATAAGCCATCTATTTTACATGGATGACTTAAAGTTATATGCTAAGGATGATAATGAGCTGGAAGGTCTTCTGCAAACTGTAAAATGCTTCAGCGAAGACATTGGAATGAAATTTAATTTGAATAAATGTGCTAAAGTTACAGTTTTACGTGGATCAATACAAGAAACATCCTCAATTAGCCTAGACCCTGCTGTAACAATAAAAGAATTGAAACCAGAAGAAGCTTATAAATACCTAGGTGTAAATGAGAGCGAAAACATTCACCATAAAAAAATGAAAGAAATAGTGCGTAAAGAGTACTATAGAAGGCTACGAATGAAATTAAAAACTGAATTAAATTCACAGAATAGAGTTATGGCCATTTATAGTCTTGCAATCCCAGTTGTCCAATATAGCTTCAACATCTTAAACTGGACTCTAAACGACATCAGGCGAATGGATGCTAAAACAAGAAAGCTTCTTTCTAAGCATAAGATGCATCATCCAAAGGCTGATGTAGACCGTCTATACATACCCCGTAAAGAAGGTGGAAGGGGTCTTATTCAGCTGGAATTGTCATACAAGACAACAACTATTGGCTTACTAACATACATAGAAACAACAAAGGATTGGATGATACAATTAGTAAGGCAACATGAAGAAAGAAAGAAAAAATATTCAATAATAAAAGAAGGCAGTAAATACAAACAAGATTTACAGTTAGTAGATTCTGTAGAAAAGCAAAACAGTAGCCAAGAACCAACTATTGCGGCAAAAAATATGAAAATGAAAGCCAAAGATAAAGCTCTTGAAAAGATGAAACAGCGCTGGCAAGACAACCTCTGCATGGCCAATATCCATTACGTGCCAATAAATCCAATGTTGACAAAGTTAATACTCATCGATGGTTACGTGCATCTGGATTAAAGTCTGAAACTGAAGGCTTTATACTTGCAGCACAAGACCAAAGTCTTTTCACGAGAAACTTTCAGGCAAATATTATGCATAATAATATGGATCCAAAATGCAGGTTTTGTGATAAACACCAAGAAACAATAGACCACCTAATCTCAGGCTGTTCTGTGCTTGCCCCAAACGAATATAAAAATCGCCACGATAGAGTTGGGCAATATTTACATTGGGCAATGTGCAAACATTATGGAAAAACTGTAAACAAACACTGGTATGAACATCATCCAGCACCGGTTACAGAAATAGAAGATGTAACCATTCTATGGGATTACACCATCTACACAGACAGAAAAATTGAAGCAAACAGGCCAGACATTATTGTTAAAAACCAGAAGGAGAAAACTTGTCTATTAATTGATATGGCTTGTCCAGCGGATTGTAACATAGCAATCAAGGAATTTGAAAAACTGTCAAAATATAAAGACCTGGAAATTGAAATAGAAAAAATGTGGAAATTGAAAACAAGAGTTGTGCCAGTGATAGTAGGTGCACTTGGAATGATAAAAAATGGAACAAAACAACACATTGAAAGAATCCCTGGAAACCCCAGCTTAAGAGATATACAAAAAATTGTCTTATTAAGTACAGCCCACACACTAAGGAAAACGTTATCTATGTAATGCTGGGGATGATAGGGAAGATAGAAAAACATGAAATGGAGTCATAACAACACGCCACTACCTGCCTTAGGTCTCCCCGCAGACTTGGTTGGTAGTGAGACCAAAGCAGAAATCGAAATATGATGAAAAATGACATAATAATAATAATAATAATAATAATAATAATAATAATAATAATAATAATAATAATAATAAATGTACATTTTAAACAAAACATTCACAGCTTGTTGCGCTGTTTTTTCTGTACTATATATATATATATATATATATATATATATTTAGATTTGTGTGTTTGCTATTGAATTATCGGTAGTATTGTTGTATAATGTTTCTATAAGCCTAAATTTCCGTTTGAATTGTCTAAGGTCTTATTTTAAGTCTGTAATGTTACTTTCTGAGGTGGGACAAAATTTTAGACCTAATATTAGAATGTTTATTTCCTCTTCTTTTAAAGGATATGAGGAAAGTTTAATGATAATGAGTTTTTCATTTTTTATATAATTTAAATAATATATATATATATATATATATATATATATAGTAAATAACTAACCTAGAGAGCCAACGTACCTACCAAGGTTTCACCAGGGTTTGTTTTCGGTTACACGTCTCGGGGTTTTTTTTTCTTTGGGCTACGTACTTTGACTGATGTTCAAGTGCTTAGCTCGTTCTTTTTTTATTACCATTTTTTCCTTCTGCGTATAAACTCGGAGGGTTTTTCGAAACGAGTATAACGACAAGTTCATATATATATATATATATATATATATATATATATATATATATACTTATTTAAAGTATATAAAAAATGAGAAACTCATTATCATTAATCTTTCCTCATATCTTTTAAAAGAAGAGGAAATAAACATTCTAATGTTAGGACTAAAATTCTGTCCCACCTCAAAAAGTAACATTACAGACTTAAAATAAGACCTTAAACAATTCAAAGGGAAATTTAGTCTTATAGAAACATTATACAACAATACTACCGATAATTCAATAGCAAAAACACAAATCTAGAACAAAATCAAAGAAGAACAATAGTTCCAGTGAAATGAATATATTCCTTGAAAAAATGTGAGACACAGATTTCAAAACAATCACAATCCCCATAACAATCTCACAAACAAACAAAAACTAGCATTAGAAAACATCGGTGAGAACAATACATAATAATAAAGGAAGAAGACAAGGGCAGTGTTGTAGTCATTATGGATAAAACTTACTAAAATACAATTATTCACGATATGCTAGGAGAGGAAAATAATCAACCATAATATTAACAAAAACATCACAGCAAAATAAAAAAAAACTCTGTCTTGCTCACAGTAGAATACCAACGAAAACGAAAGAGTTTGTTTAAAAAACCAGCAATTTTTACGGGCCCCAAAGATATGCAAATCAAACAATTAAAGCAGCTCTCCAGAAACAAAAATAGTAATATATTCACACGACAAACCCTGACGATCTTAAATTCAGTTCAATTATAGCAAGGCCAGCCTACCCTACAAGAAGACTGAGCAACTTTATAGATAAAATAATACAAAAATATGTGACGCGAGCGCCGGACCGGAACCTTCGTGGCCTGTTGTCTCTTGTGTCAGAAATGATCCTGGTCTGAGAACAAGCCGTCAGCTCATACTCGTTGGTCGTCGATGGTGTTGACAAAGCAACTGGTTCTTCGGTTGACATGTTCCACTGTAATCTCTCTTACCCACGTTGTGATTTCGATCTTAAGAGAATTTAGCCGAATTATTACTGGTGTATCTCAGCCAAACTAAACCAAGTTGGATACGCGCGCACAATTTTGGAAATAAAACGGTACCAATTTTAGAAATAAAATGAATGACACCGGCATAAATTGTAGATAGTATTTATATACAAAAGTAAAAGAAGAACTATTACATTTCCTCTTTTCCCAAACACGTTTCTATTAATTGGCGACGGAACGGAAGTTTCGACCAGTTTCTCTAAGTCGGACCAGACTTGTTCATCAGGTAACTGGTAATTTCAAACAAGAATGTTTGTACTTTGCAAAAATGTTCGTCAGCGTTCTTATTATTGTCATTATTATTATCATCAGCTTGGCATAAGTTTTTCGTCGGAGTTCTTTTCCTCAACAGATAACTTTGGTTATTATTATTTCAAACTTTGGTTGGCAATTTAAACTTTGACTGCAAAATCACTTCACCTTCGGTCGAAGTTCTTAGGTTGGCAACTAACTTCGTCTTACTCCTTACCGGGATCTCACTGGAACTGTCTTTGGAACTTTGGGTAGCAGTTGGCAGCGGCGGTAGCTCAACTCACTTCATCTCCGTGCGTGGCTGGGACTGTCTTTTTTCTTGTATTTATGCGTGTCCCTTTTTTACTGGCGTGGTGAGGACGCATAAGGGACGTTATGCATAGATCCCAACATTCAACCTGTCCTCCTTCTCTGTTTCACACATCCAATCATGGACTGTTTTCCCCCTCCAATTTGGCGGAGTTATTACATGACGTCAGCTTCTGTGAGGGAAATTCTAATTAGTCATTTTCCCATTATTAATGATTTGTCCTTTCTCTTCTCTCAACAGATCAACTTTACTTTTGCTCTCTCGCCAAATTCTTAGTCTGGGGAAATATGAATAAAAATCCCTTTTCTTAATCATCTTGTTTATACTACTGAAAAAGTCGAGCCTAACATTTTACCTCGTATCATGCAGGTTTATATCGGCTGTATTCTGCCGAAAATAAAGAAAATAAAATTTTCTTCTCAATTGTTTTTTTGACCTCTGAGTTTCAGGGATTTATTACACTGATGTCAACACAGTGGTTCCTTACATTCTGACTTCTAATTATATCGGACATAATTCCCCAAAGTTTTATGAAAATAAAATAGGTAAAAAATTTTTTTCAATTGTATTTCGCCCGCACGCAATGTTATTTCGTTCAACAGGGCTGCCTGACATATGACCTTCGTTCATGTCAGCTTACCTATGAAAATTTTGGCTGGAAAAATATGAAGCTAAAAAAAAATATAAGTTTCATTTTCTAATCGCATTTCGTCTAAGCATTATTTTAGTAATATCCCCTCTCTTGCAACAAGGTGGGTTTGACCCTTTTGACATCTCAGCTGTCCCGCTGGATAACAACAATCATTTGAAATGATTACATTCAATTCCTATTTTAGCTAATTTGCAATATTGATAAAGCGAATCTCTTGCTAACAAAGAAAACATAAAATAAAAAATAAAATAAAACATCACTTTCTTTTTTTTTAAACCTTTTTTCGTTGGAATAAAATAAAATTGTATTAGTTTTTTTTTTTCAGCCGTAAAAAGAATAACAAAATCAGTAAACTCTTCCGTCCGCACGTCATGTTAAATATTGTTATAATATACCACAAAAATAAAAACTACATCAGAGACAGCACACATTTCCTAAGTTTCTTTCCACAAAAAGTAGACCCAGGTACACACATAGTAACATTTGACGTGAACTGCTTCTACAGCAACATAATGAACTAGGTAAACAGACCACTACATTTTGAATTGAGAAACACCCACAAATACTTCTCACACGCTTCGCAAAAAAATTAATTATATAAAGTATAGAACCAATTTTGGACAACAATTCATTCCAATTTAGCAACTAAAATTATATTCAGACAACATGTACCGCGATGGGGACAAAAATGGCACCGCTATATGTAACACCCACACTAGCATATCTTGAAGAAAACCTATACAACCTAATAGGACATAAGGGGAAGACATAAAAACAGAATTCGTCAAAACATGGAAGTGATATGTAGATGATTGATTTATCCAACAAGTGGAGACATAAATAAACTATTCAATCTACTCCAAAATTTGCACACCAAAATTAAGTTCACGTTAGAATATAGAATTGCCATTCCTAGAGATACTCATAAAAACAAAACAAAAAAATACTTAATCACAGTCATTTTACATAGACACCCAACGAGACCTCCATTACAAGATTCACCACCCTAATACTTGTCTAAAATCCGTCCATACTCCCTAGCACAACGAATTCGCAGAATAATAGTTGACGAAACCTTTCGTGAAATACGCCTAGAAGAACTACGAAAAACACTTTACATAAGAGGATACGCCACTTCATTAATAAACAAGGGTTTCCAACTCGCAGAAGAAATACCATTAGATTCTTTCCGGAATAAAAACAGAACAAATCAAAACAAACATTAAAATGAAGAAATCATTCTAGCATACGTCTCGACACACAACAAAAGCAACCCAGAATTATTTACAAAGATCAAAAGACACATAGAATTACTCAACAAATAAGATAAAATAAAGAAAATCTGAAAGACAACTAAAATAATTAAAAGGAAACGCCAAGCCCCAAATTTAAAAAAACTTAGTAATCTCATTAAAATTCGAGAAACACACAACACAGGGGTAAAAAAATGCAACAAAATGGATGTGTGTTATGCAACATAATAATAGAAAGAAAACAGTTCAAGTTCGAAAACACATCTACCTTAGATATAAGAATAAATCTGTGCTGCAATTCTAAAAACGTAAATTTATGCTCTCAAATGTGATGAATGCGCAAAAACCCCACTAAATTCAAATATTATTTCTCCAAAAAATAAAAATTACTAGATGACCCATAGAGTAAAATTGAATCAAAATCGCTGAAAACAATTTTGATGTATAAAGACGAAATCAAATTTCGCAAGTCATTGTAAAAAGATTTATAGCCCAACAAAACTGACGGGAGAAATTTCAGATGCGACAGTAAAAAAAAAATACAAAACAAAAAACACCCAGGCATATATTATTTCTGACCTGCTCACCACTAATTTATACACGATACTTTGGCCATCAAAAAAAAAGAAAAGAAAAAAGAAACAGATCTTGATGTGTGAAGTCACAAGTTTATTCGTCCGAAGAGAGGCAGCTTTAGACTCGAAACACATGTAACGACACAAATATCATTATGGACACAATTATCATACAAAAAAGCAAGTAATATTAATAATAATAATAACAATAAATCTACACTTTAAGCAAAACGTTCGTGGCTTCTTGAACTTTTTTCTTCTGTACTTTTGTGTGTGTGTGTGTGTGTGTGTGTGTGTGTGTGTGTGTGTGTGTGTGTGTGTGTGTGTGATGGTTGTATATTGAAAATATAATATGGACGAATGAGTTGCTTCCCTTCGTAGGGGTCATTATTACCGACCCCTGGGTTTGACTAAAAGCAGCCTATCGCGGCCTCATTTTTTTCTGCCTCCAACGAGTCAACACGGACAAATTTAGACCCATAAAACTCAACCAGCAGCCACATAGTGCCTGAAAATGGAGCGCCCAAAAAGACAACATATAATCGAAGATATCTCAACAGTTGCCGCACACTAGGTACTGCCATTAAATCGCTAAAAACGAGAACTTTATTAAAAACGAACTTTTTCCATGAAAATGTTTATAATAATAAAGAGGAAAGATCAAAGTAATTTTTATTTATTTTTTAAAATTATTTAATCCTATCTAACATGTTCGAAATTTTTGCAGAAAATTTTGTTTTGATTTGAGTTAAAGCTGGTTATTCCCCATTCAAACCTACACACTGGCCACAAGTTGGCGACTGCAGTAGCCCCGAAAATGGAACGGCCAAGAAGACAACATAGGATCGAAGACGTCCCAAAAATGCAGCACAGCAGATACCTCCATTAAATCGCTAAAAAAAACAGCATAGTATGAATAAAAGGCCCAAAACTTTATTAAAAACGAACTTTTTCCATGAAAATGTTTATAAAGAAAGATCAAAGTAATTTCTATTTATTTTAAAAAATTTTTAATCCCATCTAACATGTTCGAAATTTTTGCAGAAAATTTTGTTTTGATTTGAGTTATAGCTGGTTATTCCCCCTCCAAACCTGTACACCGCGGCCAAAAGCTATCGACTGAAGCAGTCGGTTGTCGATCAGAAAATGAGTATCTGAGAACAAATACTACGCTTTGATCATGCCCACCCAGCCTAGAAGAGACGTCATTTACCCATCCTCTCCAACTGAGGCGAGATGTGACAAAAGGTCACTTTTTTTTTTAAGTGCGACCCCGGGGGTGAGTGCTCGCGTAACTGGTTGGTATTTACTCTACTCCTCCAGTGGAGCGAGTTATGATACAATGTCGGTTTTAGACGTGGGGAATCTGAGCGCGTAACTCAGGCCATTAGTCAAAGTTTACTCAGCCCCCGCTTACGCGGTAACTGGGTACAAAACTAGACTTAACTGATCATAGCTCGTCAAAGCTGGCCATTGCCTTCCAAACCTACACACACGCCACCAGGTGACAAGTGCTGCAGGCGGTCGTAGAGCAGAAACTGAGTATCTGTGAACAAATACTTCATTTTTCATCCTGCTCGCCGGGCCAAGAAGAAACGATTTTTCGATGAAAGTGACGCTGATAATAAGGGTTCAACTGTTGGCAACATCTGACTTGACTTTTGCATGCGGAATCAAGGTCACCTTTTTGTGGAAAATTATGACAGGTGAGAGCAATAGGCTCCGGCACATGTTTATTTTACTATTCGGAGCAGATATTCGGAAAAATTGTCTCTTAAAAAAATTACGTCCCCTAACATTTCTGCATTTAACTAATAAAAAAAAAAAAAACAAGTGAGATCCATACTGAATTTCTACAAATTTCATGCAATTAATAGCGGGGCTTGGGTAACATGTAAAAAGTATATATGTTTATCAAGATTTTCTAAAAATAATAATTGCATAAATAACTTCAATCATTTGTGAATATGTTTTGAAAGTTTCATTAAAATCGAGGAATTGTTGATATTTGCAAGAGTTTCCACATTAATGTGTCTTTCAAAGCCAAAAAAACGACTTGCGTAACGTTTGCCATAGTAATAAACTCTAGTAAACATCCTCTGAATCGCTGACGATAAACAAAACAAAAAAAAAATAACTGAAATTTCGAACGTGTTAGAAAGAATTTAAAAATTTTAAAAGATAATGAAAACGAACGTTGATCTTTCTTCTTAATAATAACATAAACATTTTGATGTTACAATTTTTGAGCACTTTTAATATCATACAGTGGTGACTTTTCAGCAACTGCGTGGAAGTACCAAATTTCTTTACTTATGTTTGATTTGTGATAATACTTAGCGCTAAGATCGACAAAAAGATATTTTGGCAAGCTGTTTTTTAGTCGTAAATTGTTCGATATCGGGATACAGATAGAGCATTAGTAGAATTCATTTAGGTTAAGATGTTCTCACTCGTCAGGAAAAAAAAAACTAATCTGCTGTCGTATCATATTTTTTCACATCTTAACGGTGCCCTCTACGAAGCTTCGAAGTCGGCATGATTCTCCTCACTCAGTTATATCATTATCATAATTGACGAGAATCATGCCAAATCATATCACTTATATGACACACTTCACTACATTAATATTCTCTCTCTCTAAGGTACCTCAACTAAACAGCTGAAAAAAAAAAATAGCATAGTATGAAACCAAAAGTATCCAAACTTAATAAAAACGAACTTTTCCCATTAAAATATTTATGTTTTTATGAAGGAAATGCAGAGTATTTTCTAATTTTTTAAAATCCTTTCTAACACGATCGAAATTTTAAAAAATCTTATTTTTATTTTCGTTAGCAGGGAGCCAAATCGTTACAAGAGTTTACAGCGGAAAACGTAATATTACGTAACTCACTTTTTTTTAAAAGAAACTTTCAGGACTTATTCAGAAATGAATGAAATTATTTGTGAAATCATTATTGTTAATAATTATTAATAAAATAACATTTTTACATCTGTTATCCCCCTTTATGTAAATTCATTAAATTTCAAGAAATTAAATTCTGTAGGTAAAATTGGTTTTAAACGCAGAACTCACAGGGAAATGTAAATCATGTAATTTTTTTTTTTTTAACCGTTTAGCTCCTTTCACCGAAAATCTAATATTAAAATTTAAAAAATGCAGTAAAACGATGGCATTTAGATAAGATTTTAATTGCTTTAATAAATAATATAAATTAGGGACATTATATCTTCTTTTTTAATCATAATTTATAAAGTTTCAAAAATACTTTTAAAGTATTTTCACTACCTGTAGACGTTAGGTTATAAAGTGAAGGCTATATTTACTAATCAAAAATTGAAAAGTTTAATACAAATCATCTAGCCAGCTTATTTAAAAAATAAATTTCAATCTATTTTTATCTTTTTTTTTTTTTGTGTATTTGAATTTTTTTTGTATAGTATTTTCTATGTGTACAATAACAAGTCACGTGTTTCACGGTTTCTTCTCCGGAAAAAAATTATAAAATTATGTCACTTACGGTCGCCATACACTGACTTATCTCGCATCTTTCGAGCAGTCAACACAACACATTTCAAATACGACAAAAAGTCAGAAAGTTCAATTTTGTGATTAAGAAACAGTTTTATTCTAACTTCATACTATAAATAAGTAATAATTGTGTGAATAAAATTAATAACATTATATTTGTTAATTTTCGAAAAATAATGTGTCACACATGTATATTTTTTGCAAGATATTTAAAACCGAGAATTAACTTTTGTTTACAAATGTGTCGCTCGCTCAAAAATGGTCGAAAAATTGAAAAATTAAAAAAGAAATCTCAAAATTTTAGATTCCAATGCAATCAATATAATTTCTGTTTGTTTACTGGAAACAGTAAATTTAAACATCTAATTTTCAATTAAAACTTGAAAAAAGTTTCAAGAAAAGTTTTTTTTTTTAATTTTAAAAATTCAATTAAAAAGTTATCGAAAATGAGTGGTGGTACCAAAGTATATGTGTGTGTGTGTGTGTGTGTGTGTGTGTGTGTTTGTTCACTAAAATAATAACATATTTCAAATTTCAGTGAAATATATTTTAAATAATTTCACACAAACAAACTTTTTAATTTTTGACATTTTAGCATTTTCAACCATCATTATGCGATAGTGGGCCATCAAACATTCTCCACGGCAACAATTTTTTTTTTCTTTTTAATTTTGTAACGTTGTTTGCACTTTCCATCAATCATAAGAGTAATAAGACTTTATGAAAACCAGGGGGGGGGAAAAAAAAAAAACAAAAAAAAAAACACAGACTTAGTTTTGAAGCTGAACCAAATAATCTCACGGTCAGCTCAAAAAGACCGCCCAGAGTTCCGAAAAACGCATGCTCACCGCCTATCTTTTATACAGCGTAGAGAGCCATGTAATCTGTATATGAGCAACGAGACTTTTCGTTACTTCGCGAGAACTAACCAACATAAAACAGCCGTGCGCCGCCATGTTGGTTTTTTTTTATTTGTAATCAACACGACACGCACACGTTTGAACATTTCTAAGGTAGGTCGGTTTTTTCTCATGTCACTTCTTCCGATGCATCTCTCTTTTAATTACAGCAGTTTTCACTTTCCATCAATAATAAAGCTTTATAAAAATCAAGAAAAAAAAATCACGCTTATCATGTCCTAACTTAATTTGTTCACCGAGGCTATTTTTATGCGAGGAACTAATTCTTCATTTACACCCGTAACAGGAATTTTTTTTTACAAACTACACGCGTTGTATTTTCAAATAATCAATCTGTTTTAATTACATTTTCATAGAAAATATGAAGTTTTATTCATTACAAACTATCGACGAGATTGAGACAGAAATTCAAATCCAACAGCAACTTTTTTACTTAATCCTTTTTTTTTTGTCTTTGAAAAGCTTTTTAGATTCGCAATGAAAAGTTATGAACCGTCACCGACTTTGATAAAGTTTTGAAAAAGTCATTTTAAATAATTTAAATGTATTTCTTGAAAGAAATTCGGTTATTTTTTCGTGTTTAGGATCTCACTCAACCCAGAGAGTTAAAAAGTTTCTTATTACAGATATTATTTATAACTCGAACGAAATTTATTTAGCGTGCCCCCGTAACAACTCCAACCCTCAGAATGAAAAATAACCAACAATCACGGACTTATTCCCATTTTGTAAGTGCAGATATTCCAGATATTGAGATTCCCGATTATTAAAAATTTTTTGAAATTTCAATATTTAAACAATTGTAGGGGTCTCAGTTACTCATAGAACTGTTACGTTCTGTAGCTAAGATCGTACCCTGCTTTGATAAACAGAAGTGATCTTCGGGAGTTCCAGACTCGAAATGACAAAAAAATGCATCACCGCACAGAGAGATCCATGCATTGTTCCGTCTACTTGATTACTGAGTTTTGACTGCTGAATCAATTTGACGGGCTGCTAGTTTGAGCCACTCCGAAGATATAAAAAAAAGGAGAAGAAATGACAATCAGGCAGTCTTCCTCTCTCACCCGTTAAGGGAGATTCGTGCCTCTACTTTACTATCAACAGACTTTCGACACCCTATAACCACACTTCAAACCTTAGTTAAGTGTATCATTCTGTTTGTATATATTACGATAATCTATAATCCCTTGTATGAACCTTTTGACCTGCTTTCATCTTCTTCCACTTTATTACTGCCTTCGTTACTCAAAAAAAAGAGAAATATTTTATGTGTATATTTCTCGCATCAAAAATTGTCATTATTCTTCATTGTCGAGTTGTCTGAATCTGGTTTGCAACCATACGTATTTTTACGCCCACAGCATGTATATTTACCCTGTTTAGTTATATAACAGAACGTTATAGTAAAATAAATCTATTCTCCATTTTGGAACCACTCGCATTGGGGTCGCTTTATTTAGTTTTTTCTTTTTTTAGACGAGTTGTTGCTCTTGTTTTTGTCTTTTTCAAGTTTTCTTCAGTTCTTATGATGTCATCTTCCTTGGAAACTCCAAGAATGGCTTTGTTCAAAAATGTCGTGAAGGATTCAGTTGTTGAATATGCGTAAGCAAAAAAGTTAATTGCACAGGATTGATTTTTAGGTACCTACACTTAATTCTCTGTAAAAAACAGCATACTTTACATTTATTTTTATAAATGAGTTATCTTCAAGCTTTAAAATTAGCTTTATTTGAAAGCCAATAGATTAAATTTTAATTCCGGAAAGAAAAATGCACTGGTGTATTTCAAACCGAAATTATATTGATTTTAATCTAACTTTTTTTTCTGAATTGAAAAAATAAAATTTAAATTTCCCACTATTTTTGATTGATCGACACATAACGTAAACAGTATGTAAACAGTAGCCAAATTTCTGTTTTAAAAATCTTGCAAAAATAAAATATACCTAGCTGACAAGTCATTTAAGTCAATTTTTAAAATTCAAACTTACCTTTATCTGACTTCAATCGAGTAATAATTGCTTACTGCCAGAAATTTACAATAAAAAAACTTTTTAAAAAAATGAAAACAAGTCTTTTAAAATTTTATTTTTAATTGAAAAAATTTTTTTTTCTTCAGAGTATAATGTCCTCAATAGTTATTATTTATTCTAGTGATTAAAAGCTTATCAAATTAAATTATATCAGGGTTTTATTGTGTTTTTTATTTTACTCTTCGGAGAAGGTTTTCGGATAATGATTGCAAACTTAAAATAATAGATGACACTGGCCAACACATTTTTTGGTGCTCAAGGTTTCTAAGCTGATTTACACTAATTTGAGGGTGCTGATTCCGAAAATCATTAATTTTTCTCATCAGATCAAGTTTTTGAGAAATTTGCTATTTTATACCTTTTTTTTACCCTAAAATTAGGTGTTCTGCCTCCTTGTTTTGAACCGATTATCTCCCTTTAAGTTACTCTTAACTAAAAAGTTACTTTCTTCCAAATTTCCTCTTCCGGATGGTCTTTACTTCCTTTTTGTAACCACTTGCGACACAGCAATCCACTTTCTTCTTTATCTTCTCCCATCCTCGGCATCAACCAACGGTATGTTTTACTCATTTCTTCTTCTGGATAATGTGTTTGTTTACTTTGTCATCCAACGTGACATTTCATGTTCCATTTCTTTAAGTACTTATTCAGGCTTTCGATTTCTTTAACTCCTTCATTTTCTCACCCTCGTTTGTTGTTATTGTTTTCACTTTCTCTTTTGTTGATTTCTGGGTCAAAGTAGGGTTTATTCTCTTAATGTTAGGAATTCATTTATAAGTCAGACAGGAAATAATTAAGCTGCATTATTTTACTTTTGTTGCAGATTTTTGGAGCAAAAATTAAGCATGGCTACATTCTCTCCTAGGCGACGTTGTTTAAACAATCCAAATGTGTTTTGCTATATTTGCGGGGAATATACGCTTCAATTCAACAGGAAAAGGATAAGTGAATTTGTGAAGTGTGCTTATTTTGCTTACTTCAAAGTAATGGTGGGTGATCAAGATAACGTATGGGCACCCCATATTGTATGCAAGCAATGCATTGACAGTGGACAAAAACAGATAGAAAGTCACTTTGCTTTGGTATTCCAATGGTCTGGCGTGAACCAAAAAACCATTTCGATGACTGCTACTTCTGTGCAGTCAAAATGAAGGGAATCAACAGGAAGAACAGGAATTCGTTGGTTTATCCAAACCTCAAGTCTGCAATTAGGCAAATTCCACACTGCAATGAAATTCCTGTTCCAGTGTTTAAAGGCTTGCCCGAATTGGAATTGCCTGGTTCTGAAGAAGACCAAGCCTCTGGTTTGACCACTGACAGTAGTGAAGCCATCATTTCAGATGTTGGTTTTCCTCCTTCTTCACTACCACAGCTTTTTTCTCAAGGAGAACTTAATGATCTGACTAGAGATCTCAACCTTTCTAAAGAATCTTCTGAACTTTCAGCTTCAAGACTCAGACAAAAATCTACTTCAGCCTGGAACTCTCATAACCTTCTATAGAAAACGCCATATTGAATTCTTGCCATATTTCACTCAGGAAAATGACATAGTATTTTGCAGCGATGTTGCCAGCCTGCTGCGGCAGCTTGGTGTCCAACAGTATGATCCTCAAGATTGGCGCCTTTTTATAGACAGTTCCAAAAGAAGTTTAAAATGTGTTCTTCTTCACAATGGCAACTTATATGGATCAGTTCCTCTAGGCCATTCACTGACCCTCAAAGAAAAATATGATGGAATCAAATTTGTTCTGGAAAAAATTTCATACAGACAGTACCAATGAATTATGTGTCGATTTGAAGATGGTTGGGTTTCTCCCCGGGCTACAAGGTGGCTACACAAAATTTCCTTGCTTCTTGTGTTTGTGGCAAGAACAGAGCACTGGATAAAAAAAGATTGGCCTGTGCGCAGTGAACATAAAGCTTGGCATCATGAAACAGTTTGTGAAGGCTCTTGAGAAAGATGGCAACTGTTTCAAATAAATTTGCATGAAATTTCCATGCTTAACCACAGAGAAATTAAAAGCTGGAATTTTTGATGGACCCCAGATTCAAAACTTAATGAATGATAGAAATTTCTGTAATGTTATGAATCCTGCAGAATTGAGTGCCTAGACCACGTTTACAAATGTAGTAAAATTCTTCTTGGGAAAAATAAAGGCACCCAACTACAAAGAGCTTGTTGAAACATTACTCATAAGTCTCCATCAACTGGGTGCAATTATGAGCATCAAGTTACATTTTTTGCACAGCCATCTTGCCTGTTTTCCAGAAAATCTAGGTGATGTCAGCCACAATCAAGGGGAGCACTTCCATCAGGACATCAGTGACATGGAAGTTCGCTATCAAGGTCATTGGGATGCTACCATGCTTTGCAGACTACTGTTGGTCTATCAAGCGCGATGATGCCAGAGCCTCCCATTCTAGAAAATCAGTAAAATGTCAATTTATGGATGATGATGTCTATGCTTAACATTTTTTACAATTTCAAGATTTAATTGTGAATATTTTGGTGTGATTTAATAAATATGTGTCTTAAAGTTACATAAAAATATTGTTTCTTCGATTTGACTGTCTTTATTATAGTTTTCGGCTTCCTACAGAGGTGGGTATACCATAGCAGAAAAACTAAACCTGATAAAAAAAAGTGACAGCATTTCTGGAATCAGCACCCTCAAATTAGGTAAAAACATTTGAAACATCTTAGGCACCATGACAATTTTTTTTTTTGTTGGCCAGTGATTCATATTCCCTACAAATTCCTGCATTGAAATAATATAACAAAAGTTAACCATCAGTCTAAAATTTATTAAGATTCCATAGATTTACGTGAAGTAGGGGGGTAACAGGTAAAAAACAATTTTTTTTTTTCAAGATTTTTAAAAATAATTTCAAAAATAATTTTATTCATTTGTGAATGAGTACTGAAAGTTTCATTAAAATCCGACAATTATTTGAATTTTGCAAGAATTTCCAAATTAATGTGTTTGTAACCAAAAAGAAGTGAGTAATGCAAACATTAGGTGTCCATTGTAAAACAATAGTAAATGTTTCTTAGCCGCTAACTAAATCAAAACGTTCTGACAAAATTTCGAAAATGTTAGAAAGGATTAAAAATTTTTTAAAAATAATCAAAAATTAATTTGATCTTTCCTCTAACTAATAAGATAAACATTTTGAGGGAAAAAGTTTTTTAAGTTTGGGACCTTTTTTATTAATATTATGCTGTTTAAAGGCATGGTGAAAATATCTAATTTAATTTTTATGGAAACATGTTATGACCCCTATGGAGCATCGTACTTAATCAAAATAAACACATTTATACACACACAAAAAATTTTTTAAATTATTTAAAACTATTTCTGGTGAACGATTTTTATTAAACCTTTCAATTTTAGATAAGCAATATAATCGTCAATTCTTAAATATGATTCCATAAACGATTTTTAAAATATTTGTAACACTTTATGAATTATTTAATAATTATTATAATAATAATAAAAAAATGAAAACAATCCTTTCAAAATTTTATTAGGAATTGAAAAAATAATTTTTTCTTCAGACTATAATGTCCTTAATAATTGTTATTTATTCCAGCAATTAAAAGCTTATCAAATGTAAATCATATCAGTTTTATTGCATTTTTTATCTTACTCTTCGAAGCAGATTTTCAGTTCAAGTTCTAAACTTAAAAAAAAAACATAGATGATTTATATCCCCTAATGAGTCCTGTGTTTAACTAAAAAAAATCTTTGCAGCTCATTAAAATTTATTAAAATTTCATGTTTTTAAGTAGAGGTGGGGGTAACAGTTAAAAAAATATATATATTTTTACCAAGATTTAAAAAAAGAAAATTTAAAAAATAATTTCATTCATTTGTGAATGAGTACTGAAAGTTTAATTAAAATCTGACATTATTTTATTTTTACAAAAATTTCCAAATTAATGTGTTTGTCACTGGGAAAAAAAGTGGGTGATGTCATTACGTTTCCCATTGTAAAACAGTCAAAAACTTCTTTTTTTCTTTTTAGCTGCTAACTCAAATCAAAACAAAATTTTCTGACAAAATTTTGAAAATGTTAGAAGGGATTAAAAAATCTAAAAAAATAATTAAAAATTACTTTGATCTTTTCTCCTAATAATAATATAAACATTTTGATGAAAAAATTTTGTTTTAAGTTTAGGACCATTTTTATTCATACTATGCTGTTTTTTAGTGATTTAGTGGAGGTACCTAATTTACTATAAGGTTGTATGAAAAACTGACCCCCCCCCCCACACACACATAATTGTTTAAATCTTCAAATTTTAGCAATTTTTTTTTTTTTTTTTGTCAATCGGAAAGTTGATAAGATTGCACTGACAAAAGTAAAAAAAATTGCTATTAGCTTGGAATCAATGACATGGCCTTCATATGGGGCCTGGCAGATTTGCCAGATTGTGAATGCTGAAACCTTGGTTTAAAGGAGACGTCTGTGCATGCCTTCTACCATTGTTTGCGGTTTCGCCCTTTATGGGATCATGTCAGCGAGTTGACTGCTCGTATCACGCCACGTGAGCTCGTGCTCATTGATCATGCATATGCCTGTGACAATGTGCCACCCCAGTACTATGGGGTGAAGTGGATAGTGTTTCTGTTGCTGCTGGTCATGGATAGAATGGTGATATGGATGACTGGAGGAAGTCTTGCGGGATGGTCGTCTTTCACATCAGGATTTGATTCGATATTTTGAGCATCAGCTCAAAATGAAGATCAGAACTGATTTGAAACTGCTGACTTCTACAGGCTTCAGCAAATGGTGGATAAATGTGGCAAGCTTGGTTCACGTGAACAGCATTGATTTTTCTCTTTTAGGTCTGCTAGTTACATCGGGGTGGATTCCTTTGGAACCCTCCCCTGATTAAGGTAGCTCTTTCTTGTGTACCTAGTTAATTAGGATGACTGGGTTCCTAGCCTGTACACGGCTTTTTCTTTTGTTATGATCCAAGGCAAGATTCCCATTCTTCCCAGTTTTTTTTTTGGTCCCATTTTATCTTGACTGGGTCAGTGTTTGACTTTCCCATTCCTTATTTATTTTATCCTCCCCCACTCTCTTTGTGAGTGTGCTTCTTGATTTCGCCCCTTGGCGAAATACAGCAGCCACTCTTTCTTGTGGGTTGGACAGGTCTTACTAAAGTTTGTTTATTTTAGTTTGAAAATTGTTGTATTTTAGTTCAATTTTGGGTATTTCATCCCCACCCCCTTATTTTCATTATCATTTTAAGATATATTTTGTATTATTGTATATTTTAGCATTTTTACCTCATGGGTTTATTGCTCTCTTTTTAGGTGTCCCTTGTAAATATGCGGTCTTGTAGTGTGTGAAGGTTTGGGAGGTGATGGATGGGTTCTTGTGGTGAATGTGCAAATTGTTAATGAGTGATAGGGTCATGATAGTGTTTTGCGAGGTATAGGATAGTTAATGAGTACCATCCTCTACCCACCCCCTTTTTCAACCTTGTGCCATAATTTTTGTATTTTATACAAGAGTAAACATTTAGCTGATTGATTTTCCAACCTGAAGCTCTGACACCCATGTCGGCAATTTTGCAAACTCATTGCCGCAAACCAAGATTTTCCCATGCAGCCACATGTCTCAGCTATTTCAACTTCCAACTAATAAAGCTTGTCAACAACTTAAATATCTTTATAAATTTATCTGTACTTCAAGATATTTGTCAACAAAGCCTGATTTCTCAAGCGACAATATTTTACAAAAGTTGTTATCATCTACTAAAAAGTAATATTGCTTTCTTGTAACTATAATCCAAGGTATGCAACTCTGTTTTTATTACAAACTCACACACATACCTATATTTACTACTTTCATGATTACAAAATTGTCGTATTTGAACATTTAATTCTGACTCTTCATTCACTGTACCACAACAATATTGCCAATTGAAAATTGAGAAGTTTAATAAAAATCATTCTGCATTCATATTTTTAAAATAAGTTAAATCTTTTTTTTTTGTTTTTTTGTGCATTTGATTTTTTTGTGTTGTAATTTCTATGTGCAGATTAAAAGGTCAGCATTTCTTCTCTTACCTGAAATTAAACTAGTAATTATCTCTAATTAAAAACCTGTCAACAAGTTCCTTATTTATGGTGCAGACACATCAAAAAGTTCAAATTGTTGATTACAAAAAGTTTTATTCTAAATTTCACACTATAAATAAGTAAATCAGATTAATTTATCATAAAATTTGCTAATTTTTCAAAAATGTGTCACAGATGTATATTTTATTTTTGCAAGATTTTTTAAAATGTAGAATTAACATTTTTTTTGCAAATGTGGCAATCGCTCAAAAATGGTGGCAAAATTAAAAAATTGAAAAAAAATTCTCAAAACTTTATGTTCCAATCAATATAATTTCTGTTTGAAATAAAACAGTATTTTGCCTACTGGAAATAGTAAATTTAATCAATTAGCTTTCAATTAAAACCAAAATAAAACTTTTGAAAAAACTTTTTCATTTTTCAAAAATTCGGTTTAAAAGTAACTATGCAGGTTTTTCACAATTTCGTGGAGGTAGCTACAGCAAAACATCCAAACACTTCAGCCTGAATATGAATATATTCTGATGGCGCAACAAAAAATGAGAACTGTTAACCAAACAAACATTACTGCCACCAGTTAAATCCTCACAAAAAAAACTACTGTTTCAATGATTTTTTAAATCCTATTTTGTATCTTCCCTTTTTTACTTCATTTTTCTGTTATGGAGCCTTTCTTTTTTTTCCATGCAAGTTCGGTATTGTTTTATTTTTTCTTGCTGTGTCACTTTTGAGACATGATCACCCAAGCGTATATCACGTATAGCACTTAACTGACTGACCCTATGAGAGTATTTTGCAACAAAGGAAAATATATAAAAGCAGTTTTTTTCCTGCTGAAAATCACATTAATTTGAAATTCTTTAAAAAAAATCAAATAATTGTCGGATTAATGAAACTTGCAGGACATCCCAACAAATGCATTGAATTGTTTTTGAAGTTATTGTTTTTACACAAGCTTGGTAAAATTTTGTTTTCTACATCTGTTACCACCTCCATGTAAAATATGAATTAAATTATTTTCGAAGTTATTATCTTTACACAATCTTGGTAAAAAAATTTTTAGAAAGCTATATGGAAACAAAAACATTTGCCAATATTGTGCAAAAACCTAACCAAAAATCTCAGGACACCACTTCAATAGATAAATATTAAAAACTTATTGAAAAGTGAGTAAATTTGAATACAAGTGAATGTCCAAAATTCCAAGAAAACCTAAAAAAAATGTATTCAACAGAAACAAAACCTACCAGGCCTAATATGAAAACAAAAGTAAATCTTTATAACCATGGAGAAGCACCCAATAAAAGTTCCAGGACAGCTGAATGTATAATTAAAAGATGCCAAAGATCATCAAGCCAACCTCTGTCTTCTAACAAAGACATGATTGAAAATAAAACAGAAGATAATACTATTAAAAAGAAAACCTCAACTAAAAGAATAACACAACCTGCCCCGATAACTAGATCAAACAAATCCGAGTAATCTGAAGAAATGGAGATTGAAAATAAAACTCCACAAATAAGCAAAACCCAAAACAAAAAACCCCATAAATCTCAAAATTAAATCTAAATGGAAAATAATTAAATTCAACGGAATATCAAAGGATTAAGGGCCAGTTATTCAGAATTGTTGTTGCTCATCACTAAATACTGCCCAGCATTCATATGCCAAGAGACCCTCAAAAGCAGCTATACCATTAAAATTAAAAACTCTTTCATACAATTATATCAAACATCACATTGATAGACCTTCTGGTGGGTCATCAGTGATCATAAACAATAATATCCCACACAGGGAAATCAAACTAAATACAAGTCTACAAGCAGCCACTATATCAGCAACCCTCCATAAAACAATAACAGTGTGTTCATTGTATATTTCTCCAAGCCAAGAACTAAAAGAATTGGAGTTAGATAATTTAATAAAACAATTCCCAAGACCCTGCATTATAATGGGTGACTTCAATAGACACAATGAGATCTGGGGAAGTAAGAAAACAGATGAAAAGGGCAAAATAATAGAATCAATATTAAATAAGCATCAGTTGTGCATATATAATAATAATAATATAAATACATATTTGCACCCAGCAGCAGGCACATACTCTACAATTGATTTAACAATATGTGACCCTAACCTGTTTTTAGATTACAACTGGAAAGTGCATGACGATACATGTTGAAGTGACCACTTCCCAATTTTATTAGAAAACAACATTAATAAAGTAAATAAAAGAGCTCCTAGCTGGAATCTGTAAAAGTCATATTGGGATGGTTTTAAAACATCATGCCTTGCCGAATTAACCAAGAAGCAAATAAAAATAAAAAGACATTTTATATTTACGAACACACTACTAAATATAGCTGAATGACAAATACCAAAAAGCTCCACCTCATTAAAATACTTGATTTATTAACTACAACCTAGCGATACAAATTCATAATCTTCACAGACTTATCTGTGCTTACTGCTTTAAAAAACAAAAACCTTTCTGACCCTTTAATCACACAAGTATTAAACAGAGTGTATAATTTAACTCAAAGCAAAGAAATGATATTTTCTTAAATCCCAAGCCATCTAGGTATTCCAGGAAATGACAAGGCAGACGCAGAAGCAAAGAAAAGAATGAAAAATAAAATAGCAAAAATCAAAATAACTTATACTGATTTTAAAGCTGTTGTGAAAAGTATAATTTTTAAAAAGTGGCAAAATTATTGGGATAGATCCTAACAACAAACTCCAAAGCATAAAACCCACTCTTGGAGAATGGAACATTCAATACAGAAATAGAAGAGAACAGGTTTTGTTGACCCGCCTTCACATAGGCCATACCTACATAACACACCATCATTTACTAGAGGACACAAAATTCTCAATATGTACCAGCTGTCAAACATATACTTTTAGAGTGCGAAAGAAGTATTATCAGACAAGTCGTTTGAAAAAACTATTTATGGAAACAAGATCAAGTGGGATACTCAAATTCTTAAAAGAAATCGGAATGTACTAAAAATATGACTGGTTGAATACTATTTCACACACACATAGATATATGTATTTCTACCAACTTGCTATATATTCCAAAACTTAATTCTACTGAATGTCTGCATACAAATCTTGTATTTGTAATTTATATATATATATATATATATATATAGATATATACAAGATATGTAGGCTGGATTTGGCTTCAGATAAACTGTGGTGGTTGGTATGCCATAAAATCTAAACAGGCAAATTAAACATGCATTTTTATAAAATATTTTATTAATTTAAAATCTGCTAAATATATAAATTTGTTAAATGTATGAATTTGTTTCAATATATAAGACTGTTATATCTAGTAATTTTTTAAATATATAAACATTTTGAAAATGTTCTTAACATTTTGATGGATTTTTAATAATTGAATTCAGCGTTAAATGTCCCAAGATGGGTTGATGCGCCATAAAACAAAACAACCAAGCCTTTGTTTGCCAAGGCCCTCATTGCCAACCCAAGCACCATTGCCAAACAGGTGAGTTCTTTCTCCTTGGTTAACAAGAAAACCTTAGCCATCCTCTGCCTTTTATTATTGTTACTACTGGGGATTCACAAATGTCTTCTAAGCTGGAATGCATCTGATAGGGTTTCTACAGTTTTTCTTTCTATTCCTATTAGAGCAAGTTCTTTTCAGGAGTCCTGGTTCTCCACTGAACCAACATCTTCTTCCCAGGTTGTTTATGGCTACATGGCCAGGACATTATTCCTGTCCTTCTTGCCTGAGCCACCCTCTTCTTCACTTCTGGGGAAACTCTCTGGCATCTTCTTTGGTCTGTTTTTCTGAAGAAGATATTTCAACATCAGACTGTGGGGTCTTCACCCTGATCCCAAACCACTTTGTCTCAGCTATATCATGTCTGTACATAGTGCATTTAGGTTCATAAATATCCTGGGTCTGTCCCAATTTCATTGGACACTCTACACCCTTGTAATAATAGGTCTAACATGTTACCACTAACACAGCCTGTTGTGGACTTAAAATCCCCATGCACTAGTGTCCAGACCATTCTATTAGGGAACTATTGTCATTCCTCTGGTTCGACTACCTCTTGATTTATCTTTTTAACCCACACGGTAGGTTTCTTGTCCCTTTCTGCTTGCCTACCTCCCAACCTTGCACTTGTGCCCTTTGACTTTTTACTTTCTTCCAAATCACTTGGCTGTCCTTAGATAGCACAATATCCACTGACAGTAGTGCCTCTTTGCTTACATCATGTCATAGATGCTCATCCTGGAGTGCCTCAATTATTGTTACTACTAGGGGTTCACAAACATCTTCTATGCTGGGTGTCCTTGGTAGGGTTTCTGCAGTGTTTTCTTTTTGTACCTATCAGCAAAATAATAAAGCAAAACCTCCACTCAATTGCCAACAAGGTAGGCTTGTATGACTGGATTATCTCTCACCCTCTTTAGATAGGACAGAGTAGCCATTTTTCGGCTCTAATTTTCACTTCAGGAATTTTTGCTTCTCCTCTGTACTAACTCCATGAGGTCTCTTATGGCCTCAATTGTTTTCCCTTTGTTGTAACATTTTCTTTTTATAAAAACTTTTCTATGGTTAATTATAGGTCCCTTATGAATTTCGACACTGGACATTTTGCAATGATAAGTACCATATAGAATGTTTCCCTTTCGGACAAATCATATATGAGCTGCCCCTATCCAATACACCCCAGACATTCCTTCACTTTCTGTAGGCCCTCTCTAAAGGCCAAAACTTGTGGTCCTCCAGTAATTTTTCAGGTCAATTGTCAGCCAGTGCCCTGCTAGTTTGTCTTCAAGTGCTACACATTCAGGTTCTTACTGCTTTCTTGTTTCTCTTCTTGATTGGCTATGTTCTTGGGTTGGTCATTGTCAACACGAGTTCATATCCTGGTTAACACTATGCCATTTGTCACATCACAGTTTAGCAGTTGTCTGAATGTCCCAATCCCGGGGATGATTAATAAGATGAACACTTAAATTAAAAATCTGCCCTATCTCAAGTTGTGTTTGGTTTTGATCATTAGGCTGGTAGATGAAATTGTCCTTTGGAAGCATATTGGATATGTCCAGGCATAATGAAGACACAAGTAAAAAAGAATAATTTAATTAAATAAAAGGCTTTTATAAAGTTCTTTTATTACATTACTTGGTTGGTCTTGACATTACAATTTATCAATTTTTCATGCAGGCAATTACTGTTTCATCTTGCTTCTTAAGTAGAATGTAACACTTTGGCCAGTTTGGTTAAGTCTGGCACAAGGCGTATGTTGCTGGATCTATTCAGACTGGAAGTCACATGATACCTTCAACTCATGTCTGCTGTACTAGTGGCAGGTATGAGGTCACATCCTTTTTCTCAGCACTCAGTGGCAGTGAATAAATCTATAATAACCGCTTCTCATGTCATCATTTGATTGTCATGTGTAAAGGCTTGAGTGTATCATTTGTCTGTGTAGTTATCAAAGTCCTCCCCACAGAGGCAGGATGTGACATAACTTTGGATTAAATATAGGGTTTTCAAATAAGTACATTTGTGCAAAATTTCTCCAGCTCATTTTTAAATGAAAGTAGGCTTGTCTCCTTTTCTTTTTCACTTCTCTGCATGGGGACATAGCCCCAACTGAGGTGCTCTCTGCCCAAAGACAGCTTAACAAGGTTGAGTTTGAGCCAAACTCAAAAGCATGTATCTGGCATAATACCATAATTTTGAATTCAAATTTGTCCCTTTCCTAATTTAGAATTCAGCTTCATGAGTTTCTTTCTCTATTTCTTACACCTACACATACATATTTTAATAACCTGTTGGAAAATCTGCTCTAATATCACATGCCATCTATAATAAAATATATCTTATTGCATTGTACAATTGATTTTAAACCAATTTCATAATCCTACATTGTGTGTTTCTTTCCTATATTTTCTCTGAGTTCTTTTTTTTATTTGTTGACAGCATGAATCTGAGATTGCACCTGAAAACTATGATGGATATTCATAAAACAGAGAAGAATTCTTACACTGTAAAATTCTTGGAATAGCTGTTCAACACAGAAAATTCACACAGGGGAGAATATACGAGAAACGTGTGGTGGTTACATTGTCCAAAAATTTGTATCTCAAAAATCATATGTTGTTACCCACTGCTGAGAAACATTTACAATGTGAAATATGTGGATACAAATCTTACCAAAATGTATATCTCAAAAGACACGTTAACATACACAGGAGAAAAACTCTCCACTGTTAACTTTGTGGAAATGTGTCAGTAATACAGATCTCAAAAAGCACAAGGTAACACACACTAGAGAGAAAGCTTTCCCTTATGAAATTTGTGGTAGTAATTTTTCCTGCAATCAGATCTCAGCCGAGACATGGTTAAGACACATGGGTGATAAACGTTTATGCAATGAAATTTGTAGGAGTAAGTTTTCCTTATAAACAAATCTCAACCAATACATGGTAACTCACACTGAAAAGTAATCTTTTCACTGTGAAATTTGTGGTAGTAATTTTGTCTGAAATTCACACCACAAAAAATGCATGTTGACAGACACTGGTAAGAAAGCTTTCCACTGTGAAATTTGTGGTAAGTTCTTTTCTTAAAATTCAACTCTAAAAGTACACATGTTAACACACACTGGAGAAAAAGCTTTTCATTGTGAAATTTGTGGTAGTAACTTTTCCCAAAATTCAAATCTGAAACAACACATGTTAACTCACACTGGTGAGAAACCTTTCCACTGTGAAATTTGAGACAAGAAGTTTTCTCAAAATTCATCTCTAAAAGAACACATGTTAACACACACTGGAGAGAAAGCTTTTCACTGTGAAATTTGTGGTATTAATTTTGCTCGGAATTCATATCTGAAAGAGCACATGTTAACACACACTGGACAGAAAGCTTTCTACTGTGAAATTTGTGGTAGTAAGTTTTCACGAAATTCAAATTTGAAACAACATATGTCAACACACACTGGAGAGAAAGCATTTCACTGTGAAATTTGTGGTAGTAATTTTGCCCGGAATTCATATCTCAAACGGCACATAGGAACGCACACTAGAGAAAAGTCTTTCCACTGTGAAATTTGTGGTAGTACGTTTTTCCAAAGTTCAAATCTGAAACAACACAGGTTAACACACACAGGTGAGAAAGCTTTCCATTGTGTAATTTGTGGTCGTAACTTTTCCCAAAAATCACATCTCAAACAACACATGTTGACACACACTGGAGAAAAATTTTTCCACTGTGAAATTTGTGGTAGTACGTTTTCCCAAAATTCAAATTTGAAACAACACATTTTAACTCATACTGGTGAGAAACCTTTCCACTGTGAAATTTGTGACAAGAAGTTTTCTCAAAATTCATCTCTAAAAGAACATATGTCAACACACACTAGAGCAAAAGCTTTTAACTGTGAAATTTGTGGTCGTAAGTTTTCACAAAATTCAAATCTGAAAAAACACATGTTAACACACACTGGTAAGAAAGCTTTCCACTGTTCAGTTTGTGGTAAGATGTTTTCTCAAAATTCATCTCTAAAAGTACACATGTTAACACACACTGGAGAAAAAGCTTTCCACTGTGAAATTTGTGGTAGTAAGTTTACCCAAAATTCAAATCTGAAACAACACATGTTAACTCACACTGGTGAGAAACCTTTCCACTGTGAAATTTGTGACAAGAAGTTTTCTCAAAATTCATCTCTAAAAGAACACATGTTAACACACACTGAAGTTAAAGCTTTTCGCTGTAATATTTGCGGTAGTAATTTTGCCCGAAATTCATCTCTGAAAGAGCACATGTTCACACATACTGGACAGAAAGCTTTCTCCTGTGAAATTTGTGGTAGTAAGTTTTCACGAAATTCACAATTGAAACAACACATGTTAAAACACACTGGAGAAAAAGCTTACTACTGTGAAATTTGTGGTAGTAATTTTGCCCGAAATTCATATCTCAAACAACACATATTAATGCACACTGGAGAAAAGTCTTTCCACTGTGAAATTTGTGGTAGTAACTTTTCCCAAAACTCAAATCTGAAACGACACATGTTAACTCACACTGGTGAGAAACCTTTCCACTGTGAAATTTGTGACAAGAAGTTTTCTCAAAATTCATCTCTAAAAGAACACATGTTAACACACACTGGAGAGAAAGCTTTTCACTGTGAAATTTGTGGTTGTAATTTTGCCCAAAATTCACATTTGAAACAACACATGTTAACACACACTGGAGAAAAAGCTTTCCATTGTGGAATTTGTTTTAGAATGTTTTCCCAAAATTCAAATCTGAAACAACACATGTTAACTCACATTGGTGAGAAAGCTTTCCAATGTGAAATTTGTAGCAAGAAGTTTTCTCAAAATTTCTCTTTAAAAGAACACATGTTAACACACAGTGGAGAAAAAGCTTTTCACTGTGAAATTTGTGGTAGTAATTTTGCTCGGAATTCATATCTCAAACGGCACATGGTAACGCACACTGGAGAAAAGTCTTTCCACTGTGAAATTTGTGGTAGTAAGTTTTCCCAAAATTCAAATCTGAAACAACACAGGTTAACACACACAGGCGAGAAAGCTTTCCACTGTGTAATTTGTGGTCGTAAGTTTTCCCAAAAATCACATCTCAAACAACACACACTGGAGAGAAAGCTTTCCACTGTGAAATTTGTGGTAATAATTTTGCCCGAAACTCATATCTGAAAGAGCACTTGTTAGAACACATTGGAGTGAAAGCTTTTCACTGAAATTTGTGGTAGTAATTCTTTTCAGTTCAACTCTGAAACAATCTCTGATAACACACAGCTGGTGTACCATCTCCTCAGGCTGTCCAACTCATCACTTTGGTTGCGGATGAGGACACTCTATTTCAGAGAGGGCTGCTTTGAATAACCAGTAAGAATCTATGGACAATGAGGAATCATGAAAAAGAAAAGTGGCAAAAGGAATAAATACTGGCAGACTGTCACTCAGGATAAAAAGTGCCACTTGTTCAAACACCAGGCGGGAAGAGGTAAGCAATGGTACGAATGTTTCTGCCCCTAGAAGTGGCAGTATATCCATGACAGAGGCTAACCAGGGACATCAAGCCTGGAGAAAGAAGGCCCTGGCCCCCAATGTCCACCAAGTGCAACGGCACCAAAAAATAATAGATGAGTCCTAAAAACCTAGTCATGGTTGATTGCCAAAGGAAGGTTGTCTTGTATTGCTACCACTATTCAAAGTATGAAAAGTGGAGCAAGATTTCCAATAAAATTCTAGCTGAGAAGTTTGGGAAATCTGACCTCTCTAAAGACAAAAAGAAAACATCAGTGGCAAACCTACGATGCCGTGTATCTCAAATGAGAAGGTACATAACATCAGAGGAGAACATCATAGAAATGAAGCCCTAAGTGATGCTAAGGAAAGATCCCTCCCTGTCCAATAAGAAGAGACAAGACAGAGACAAGAGTCCAGTTGGGAAAGAGAGAAGTGGGTACTGATCTGGGCCATGGCGTATGCTAAAATCAAACACTCCAAAGCAGAGGACAGAAACCTGGAGGGAAATGTTCCCCTAAGGAAAATAACTGGCCAAAGAGCTAGTAGTGTGAAAGACAGTCTTTTCAGGGAAGTAGAGCTGGACCATATGAGAGGTGTGGTAGAAAGCCTCATTGCAACCCCCACCTTCCACAAGCACTCTACATCTCAGGTACAGATGCAACCATATCTCCACCCATATCTGCAATCTGCTGAACTCACATGTTTCATGACTACCAAACATGTATCCCCTCCACCACCAGGATCCCCTTTATCATCTGGTTTTCTGGCAGGTCCTACACCAACCACAGCCGACTGCCCAAAACAACTGTGTGCCCCCACATTGACATCTAGTTTTACATCGGCACCATTACAGTCTAGACCACCTCCAGCACCTGAGCCATCACCACCACCAACTCTGACATTACCAGAGCTAGAAGATGAACAGTTGGCAGTAGAAGAAAGCCTCAGCAACACCATAGAGGAAGTAAAAAATATGGGGTTAGATGAAAGGCAACTACTGTCTAAAATTCAAGCTACAGGAGTTAATAAGAAACTAATAATGAGTCAACATGGCTTTTGAGAGGCTTGTACAAGTAGATACACCCCTCACTGAGTCAAACCATGTAACCTATGCAGTAGGGCTCTACATTACCTGAAAAACACTCCCTCAATTCCAGCATCATCCCCAAATTAGGTTCAGTGCTCCCAAAATACCACCTTCTTGGAAGTGCAAGCTGCAAAAGCAACTTTATCTTTATAGAAAGGAACTGAGCCAGATCAAACAGTTCCTCGCTTCCCCATAGCTCATGGTCGGCTAGAGAAAATCATCTACAGACTAACCACTAAGTACTGCACCAACATCAAAGGAATGTACAACATTGCAAGGGAAGTAGAAAACAAGATACCAGCACTTGCCAAAAAGTAAAACACCAAGAGAACAAGGAGGCATGACTACAAAATAAACAGTTTAAAACAAACATGAGAGCATTCTATAAGAATCTATTTAGAGATTCTATAGCAGTAGAAAAAGAAACAAATAAACAAGATCTGGAAAAATTTGGGAGGCCTCTGTTTCGGAATGAGGGAGTACATAATCAAGAGGCACAGTGGATAAGGATATTGAAAGGTTAAATGAGACCAAATCTGAAATGCCAAAGCCAGAAATAACACTCAATAAAATCACAAGAAAACTGGCACAATATTCCAACTATAAGAAATTTGGCATCGGCAATATACCCAATTTCTGTTTGAAACATATAACAGTACTGCATAGGCACTACAATAGCTACTTTACCAGAATGTTGAGGGGTGAAGAGGCCACACCAGCATGGCTAACAAACGGTGACACAAGCCTCATACCCAAAACAAAAGACACAGAGTGCCCTAATAAATACCAACCAATCTGCTGTCTCACTACCACCTACAAACTCTTCACTGGCCTGATGACCCATAGCATATATGAACATCTTTTCTTTGTGGCATTGCTAGAAAAAGAACAAGCAGGATGCAAGAGGAAGTGCTTTGGTACCAAGGACTAATTAACAAAACCATCCTTGAAGACTAGGAAGAGGCAAAGAAATTAAGCATGGCATGAATTGATTACTAAAAGGCATACCACATTCATGGCTATTACAGTGCCCAGAGCTGTACAAGATTCCCCCAGTAATCAGAAAAACATTGGCTGTGCATATAGGAATGTGGCAAACAACAATATCACTAAGCCACAATAATGGGAAGATCATCATCATCTCTAATGTCAAGATCCGAAGAGGAATCTTTCAGGGAAACAGCCTATCTCCCTTACTCTTTTGTATAGCAATAGATCTGCTCAGCAAACTTCTGAACAAATGCTGAAGTGCTTACAACCTAAGTCAGGGTTGCCAACAAGACCCAACTAGACAGGCAAACGACCTGCTCTTCATGGATGCCAGTTCAGACATTGAGCTGCGTCAACTCTTGAAGCTTGTGCATGCCTTCTCTGATGATAAAGGCATGAAATATGGCTTGGATAAATGTGCCAACTGCCCCGTCAGTGCTGGAAAGAAGATTCATACAGAAAGCATGCAACTTGATGAGGATATTGACATCAGAGACCTAGAAGAACAGGAACCATACAAGTACCTTGGCATAGAAGGTAACAATCCACCACGCCATCATGACGGAAAAGATTGGTAAAGAATACATACACAGTGTAAGGAAGATGTACAAAACAGAAAAGCTAAACAGAATAATATATAGAAACAAGTGTCTATCAAGGCTATACTATATCTGCCCAGAAAAGAGGGAGACCTGGGCCTCTCAAAGATTAATCACCAACGCATAGCCACTACTGAGAACATTAGCTAGTGTCTGAGAAGCTCCCATCCTCTAAATAATAAGTAACCATCAAGAGACAAGAGCCAGCAAAACAACTTCCACCATGCAATTGGCTAAATATTTTGGACAGGACTGGCTCACTGGGACAATAAACATTCACACTTACCAGAGCCAAAGTGTCCCTGGTGTTTTGCTTGTCGGGCTGCTGTTTTGTGATGAATGTGTGCATAAACCCATGCCAGACAGTTTGTTGTTTCATTAGCTGTGTCCTCTCCCCTCGCAAGTTTTGTCAGAGAATGGAATATTCTTCAACTTGTCATTTTATGCTGAGTGGGAACGATGCCGATGGCGATGATTGGTATGTTGGCAATGGTTTTTGTTCATAAAAAGGGTCTGAGACAATGGTTGCCAGGGTCGTTGGGATCGTGGTGACATGCGCTGATAGAGAGATTAGTATGGAGTTAAGACTGTTTATTTTTGTCTGGAAGGTTCAAACCCACCATCAACAGTGAAACACGTGCGTGTCACGATATAAGAGTAGTGAAGATCCTCACAGACACTGGGAACTTTGTTGATATTGAAGCGCTGGTGGTGCCCGAGAAGCCATTGAACTTTGACCTGCTGCTAGGATATGACACCATCAAAGCTTTGGGGTGTGTTCACATCACGGAAACAGGTACCATGAAGTTTCAGGAGGTGGCCCCTGTGTGTGCCACGCTAAAGATTGACCAGTCTGACTTCAGTGTTGAATTTGACCAGCGTCAGAAAACCTGGACCACCTTGTGGAAATGGACGACAGACAGGGAACCAGTCAAGCTAGAAAACGATGTAACTGAATACCATGTACCAAACCAATTGCGACCTGCTTATTAAGAGGATCTGCATGCATGGATTAAAGATAGCTGGTTGATTCCTTATCCGAGTGAGAAACTTGATCCCCCTAAGGGTCTGATCCCATTGATGGTGATTGTGCAGCAGAGTAAATCCAAGGTGCGGCTGGTGATGGATTTCAGGGAGCTGAACCAGTACATCAACGCATTTATGGCTGATGCCGACGTTTGTGCCAGCAAGTTGAGGGAATGGCGTCAGCAGGGATCTAATGTCTCCCTGTTGGATTTAAGAAAACCTATCTGCAAGTAAGGGTTAGTGAATCATTGTGGCCATTTCAGACAGTGATGTTTGCAGGTAGAAGATACTGTCTCACCAGACTGGGCTTTGGCCTAAGCGCAGCCCCACAAATAATGAAAACAATTATCAGTGTCATATTGTCTCAAGAAGATACAGTTAAAAAAGGGGCATCAGCGTACAGTGATGATATCTATGTGAACGAAGATGTTGTGTCATCACTGTACGTAAAGGAGAAACTGGCACAATTTGGCTTGACCTGCAAGGCCCCAGAACTGCTAGAAGACGGCGCCTGTGTGTTAGGTCTGGATGTCTGAGGGGAACATGGAACCTTGTAATGGAAATGCAGAACTGCAATTCCTGATATACCTGATGTCTTAACAAGACGGGCTATTTTTTCCCTCTGTGGGAAGCTTGTGGGTCACCTATCGGTATGCGGATGGCTTCGCATGGCAGCAGGCACCATAAAACGTCGGGCGAGCGTGGTCACCAAAGGATGGGATGATGAGATGACCGACACACTGCTCATTCACATGGTGATGGAGACCATAGTGAGAGTAAAACAAAATGACCCTGCCAGAGGGAATTGGTGTGTGCCCAGAGAGGAAATGAATGTCTGGGTTGATGCAAGCTCCCTAACAATTTGAGTCCTAATGGAGAGGGATGGAGTGGCAATCGAGGATGCATGCTGGTTGCGACCAACGAATGATGCTATGCACATCAGCCTGGCAGAACTGGACACTGTACTAAAAGGAGTTAATTTGGCACTCCAGTGGAGGGTAACAAAGTTGCATCTGCAGACCGACTCCTTATGCGTATAACATTGGGTGTCGGACACATTGACAGGCAAGGCCAGGGTTTGCACCAAGGCAGCCAGTGAGATGCTCATTAGAAGATGGCTGACTACTGTTAAAAACCTTGTCACCGAGTATGATCAATCTATGGACATAACACTGATTACATCTAGCTGCAACCTTACTGACAAATTAACTCGGATACCACAAAGATGGTTTGACGCTGTAAAGAAGGATGTTGAGCCCATACCACCGATGTCCTCTGCGTCTGTGGAGGAGCCAGACGAGATAATGAGGATACATCATTGTAGTAGACACACCGACGTAAGAAGAACATGCTATTTTGTATGACTGACCAATCCGTCAGTATCTACAAATACCGTGAGGACAGTGGTCAAGGGATGCCGAACATGCCAGTCAATAGACCCTGCACCAGTTAAATGGCAAAAAGGAAAGCTGGGAGTAAAACGCACATGGAGCAGGCTGGGTATGGAAATAACCCATTACAGTGACCAGAATTTCCTCACACTGATAGATTGCGGGCCTACTAGATTCGCAGTATGGTGCCTATTGTCACGACAAGACTTGTCAAGCGTGATCCGCCAACTGGAGTCACTGTTCTATGAACGAGGACCTCCAGAAGAAATCCTCACTGATAATGACACTGCCTTCTGCAGCAGACAGTTCCGCCACTTCCTGGACGAATGGGGGATCCAACTTCAGCTATGATGTGCCAAGTGGTATCTGCATAGCGGAAAGGTGCCACAGAAGTATAAAGAGAATCGCTGCCAGAAAGCAGTGCACAGTCATGGAAGCTGTATACAGATACAACACGGTACCAAAGGACAACGTATCTGCTTTAAATGCCTTTGCTAATGCGATATATAGATATTAGGTACGAGTCAAAGAGATAGACAGCAAGTAAATGCCTGAGAGACGAGAAGTGCATGAATCGTATGAAACAGGAAAGGCCGTCTGGGTAAAGCCTCCCAATAGTCAGTGCACAACCCAATTCAAAAAAAGTCATGTCACCAGTATAGTAAGTGAGCACACCATACTGGTCAATGGACTCCCACGACATGTGAGGGACCTACGCCCTGTCCTCAACACAACCCCTTCTGTAAGTGATGGTGAGAGGGATTCATCGGAAGGCGAAGTGCTAATTGAGCCTGTAGTTAGCAATTCACATGAGGGTCCATGACAGTTCGTCTGAAAGCTCACTTGAAGAAGTTCAGATAATGCTCCTACGGAGAAGTACCCAAAACAAAAGACCACACCCGCACTGTTATTTGTGTGATCAGGAGACCGGGGGGAGTGTGACGATAAACATTCACACTTACCAAAGCGTCCAAGGTTTTTTGCTTGTTGGGCTGCTGTGTTGTGATGAATGTGTGCGTAAACTCATGCCAGACAGTTGTTTCATTAGCTGCGTCCTCTACCCTCGCAAGTTTGGTCAAAGAAAGGAATATTCTACAACCTGTTATTTTATGCTAAGTGAGAACAAGGTTGACGGCAATAATTGGTGCGTTGACAATGGTTTTTGTCCATAAAAAGGGTCTGAGACAGTGGCTGCCAGGGTCGTTGGGACCGTGGTGACGTGCACTGATAGAGAGATTAGTATTGAGTTAAGACTGTTTATTTTTGTCTGGAAGCTTTAATCCCACAAGTGGAGCGAGCGGTGTAACTGAAAGCCAACAGAAATCTACTGTTTAACAACACTCACAGATGAAGAAAATACACCAGAAGAGTCTGCCATGGAAATAGCTCAAAATAGCTGGAAAGTATACACCAGGGCCTTCCATAGTAAAAAAAACTTCAAGAGTGGGTCAACCAACAACATGCGAAATAGTTTCTGAAAGCATTATCCCAGGAATGTGTAGATAAGGAAGGTTCCATAGACTGGCTCAAAAAAGGCACCCTCCACTATGACTAGGAAAGGATTATATTGGCTGCCCAAGACTAAGGCCTCATGACCAACACTTTTAGGAAGATGAGTGGACTCGGCAATAACAACAAGTGAAGGTTCTGCCTCACAGAAATGGAGAGTGTGAGCCACCTAAAATCCGCTTGTAAGGTTTTGATGGGAGATGACTACTACACAGCAAGACACAACAGTGTGTGCAAGTTTATCCATTGGACCATCTGTAAAAAATTAAACATCCAATGCAGCAGCAGGTCCTGGGAACATCTACCTGAAATAACTGTTGGAAATTAATCATATACCATCCACGATGATCATGTAATCCCTACATCTACATATTTGGACAACGTAGCTGTAAAACCAGATATTGTGATATAGGACAAGAAAAAGAAAGTAGCAACCCTAGTAGAGATCAGTGTACCCAATGATACAAGTCTAAACAGAGCTGAGAGGGAGAAGAAAAGCAAATATCAAGGCCTCATGCATGATATAAAAAGAAACTGGAACTTGAAAGAAATATCAATTTTTCCAGTTATAGGAGCCACTGGGCTCATGAGAAAGAACTTTAAGAAGTGCCTAGCAAGTATACCAGGTGAACCAAGTACAAGAGAGATCCAAACAATTGCACTTAAAGGGACAGATAGAATACTGAAAAGATCCCTTGGTTGGAATTTCTAAAATAGCGGGTGAATGTTTACTGTTTGGTAGGATACTCCATCCCCAGCAAAAATGACATGAAAAGGGGTGGGGGGAAGGAGAGAAAGTTTTCAACTGTGAAATTTGTGGGAGTAAGTTTGTCCAAAATTCAACTCTGAAATAACACATGTAAACACAAACGGGAGTTCAGACATTCCACTCTGAAATTTGTGTTAAGAAGTTTTTTCAAAATTAATTTCTGAAAGAACACATTGTAACACTCACAGAAAAGAAAGCTTTTCACTGAAATTTGTGGCTCACTTTCAAAAATACAGATCTCATAAAGCACATGTTAATACATACTGGAGAGAAAGCTTTTCACTGTGAAATTTGTGGTAGAAGGTTTTCCTTAACTTCAATTCTAGAATAACATGTTTTGACACATACTGGAGTGAAATGTTTTCACTGTATAATTTGCGGTAGTAATTTTAGCCAAAATTCAACTCTCAAACAACACATGTTAACACAAACAGGAGAGAAAATTTTCCACTGTGCAGTCTGTGGATATAATTGTTTCAGAAATTCGGTTTTCAAAATGTACATATTAACACACATTGGAGAGAAATCTTTCTACTGTGAAATTTGTGGTAGTAATTTTCCCTAAAATCACTTTTCAGACGACACATGTTAACACACATGGGTGAGAAACGTTTCCTCTGTGTAAATTGTGGGAGTAAATTTTCCAGAAATTCATATATCAAACAACACATGTTGACACGCACTGGTGAGAAAGCTTTCCACTGTGAAATCTGTGGATATAAATCTTTGAGAAATAGAGATCTCGAGCAACACATTTTTGCATATACTGGAGAGAAATCTTTTCCTTGTGAAATTTGTGGTAGTAAATTTTCCTAAAATTAAGTTCTAAAATAACATGTTAACACACACTGGAGAAAAAGCACCCATACAACTGGCTGTGGCAGACAAAAAGTTAAACTATGTCCATGGAGTTGAAGAAATATGACGAACTTGTAGAATGCCATGTTGAAATTATGTATGTGTCACCATACATTGTGTTACTACTTCAAGATTGACGAAAAGTAGTGACAAATAAAATTCACACACATAAATCTTGTCGTCGTTGTCACTAGAGGTGAAAGGAAGTGTATAAATTTCTTGAAGGTAATATTTACCTGGGTCTTTAGATAACAATTGACTGATTAACAAAAGAAGAGAAAATACTGTAGTATATCCATAAAAACTGAATTGTTAATTCCTGAATTCCAGTTATAATACTTTATTTAAATGCACTTCTGAATGTAGGCCACATAATATACCAGTGACCAAATTTCATAGGCCACATACTACACTGGCACTGGCATGACTTTGGGAAAAAGAAGATGAAACAATGTCAATCGAGATAAAGAGAATATGACCAACTTCTCTGGCTAGATAACTAGAGATATTTTCTCATGTATGATTAAAAAAACAAAAGTTTCTGTTAAAAGAAATAAAAATTTTAAGGTAATTCTGCGATTGTTTTTAAAAAATGAAATTGTGTTCAGTTTTTAGACTGAAGTTAATAAATTTTGTTTTTTTATTTGCACATTGATAAATATTCATGTCCAAAGAAGTGTTATCCATATATAATTAAACACAATTGCTACCTTGAGTATTTCTCAATATTCAGTGTTCATCAATGTGTGCTCAAATCAAATTTAGATGAAATTAAATTTGATATCAAATCTCATAGGGAAAAGTAATCATTCATATATATATATATATATATATATATATATTTTAATTCAGATACTTCAATCCAAGAGAGCAAATACTCCACTTTGATCATGCCCACTCGGCCAAGAAGAGACGTTATTTACCCATCCTCTCCCACTGACGCGAGATGTGACAAAAGGCCAGTGTTTTAAAGTGGGACCCTGGGCGTGAACGCTCGTTGAACTGGTTGGTATTTACCCTACTCCACCAGTGGAGCGAATTGTGACACAAGGTCGGTTTTTGACGTGAGGAATCTGAGCGTGTACACTCAGGCTACTAGTCAAAGATTAGCCAGCCCCTGCTTACACGGTAACTGGGTACAAAGCTAGAGTTAGCTGATCATAGCTCGTCAAAGCTGGTCATTGCCTTCCAAACCTACACACACGCCACCAGGTGGCGAGTGCTGCAGGCGGTCGTAGAGCAGAAAGTGAGTATCTGTGAACAAATACTTCATTTTTCATCCTGCTCGCCGGGCCAAGAAGAAGCGATTTTTCGGTGAAAGTGACGCTGATAATAAGGGTTCAACTGTCAGCAACATCTGACTATCGATTTTTACATGTGGATTAAAGGTTATAGTGGTTATCTTATTCATTTTTTCTAGTAGTTGTAGGATTCCGTTCTAGTGAAGGGTAATTGTATACCGTTGCAGGTTAACAGAATTTGGCCTTGTGGTAGTAGCCCACCATAATTCATAAAATGATTATGAATCAAGAAAGGCAATTTGGGTATAAAATAACATTTATATATATATACACATATCAATTAATGATTTACAATTAATGCAATACTTGAAATAAAGGTCCAACGGAGGTTAGAATGTTCATGGCAAATAATGAGCTGAAAGAGATAAAAGGTGGGGAGCGGAGGTATGTCTTTGGAGTAGTCGCTCTGGAGATCATTAAGTACTTTTGAGACAGTGAAGAAGTCATGCGAGGTGAAAGGAGGCGAATGTAGTAGCCGCTCGACTTAAGTCAAGGGGATATTAATTACATTCTTCTCTTTGGTGTCTGCGTCAGTCTGTCTGTTGGGTGCTTTTTGTCTCAGCTTTTTATATCTGCTTTTTGGATCAAAAGCAGCTTGTTTTGAATTTTATAACTTGTATTTGATTCTGGGCTTCCCATTGGCTGGTAAATAAAATTCGTGTAGGCTCGTGAAATGGAAATTTGATATTTGGTTAATTTTTATTTTTCAACCGAAACATCTGCGCGAATGCACCTGCGCAGATACGATTTTTGTTCATTTACTTTCTGGTTGTTAGAGAGCAAACATCCGGTCCCTCGCTTTTGCTTGGTCGGTGTCACTGCAAGGTCACCTTTTTGTAGAAAATTATGACAAATGGAAATAATAGCCCCCAGCACGTTTTTATTTTACTATTCGGATCAGATATTCGGAAAATTGTCTCTTAAAAAAAAATTACATCCTCTAACATTTCTGCACTTAACTAATAAAAAAAAATGAGATCCATACTAAATTTTTACAGATTTCATGCAATTAATTGCGAGGCTTGGGTAACATGTAAAAAGTATATATGTTTACCAAGATTTTCTAAAAATAATAATTGCATAAATAACTTCAATCATTTGTGAATATGTTTTTGAAAGTTTCATTAAAAAATCAAGCAATTGTTGATATTCGCAATAGTTTCCACATTAATGTGTCTTTCAAAGCCAAAAATCGACTTGCATAATATTACATTTGCCATAGTAATAAACTCTAGTAAACATCCTCTGAATCGCTGACGATAAACAAAAAAATAACTGAAATTTCGAACGTGTTAGAAAGAATTTAAAAATTTTAAAAGATAATGAAAACGAACGTTGATCTTTCTTCTTAATAATAACAAACATTTTGATGTTAAAATTTTTGAGCACTTTTAACATCATACAGTGGTGACTTTTCAGCAACTGCGTGGAAGTACCAAATTTCTTTACTTATGTTTGATTTGTGATAATACTTAGCGCTAAGATCGACAAAAAGATATTTTGGCAAGCTGTTTTTTAGTCGTAAATTGCTCGATATCGGGATAGTGATTGAGCATTAGTAGAATTAATTTAGGTTAAGATTTTCTCACTCGTCAGGAATAAATTTTCAATCTGCTGTCGTATCATATATTTTCACATCATAATGGTGCCCTCACTAAGCTTCGAAGTCGGCATGATTCTACTCAGTTATATCATATAACTGAGTAAAATCATACCAAACTTATAGCACACACTTCACTACATTAATTCTTTCTTTCTTTCTCTCTCTCTCTCTCTCTCTCTATATATATATATATATATATTGTGGTGATACCGCCCAAAAGCGAGAGACCGGATGTTTGGTCTATAACGACCAGAAAGAAAATGAACAACAGTCGTCTCTGCGCAGGTGTATACGCGTAGATGTTCCGGTTGAAAAATAAAAGTTAATCAAATACCACATTTTCATTTTGCGAGCCGACACGAATTTTATTTATCAGCCAATGGGAAGCCCAGAATCAAATACAAGTGTGAAATCCCAAAACGAGCTGTTTTGATCCAAAAAACAGATATAAAACGCCGAGACAAAAAGCACCCATCAGACCAGGCAGAGACCAAGGAGAAGAGTGTAATTAATATCCCCTTGACTTAAATCGAGTGGTTGGTACGCTTGCCTCTTTCCTTCTCCCATGTCTCAAAAGTACTTACTTAACCTCCGTTGAACCTATATTCAAGTATTATTTTAATTGTAAAAACATTAATTGATATGTGTATATATAAATGTTATTTTCAACTCAATTTGCTTTTCTTGATTTTATAATCATTTTATGACTTATAGTGGGCTATCTACCACAAGGCCAAATTCCGTTAACCTACAACGGTATACAATTACCCTTCACTAGGACGGACTCCCACTACTAACAGAAGATAATAAATAAGCAACCCACTATAAAGTAGTGACCATGACGTGATACGAACACGCACAAACTCAACATTCTCCTGACGAACACGTGGATTTTCAACACATATATACACAAAAAAAAAATGAATTTGGACTTTCAGCGAAATTTGAATATTTCTCTACAGCACAAATTCAAAATGGCAACGGACGCGGAAGAAACTACAACAGATCAACCAATTCAAGCTGTTACGATAAAACCGCTGAACTTTCTCGAATCAAATGTAACGGCTTGGTTTGCAATAATGGAAGCGCAATTTAATATTGCAAATATCAGACAGCCCCATCAAAAATTTTTCAACATTCTGGCAGCACTTCCCTGTGGATATAGTAGGAAAAATACAACCAGCTATACTACAGTCAAAATACTACTACGCACTGCAAGAAGTAGTGACGGGTGCCTACGAAAAAACAAAACCGGAGACGCTGGATAAATTAATGTCCTCGCCAACAGTAACGGGCCGTTCCTCACTGTACCTGAATGAACTCAGGTCACTAGTAGGTCAAATTGGCATAGGGGACGATATCGTGCGCCTCAAATTCATATCAAGCCTGTAGTAGCAGCACAAGTTGACTTAAACACAAATCGACTTACTATTATATTTTAATTCACAAGACACCGCAGATATTCAACAGATTTCAGAGAAGAAAAAAGATGAAACAAAAAGGACACATGGCTGTTCCCACAATGAAAAAAAATTCCCAAAAACCTCAAATTTGGCGAGCGCATTCATGTTTTGCGGAACGTGCAAAATTTTGCAAGCCGTGGTGCAGATGGCCTAACAAACGAAATCTTCAAATGCAACCCAGCTCTCATCCAACTTCACCAATTCCTCGTGAGATGTCTGAAAACTACCTCAGCGAGAGATGTTAGCTTCCATTTCCTCGCCGCTTCTTGTTGTAGCCGCACGGTTAGGAGCTCAGAGGGTACAGGAGCTGTTGTATCTATACTACCAAAAAGATACTTAAATGGTGTTGTAATATACCTAACCAATATCTCTTTAGTATCAGCCAACGATAAGAAAATTGAATGCTCAGGACAAACGGTACTGACCCTAACGCTGCAGAACCTTAGACGGGAATTCACCTGGACATTTATAATAGCCGAAACTGCTCAGCCACTCCTAGGATATGATTTCCTAGACAATTTCGGATTAGTGGTGGATTGCAAAAATAACAAACTAGTCGATAAAATGACTAACAGACAATCCAATGCACATTCATCATCTATTGTTATGAATATAGATGTAGTACTAAACAAAAATGACAACAAAACAGTACGAACAATCCTGGAAAAATATCCAAAATTAATTTCTCCTCATCGCAACACGAATGCGACGAAACCAAAAATATATCACAGGATAGAAACTGGTAGCAATCCTCCTACCTTCTCCAGAGCCAGACAGCTATCAGCTCACAAATGTGATATCGCGAAAGAGGAATTTAAAAATCTCCTAAAGAACTCAGAATGGAGTTCAGCCTTACACATGGTACCGAAGTCAGACAGCACACATAGACCTGTTGGTGATTATAGACACCTAAACACTATGACAAAAGCCGATAGATACCAAGTCCCAAACATAAATTCCTTGGCTTCAAAGCTTCATAACAAGAAATTCTTTTAAAAAATAGACCTGTCGTCTGCTTGTCACCAGATACCCGTGCACCCGGATGATATCTGTATGACAGCCATCTCTACCCCTTTCGGGTTATTTGGATATAACTACATACCTTTCGGACAACGGAACGCATCATGCACATTTCAAAGAATGATGGACAATATCTTCTGCGATACCAATTATACCTATGTGTATATTGACGATATCCTGATCTTCTCAGAAGACGAAGAAACACATTCCAAACATGTCGACCAAGTACTACAAAAACTAAGTGAGTACGACTTTAAAATTTGTCTTTCCAAATGCACATTTAGTGCTAATGAGTTAGACTTTTTAGGATTCCACATTTCTTCAAATGGTCTAAAACCCAGTTCTAAAAAGTTAAACGAACTAAGTGAATTTCCTCAATCAAACGATTCAAAATCGCTACGTCGTTTCCTTGGAATGGTAAATTTTTATAGGAAACTTGTGCCAAATTTCAGTAACATTATATTACCGCTCACAGAAAAAGTACGCCAAAACCAAAATTCAAAATCTTTAACCTTAACAAAGGAAGAAATCGAATCTTTTAAAAACATAAAAAAACATTTTATCAAATATAACCGTTCTAGCTTTCCCCAATTCGAAAACTAACTACTACCAACTAGTAACAGACAGTTCAAATTATGCGGTGGGTGCAGCACTTCACCAAATGACTGACAACCAACTCATCCCCATAGGCTTCTTTTCAAAGAAATTATCCCAGACGCAACAAAAATATTCCACTTTTGACAGAGAACTACTAGCTGCCTATCTAGCAGTATTCCACTTTAAACATCTAAGAGAAGGCAGAAATGTAATGTTGATGATGTACCACAAGCCACTTTGCAGCGCTTTTAAAAGCCAATCTTCCCTAAAATCAGATAGACAACAGCGTCACCTCTGTTTTATCAGCGAATATGTGAATGATGTTTCACACATAAGAGGATCACAAAACATAGTAACTGATTGTTTATCAAGACCTGTAAATGCGATAACTATTGATGTGTGTGACTTACAAGAAATAATGAAACATCAAGCTACTGACAATGAAATCCAGGCATTCAAAGACCAACTGAAAACATATACGATAAATAAAAAAGACACCATATTATGCGCCACGTCATTACCTTTTCCACGACCTTTTGTGACAGAAAAGCTCAGAAAATCGGTATTCGACAGTCTGCATAACCTATCACACCCAGGAATAGCAGCTTCCAGAAAAATGATAAAATCCCGATATTATTGGCCGAATATGGACAAATCAATAAAAGCTTGGTGCATAGAATGCCAGCATTGCCAACAAGAAAAAGTCATAAGAGACACGAAGAGCAAAGTAAGTCCATTTGAATTACCTTCTAGCCGTTTTGAAACTGTACATGTTGACATTGTCGGTTCCTTGCCACCAGTAAAAAAAACCAAACGGACTCTTACTTTTCACCTTACCGATATTTATTGGCATGCATTGACAGAAACACAAGGTGGATAGAAGCATGCCCAATAATGGAAATTATGGCAAAGTCAGTATCAATGGCTTTTGTCAATCTGTGGATCTCCCGATTCGGGGTTACTCTTCATGTCGTTACGGACAGAGGAAGCCAATTTGAATCCGAACTATTCACAGAAATATAAAAAATAATAGGTTTCCACCGATTAAGGACAACATCGTACCATCCGCAAACGAATGAACTAGAAGAGAGAGCTCACAGAACCCTAAAAACTGCTATAATAGCCAGGAAAGAATCATGGTTATCAGCTCTACTTATCGTTCTTCTAGGAATGAGAATTCCTCGCAACGAATCAAACTATTCTCCATTTACCGCAGTAACAGGGACTCACACACAAATTCCCCGATTATTGATCGACTCTAACAAGAACAAAAACAACGAGATAACAAACTCACACGTTAAAATTTTAACCGACGAAATGCAGAAATTTGATATGGACAAATTATCCAGCGGACACCTACATTCAACACCTAATTCCTACACCCCAAAAGATTTACAGACATGTGAAGATATTTGCTAAGAACTGGTAGAGTAAGACAACCGATGGAAGCTACATGCACAGGTCCTTATCAAATAAGAAGTCGTCACGAAAAATATTTTACTATAAAAAGATCGGACGACGTCCATAGTAATGTTTCAATAGACAGATTAAAACCGGCGTACATTACTGAAAATATAAAATCAAAAGATTCCATTGAATCAAGACGGGATTTCGATAAACCTCCATCTTGTACCGAGGAAACTAACGAAAACAAACCAAAAATGAAAACTAAGTCCGGTAGAACAGTTCAATGGAAGAAAGAAAACACATATTTTTATTTCTAACCAAAAAAACAAAAACAAAAAAAAAAACAGACAAACAAAAATAAATAAATAGATAAATGAATAAAAGAAAACAGCAAAACTATATAAAAAAAAGAAAAAAACTATTTGAAAAAAAGCGACAACAGATACAAAAAAAAAACATCTCCGTTTTCTGGGGCGAAAGTTATTTGGTGATACCGAGCAAAAGCGAGAGACCGGATGTTTGCACTATAACGACCAGAAAGCAAATGAACAAAAGTCATCTCTGCGCAGGTGTATGCGTGGAGATGTTCTGGTTGAAAAATAAAAATTAATCAAATTTCCATTTTGCGAGCCTACGCGAATTTTATTTATCAGCCAATGGAAAGCCCAGAATCAAATACAAGTGCGAAAACCCAAAACGAGCTGTTTTGATCCAAAAAGCAGATATTAAACGCCGAGACAAAAAGCACCCAGCAGACAGACCAGGCAGAGACCAAGGAGAAGAGTGTAATTAATATCGCCTTAATATCCTAGCCGAGCGGTTACTACGCTTGCCTCTTTCCTTCTCCTCTGTCTCAAAAGTACTTACTGATCTAAGGAGCGACTACTTCAAAGACGTTCCTCACATATCTCCGCTTCTCACATTCCTAAACACTAATTTTTTTCAGCATTATTATTTGTCATGAACATTTTAACCTCCGTTGGACCTATATTCAAGTATTATATTAATTGTAAAAACATTAATTGATATGTGCATATATAAATGTTTTTATTTTCGTTAGCAGGGAGCCAAATCGTTACAAGAGTTTACAATGGAAAGCGTAATATTACATAATTCACTTTTTTCCGGTGATAAAGACATTAATTTGGAAATTCTTTCAAAAATCAAATAATCGTCAAATTTTAAAGAAACTTTCACTACTTATTCAGAAATGAATGAAATTATTTCTGAAATCATTATTTTTAATAAATATTAATAAAATATTATTTTTACATCTGTTATCCCCCTTTATGTAAATTCATTAAATTTCAAGAAATTAAATTCTGTAGGTAAAATTGGTTTTAAACGCAGAACTCACTGGGAAATGTAAATCATGTAAAATTTTTTAAAACCGTTTAGCTCCTTTCACCAAAAATCTGATATTAAAATAAAAAAAAATGCAACAAAACAATGACATTGTTTAGATAAGTGTTTAATTGCTTTAATAAATAATATAAATTAAAGACATTATTATCTGAAAAAAAAAATTTGATTGATAATGAAATTTTAAAATATATGTTTTCATTTCTTCTTTTTTAATCATAATAATTTATAAAGTTACAAAAATACTTTTAAAATATTTTCAAGACTTGTAGACGTTAGGTTGGTAGGTTATAAAGTGAAGACTATATTTACTAATCCAAAATTGAAAAGTTTAATACAAATCATCTAGCCACCGTATTTCAAAAATGAATTTCAATCTATTTTTATTTATTTTTTTTTTGTATGGTAATTTCTATGTGTAGATTAACAAGTCACGTTTTTCGCGGTTTCTTCCCCTTACCGGTAAAAAAAAAATGTACAGTTATGTCACTTACGATCGCCATATACTTTGACTTATCTCGCATCTGTCGAGCAGTCAACACATTTCAAATACAACGAAAAGGTCAGAAAGTTCAACTCTGTGATTAAGAAACAGTTTTATATGCTATAAATAAGAAATAATTGTGTGAATAAGATTAATAACATTACATTTATTTTTCGAAAAATAATATGTCACACATGCATATTTTTTGCAAGATATTTAAAACCTTAAATGTGTCGATCACACAAAAATGGACGAAAAATTGAAAAATTAAAAAAGAAATCTCAAAATTTTAGATTCCAATGCAGTCAATATCATTTCTGTTTGTTTCTTTACTGGAAATAGTAAATATAAACATCTAGTTTTCAATTACAACTTTAAAAATGTTTCAAGAAAAAATTCTATTTTTATTTTTAAAAATTCAATTTAAAAGTTATCGAAAATGAGTGGAGGTACCAAAAAAGTATACGTGTGTGTATGTGCTTGGTTCACTAAAATAAAATAAAATATTTCAAATAATTTCACACAAAACACCTTTTTAATTTTAGTTATTTCTTTAGCATTTTCAACCATCATTAACATTTTATGTGATGGTGAGCCATTACACAAACATTCTCAACGACAAAGAAATTTTTTCTTTTTAATTTTGTTCTTTTCACTTTCCATCAATAATAAGACTTTATGAAAATCAGGAAAAAACAGACTTTGTTTTGAAGCTGATCCACATAACCTCTTTCTCACTGCCACAACCAGCTCAAAAAGACCGCCCAGAATTCCGAAAAATGAACGCTCACCGCCTTTTATACAGCGTAGAGCCATGTAATTTGTATATGAGCAACGAGACTTTTCGTTACTTCGCGAGAACTAACCAACATAAAACAGCCGTGCGCCGCCATGTTGTTTTTTTTTTATTTGTAATCAACACGACACGCACACGTTTGAACATTTCTAAGGTAGGTCGGTTTGTTCTCATGTCACTTCTTCCGATGCGTCTCTCTTTTAATTACAATAGTTTTCACTTTTCATCAATAATAAAACTTTATCAAAATCAGGGGAAAAACACGCTTAGTTTGCGATATCATGTTCTGATTTATTTTGTTCACCGAGACTATTTTATGCAAGGAACAAATTCTTCTTTTACACCAGTAACAGGAATTACTTTTTTTTTTTTTTTTTCACAAACTTACACCGTACACGCCTTGTGTTTTCAAATAATCAATCTATTTTAATTACAATTTTTTTAGAAAATATGAAATTTTATTCATTACAAAGTATCGACGAGATTGAGACAGAAATTCAAATTAAACAGCAACTTAATTCTGTTTTTGTCTTTCTAAAACTTTTAGATTCGCCCTGAAAAAGTAAGTTAGATGAACCGTCACCGACTTTGATAAAGCCTTGAAAAAGTCATAAGTCATTTCAATGTATTTCTTGAAAGAAATTCGGTTACTTTTTTCGTGTTTAGAATCTCAACCCAGTTTGAGTTAGTAAAAAAAAGTCTCGGTAAATTTTTGTTTTGTTCCCCGAAGGCCTTACCCCTTCAAATCTTTTGAAATCATCCTTATTTCCGTGCAAAAGTAAATGCTGAACTCAAATCGATAATTGTTTATTGACGAAACTTAACTTTTTTCAATTTTGCAACCAGAAAAATATCGAACTTCTTTTCGCTGTTTATCTCACCCCATAACCACGGTTCAGAACATATTCACTGCTGAATGACTTCACGCGTAGATTGGCGATTTTTCGACCAATTTGCCTTCCTTTTTGCTATTCAGGCGCAGAAATTGAGATCCGAACCCAAACAAATCGCGGACTAATCGCTCAAAAGCAGTACACGGGCCATGTCATTCAGATATAAAAATGGTAGTAACGGGTGACATATAGTCCGACTTTTTTGTGGTCGAAAATAGGAAAAATGGTAGATTTCTTCAATAAACAATTATCAATTTGATTTCAGCATATACATTTGTACGTAATTAAGGAAGTTTAAGAAAGATTTGACGGGGGAAAAAGCCTTCGAAGAACAAAAAAATTTACCAAAGTTTCTTATTACAGATATTAAAACTCGAACAAAATTTATTTAGCTTGCCCCCATAACAGCTCCAACCCTCAGAATGGAAAATAACCAACAATCACGGGCTTATTCCCATTTTGTAAGTGCAGATTATATTTCAGAAATCCAAATACTTACAGGATTTTTTTTCAATTCCAAAAAATAAACAAAATGCTTTTGTAACCTAATTTGGACGAACATGAAGGAAACTATCACCGCCTTTAAATTTTTTTTCATTTTTTTTTTTTTTACTTTTTTTAGCGCAGTTTAAAATGATTATTACAAAAAGTTTCTGATTATCAAAAAATTTTGAAAAATTTAATTATTTAAACAATTGTAGGGGTCTCAGTTTCTCATAGAACATTAGATCGATTCTCTATTTTGGAACCACTTGCATTGGGGTCGTTTTGTTTTGTTTTTTTTCTTTTGGGTGGGGGGCGAGTTGTTGCTCTTGTTTTTGTCTTTTTCAAGTTTTCTTCATTTCTTTACGATGACATCTTCCTTGGAAATTCCAGGAATGGCTTTAATCAAAAATTTCACAAAGGATTCAGTTGTTGAATATGTGCAAGCAAAGAAGTTAATTGCACAGGAAATTAGATATTTTTACCATGCCTTAAACTTAAGAACTTATTTAATAAATAATATAATATAACTTAGTTTGGTTAAAACTATTTTAAAAGAAATTAAAATTTTTATTTATTCAGAAAGCATATTCAAATTTCTGGATAAGGTTGTATGAAAAACTGAGACCCCCTCCTTAATTGTTTAAATGTTCAAACTTTTGTAGATTTTTTTTTTTTTTTTGTCAATCTGAAAGTTTAGGGTTTAATCAATAAGATTGCACTGAAAAAGAAAATTGCTATTAGCTTGGAATCAATGATATGGCCTTCATGTGGGGCCTGGCAGATTTGCTAGATTGTGAATGCTGAAACCTTGGTTTAAATGAGACATCTGCGCACGTCTTCTACCACTGTTCATGGTTTCGCTCATTATGGGATCGTGTCAGCAAGTTAACTCCTCGTATAGCGCTGCGTGAGCTCGTTGATCGTGCATACACCTGTGACAATTTGCCACCGCTGTACTCTGGGGTGAAGCAGATGTTGTTTCTGTGGCTGCTGGTCACAGATCGAATGGTGACATGGACAACTGGAAGAAGTTTGGCTGGGTGATCATCTTTCACATCAGGATTTGATTCGATATTTTGAGTATCAGCTCAAAATGAAGATCAGAACTGATTTGAAATGGCTGACTTTGACAGCCTTCAGCAAAAGGTGGATAAATGTGGCAAGCTTGGTTCATGTGAACAGCATTGATTTTTCTCTTTTAGGTCTGCTAGTTACATTGGGATGGATTCCTTTGGAACCTTCCCCTGGTCAAGGTAACTCTTTCTTGTGTACCTAGTTAATTTGGATGACTGGGTTCCTAGCCTGTACACGGCTTTTTCTTTTGTTCTGATCCAAGGCAGGATTCCCATTCTCCCCAGTTGTTTTTTTTTTTTTTTTTTTTTTTGTCCCATTTTATCTTGACTGGGTCAGTGTTGGACTTTCCCATTCTTTACTTATTTTATCCTCCCCCACTCCCTTTGTGAGTGTGCTTCTTGATTTTGCCCCTTGGTGAAATACAGCAGCCACTCGTTTTTGTGGGTTGGATGGGTCTTACTAACATTTGTTTATTTTAGATTGAAAATTGTTGTATTTTAGTTCGTTTTTGGGTATTTCATCCCCCTCCCCTTCATTATCATTTTAAAATATATTTTATATTATGGTATATATTAGCATTTTTACCTCATGGGTTTGTTGCCCCCTTTTTTAGGTGTCCCTTGTAAATATGCGGTCTTGTAGTGAGTGAAGGTTTGGGAGGTGTTGGATGGGTTCTTGTGGTGAATGTGCAAATTGTTAATGAGTGATAGGGTCATGATAGTGTCTTGCGAGGTATAGGATAGTTAATGAGTACCACCCTCTACCCGCCCCCTTTTTTGACCTTGTGCCATAGTTTTTGTATTTTATACAAGAGTAAACATTTAGCTGATTGATTTTCCAACCTGAAGCTCTGAAACCCATATTGGTGATTTTGCTAATTCATTGCCTCAAACCAAGATTTTCTTGTGCAACCACACGTCTCAGCTATTTCAACTTCCAACTAATAAAACTTGTCATCGACTTATATATCTTTACAAATTTATCTGTACTTTAAGATATTCGTCAACAAAGCCTGATTTCTCACGCGATAATATTTTATAAATGTTGTTATCATCTACTAAAAAGTAATATTGCTTTCTTGTAACTATAATCCAAGGTACACAACTCTGTTTTTATTATGTACTCACAAACATACCTATATTTGTTACTTTCACAATTACAAAATTGTCGTATTTGAACGTTTAATTCTGACCCTTCATTCACCATACCACAAAAATATTGCCAATTGAAAATTAAAAAGTTTAATAAAAAATATTCTGCACCCATATTTTTTAAATAATTTGAATTTTTTTTTTTTTTGCATTTGATTGTTTTTGTATTGTAATTTCTATGTGCAAATTAAAAGGTCAGTGTTTTCTCCCTTACTCAAAATTAAACTAGTAATTATCTCTAATTAAAAACCTATCAACAAGTTATGGTGCAGACATGTCAAAAAGTTCAAATTGTTGATTAAAAAAATGTTCTGTTCTAAATTTCACTCTATAAATAAGTAACACTTGTGTAAATCAGATTAATTTATAAAATTTGCTAATTTTTCAAAAATAATGTCACAGATGTATATTATTTTTGCAAGAGCTTTTAAAACGGAGAATTAACTTTTTTTTTTTTTTTTTGCAAATGTGGTGATTGCTCAAAATGGCAGCAAAATTAAAAAATCGAGAAAAAATTCTCAATTTTATGTTCCAATCAATATAATTTCTGTTTGAAATAAAACAGTATTTTGCTTACTGAAAATAGTAAATTTAGTCATTTAGCTTTCAATTAAAACTAAAAATTTCAAGAAAAGTTTTTCATTTTTTCAAAATCTAGTTTAAAAGTAACTATGCAGGTATTTTGCAATTTCATGGAGGTATCTACAGCAAAGCATCCAAACACTGAATCCCTCTTCAACCTGAATATGAATATATTTTGACGGCGCAGCAAAAAATGAGAACTGTTTTCTGTTATAAAGACTTTTCCACACAAGTTTGGTATTTTATTTTCTCTCGCTGTGTCACTTTTGAGACATTATCGCCCTAGCGTATATATCATGTATAGCACTTAACTGACTGACCCTATGAAAGTTTTTTTGCAACAAAGGAAAATATGTAAAAGCAGTTTTTTTTTCTGCTGACAATCACATTAATTTGAAATTCTTGAAAAAAATCAAATAATTGTCGGATTAATGAAACTTGCAGGATATTGTAACAAATGAATTGAATTGTTTTTGAAGTTGTTTTTACACAAGCTTGGTAGAATCTTGTTTCCTACATTTGTGACCACCTCCATGTAAAATATGAATTAAACTATTTTTGAAGTAATTATTTTTACTCTATCATGGTAAAATTTTATTTTTTGGATCTGTTACTACCTCCACATAAAATCATGAGATTACGAGAAATTGGTCTTCGGTTAAATGCAGGATTCATTGGGGAATATAAATAATTTATTAAATGATTTGCAAAGCCCATTACATGTTGAAAGATAGGGCATGGGAAACAGAAATGAAAGAATTGTACCGTGCCGAAAATGATTATATAGGTGTTTTTTTCTGTAAAGAGAGCAACGTAGGAAATACCTAACCTTTTATAGCACTTTCAGACACCTGTAAAATATAGATCATCAGCATGCACACAAATAAAATGTTTTAATCATTTTAAAAATCTTATGTCTAAAATTAATATCTGCTTTAATCTAGGTACCTCCACTTTATTTTCAATGCCTAAGTTTTAAATTGGTTGGTTGGTTGGTTTTGTTTTTATGGCATATCAACCTTGGTGGCCAACTAAATTTTATTTATTTATTACTGGTAATACCTTTTACTTTCAACAATTATTTTTTTTTTTTTTTAATAAGTTTTGTGTCTAGTATTACTTTTTTTTGGGGTATCAAGATTCATTGGGATTTGTTTTTAAGGGCAGGGTTCCCAAGTTCTACCCTTGTTATTTAACCCATAACTGGAGGGAAGGGACAGATTAATACCTTTCCCAAGGGTACCAGTGCTTAAGTGAATGCAGGGTATTCAATTGGAATTCGAACTCGGCTCACCAATTTCTCTTTCCGAGCTGATATCCACTGCACCACAATGCACATCTGTCACTAAAAGCTTACAACACCTGGTATTCCCAAGTGGTCACTCATCTAAGTACTGACCAGGCTCAACGTTGCTGATCAAGCAAGAACTGGTGTATTCAGCATGATATGGCCGTAAGCCTTTTTAAACTGAATTTTTAAAAAATAAAAACTTGAAACTTTAATTTTAGCTTAAGTGAAAACAAAATGATTAAATTTTGCTATTTCCACTAAGCAAAACAACTTGGTTGCATTTCAAACAGAAATTATATTCATTGGAATCTGAAATTTTTTTAGCAACTGACACATTTGTAAACAAAAGTTAATTCTTGGTTTTAAAAATCTTGCAAAAATAAAATATACATATCTCACTAGTTATTTTTGGAAAATTATCAAAAGTAAAGGTGAATTAATCTGATTTGAAGCAAATATTACTTGTTTATGGCATGAAATTTAGAAAGAAAGTATTTCTAAATCACAATGGTCTTACTTGGTGACCTTAAAGCACCTGTTATCAGTCATTCTGGAAGTATGGTGATTTAAAGTTGGCATAACCAGGCTTAACATTTCATAAGGGGGAACAACCCTTAAAACACTTGATCTTATAATGATAGGTCTCTTACAAGTTATCATAGTAAAAGAATATGAGCAGTTCAACTTAATAAAAAAAATTAGAAATTATTTAAAAATCTTAATTCTAAATTATTCGTGTTAAGCTCATCAATTTTTGATTTTTAAATAAAGTCTATTTTTAATGAATTCATAACTGAAGATACTGAATAACTGGAAGAAATTTTTTTAAAATGTTTGAAAATTTAATTAGCAAAGAAAAAATGAAAACCGTTCTTTAAAAAATTCATTATTCATCAAAATTTTCTTTATGAGAATATGATATCCTAAAATTATATTGTTTATAAAATCAATTAAAATGCTATCTACATTAAAAATAATGAAGTTTTAATGAATTCTTGATTCTACTATTTGGAGCAGATTTTCAGAAAAATAGTGTCAATAAAAAACAGTTATCTGATTTACATTCCCCAATGAGTCCAGCATTTAATTAATGAATAAAAATTTGGTATAAATAATGTATTTCTGGAAGTTGAAGCAAAGGGTAATAGATGTAAAAAAAAAAAAAAATTTTTTTTACCGAGATTTTCTAAAAATAATAATTGCTTAAATAATTTCATTCATTTCTGAGTAAGTCCTGAAAATTTAATTTAAATCAGACAATTAGTTGATTTTTGCAAGAATTTTCAAATTCTTTCAATGGCAAAAAACAACTTGCGTTATTACATTTTGCTTAATAGTCATGTTACATAAACATAGTGTGAATTGCTAACAGGAAACAAAAACAAATTTTAATTGAAATTTTGAATATTAGGGTTAAAAAAATTTTTCCTCTTAATAATGGCATGAACGTTTTGATAAGATTTAGTTTTTATTAAGTTTGAGCCTTTTAAACATTATGCTATGTGTTTTTTTTTTTTTAATTTTTTTTTTGCAGTTATGTGGAGATACCTACATGAATTTTTCTCACTTCTTGATTAGTAAATATAATCTTAATGTCATAACTTAATGCCCTAATAAAAACGATGAATGGGAGAAATTTTAAAGAATCTTTGGAACATTGTAAATTTTTCATTTTTTGTTAATTAGACATTTGAAGACATTGTTGGGGAGGGTGCTTGTAACATATGTAAAAAAAAAAAATAACAAAAAAAACAAACAAACATTTTTATCACAATTTTTTAAAAATATTTGCAAAAATGATTTCAGTTATTTGTGAATATGTCCAGAAATTTCACCAAAATAAGAATATTATGATTCTTGCAAGAATCTTAAAATTAATGTTTTACCAGCAAAAACGTATGTAATGTTTGCCATAGTAAAAATTGCATCATTCACATAGTTTGCCCTTTTAAAAATTGTCACTCAAAGATGAACCAAAAAAGATTTTTTTACCCAAATTTCAAACATGTTGAAAAGAATTAGAAAATTTTAAAAAAAATTGATCTTTCCTCTTAAAAATAAAACATTTTACTGATAAAATTTTATTTTTAAGTTTGGGGCCTTTTTTCTTCATACTCCAGTGAACTTAAGGTAACATTACAAGACATTGCATATTAGAAGATATTTTTATTTAAATATTAACTATTCTGTATTTTACAAAATGAGTAACGTTCATAATGTTTGGGACATGATTGCTTAGAAATGTTTAGAAGTGTTCTTTGTCTTATACAAAGTTCATAAAATTTTAAGAATGTTCTTTGGTACAAGGTTGATGAGTTTAATTTATTGAATGTGTGAAGGCTATAATATACAAAAAATTTGAGATTCCATAGGAAACAAAGAAAAGTGCTAGATTGCTGTGTGATATGTCTTTCTTTATGGAAGTGAATGTTGGATGATCTCATCAAAGGTGAAGGAGAAGCCTGAGGCAGCAGAAATGTAGTTTAACAGAAGGATGCTGTGGATACCATTGACAGAACACATATGCAATGATGGAGAGGATGCAAACAAGAAGCATCAGGAACAGACAAATGAGTTTCCTGGGACTCATGAGTAAGAAAGGTCTGGAGAATTTAATACACAGAGGTCAGATAGAGAGAAAAAGAGACAGGGAAATCATTACTAGATTTACTTGATAGTTCTGAGCAAATGGATTGCAGTGCAAAGTTTGAAAGAGATACCAAAAGAAAAAATATTGAGAGCGACAAGAGACACTGTCAAGTGGATGTCCATGATCACCTATGTCCTGAAGGAACATGGTTACTGAAGAAGAAGAATTGTCTATGAGTGAAGAGGGATTTTAGTCATTGTTGTCTTTGATGTAACCAAACATTTAAATGCTCATTTCCTGTGTGTTCTTCTTTGTGTCTGGCTTTACGAAATTTTCTTAGTGATAGAGAAAGCAGCCTAAAAGAGATGGGAGGGTGAGCTTATAGTGTCTGCCTATAGCCTCCTTCTTCTATCAAGTCTTTAAATTAAATCACAAATTTCGTGGCTTGTTTGGACTCACTACCTCTCTGTGACTGACAACACTTTCTCTACCTCTCCGTGACTGACAACACTTTCTCTACCTCTCCGTGACTGACAACACTTTCTCTACCTCTCCGTGACTGACAACACTTTCTCTACCTCTCCGTGACTGACAACACTTTCTCTACCTCTCCGTGACTGACAACACTTTCTCTACCTCTCCGTGACTGACAACACTTTCTCTACCTCCTCCATCCGTGACTGACAACACTTTCTATTTCAATTCTCTTTTTAAATTTCCCAAACCATCCCCTCCTAGCTTTGAATGTAAAATTTTAGAACATATCCCAGTGGTTTTCTTTACTAGATCATTACAAATTTCTAATGCTTTCTCACAAATAAATGCTTCACTCATACTGTCACATGCTTTTTCTCATTTTTAAAAGTAATTAACAGCTTTTCCACATTTTCTAGTATCGTTGGTCTTTAATTGCTAATAACAGTCCTTTTGCATCATTTGTTGCTTTTATCACTGCCTTATTTTTATTTTAGAATAGTAGATATTGTTTTTATTATACCTTATTACATACCAAGATTTGATAGACAAATGCCATTTTCGTGTTTTGCAGTGTTTTCTTTCTTCATTTTAATTATTTTTTCTCTCAACTTTTTTTTTTCTTTACCGTTATTGTTGTTTTTATCTTTGGAGCCATGACTAAGTTGCTAATGAAGAGAAAAAATGGCAGAATACAATAAAATTGCAGAAAAGTAAAAAAAGGAATTTAATAAAATCAAAGGCTTTTATATACATTCTTTTAGTACAATACTTGTTTATTCTTCATATTAGAATCTATCAATTTCTCATTTAGGCAATTATTGTCTGATCCCACTTCTCAAGTTAAACGTAATGCTTCATGTGGTTTTGTTAATTTGAGTACAATGCTTATGTTGGAGGTTCTGTTTAGATTGGCAGTCATGTGATATTTTGTTTTCTATATTAGGTGCAGATATGAGGTCATATCCTTTTCATCTGTACTTGGTCGCTGTGAGTAAATCTAAATCAACCCCTTCATATATCATCATTTGAGTCATAGTTAAAATTTCAGTGTAGATCCTTTGTCTGCCATTGCCCTGTTGGTGGGGCTTTAGAATACATTGACTGCACCTCTGCAGAGGGTAAAAGTCCCTCAGTGGGGACACCTGTTGGCTGTGGGTGGCAACCCGTAATACTTGGACGGGATCCTCATGGTTGAGCAGGTCATGATCTGCAACACACCACTTTGGCCCTTACCTGGGCTAGACAAGTGGTCAGATTGCTACTTTTGCAGAACATTTCCCAACGCTTCATCTTATATATGCTAGAAAGCGGGGGCTGAGGCTCAATTGTGTTAATAGAAAAAGATTGATAACTCCTGTGAAATTTTTGAGGAATAAAACCCAGAATTTGGCAGAGGATGGGAATTTTATTCTTGGCACAAGTGTATTGATATTGTATCCCCATCTCAGTCAAGGCAAATGGGTTTCCCCCTTGGTATGTTCCCAACCTAGTTGGACACTATGGTGGGTGGTGGAGCATTGGATCAATGAAAATGAAAACCCTATTATGGCTTCCTTATTTTAAAAATTTAAAAGGTATCTATCTGACTCAGATTCTGAAACTGATATAGACTTCTCAAGATTCATTATTACCGAATCACTAAATGAAATTAAATTAGACAACTGTCTCTTGTGATTGAAAAAGTAATATCAAGTAGGTCAAATCTGAAAAATGTTAAAAAAACTTAGAAATGGTAACCTGCTAGTGGAAGTTCAAATGAAGAAACACCCAGATAATTTGCTCAAAATGGATACATTTTACAACATCAAATGCAGAGCATATCCACACGTTAGATTAAATACTTCAAAGGGCATTATAAGAAGCAGACAGCTTTCACAAGCGACACCAGACGAAATCGAAACAGCACTAAAAAAAAACAGGGTGTAAAGGAACATGAGAGAATTACCATCAGACGAAACAAAATTATACAGACACACACATGTATACTCACTTTTGATAAACCATAAATACCAAAAGATATCAGGATTAGCTATACAATAGAAAGGGTAGATCAATTTATACCAGCTCCCCTCTGATGTTTCAAATGTCAAAAATTTGGTCATCACAAAGACATTTGCAGAGAACGCCAAGTATTTGGGAAGTGTGGTGAATGTGACCCAGACCACACAGTGAGTGCACAAATATAAAATGTGCAAACTGCCATGAAGGACATCCTGCTTTTTCAAGGACCTGTGATGTGTACAAGAAAGAAATGGAAATAATGAATGTAAAACACAAAAAAAAATTTACCTTTCCTAGAAGCTAAAAAAATTGTTGAAAGCTATATGGGAACAAAAACATTGGCCAATATTGTGCAAAAGCTTAATCAAAAACCTCAGGACACCACTTCAATAGATAAATATAAAAAAACTTATTGAAAAGTGAGTAAATTTGAATACAAGTGAATGGTCAACATTCCAAGAAAACCTAAAAAAAATGTATTCAACAAAAACAAAACCTACTGGGCCTAATAAGAAAACAAGTAAATCTTTATAACCATGGAGAAGTACCCAAAAAGAGTTCCTGGACAGCTGAATGTACAATTGAAAGATGCCAAAGTTCATCAAGCCAACCTCTGTCTGCTAACAAAGACATGATTGAAAATAAAACGAAAGATAATACTATTAAAAAGAAAATCTCAGCTAAAAGAATAACACAACCTGCCCCAATAACTAGATCAAACAAATCCAAGGAACCTGAAGAAATGGAGATTAAAAATAAAACTCCACAAATAAGCAAAATCCAAAACAAAAGACCCCATAATTCTCAAAATTAAATCTAAATGGAAAATAATTTAATTTCATGGAATATCAGATGATTAAGGGCCAATTATTCAGAATTGTTGTTGCTCATCGCTAAATACTGCCCACCAATCATATGCCTTCAAGAGACCCACCTAAAAAGCAGCTATACCAATAAAATTAAAAACTATCATTCATACAGTTATATCAAACATCACATTATTAAACTTTTTGGTGGGTCATCAGTGATCATAAACAATAATAACCCACACAGGGAAATCAAACTAAATACAAGTCTACAAGTAGCCACTATATCAGCAACCCTGTGCTTTGTATGTGGATGATTTTCTATGTTATAAGACAAAATAAATGAACTATATTGAAAGACAACTTCAGACCTGCCTTGATAAGCTAAACAAATGGACTACAGAAAATGGACTAAAATTTTCAAAAGAAAAAACGAAATGTGTCCATTTCTGCAACCTATGTAAAATCCACCTTGACCCAGTACTGAAAATCCCAGTAGTAGATCATTACAAAAACTTGGGAGTCATTTTTGACTGCAAACTCATCTTCATTCCCCATATTAAATACTTGAGAATTAAATGCAATAAAACTATACAATTACTCAAAACTATAGCACACAATGATTGGGGAGGAAGCAGAGAAACATAAATAAAATTGTATTAATCAGGTCAAAACTTGATTATGACTGCTTCATTTATAGAGCATCCAGAAAAACATACTTGAAAAAACTACATATGATACATCACCAGGGAATTAGATTAGCTCTTGGAGAATTTAGCACCTCTCCTGTTGAGAGTTTGTACAAAGAAGGAAATGAACCACCTCTTGACTTGAGACGGGAAAAACTCGCTCTGCAATGTTACCTTAAACTCTCATCATACCCTCTAAATCCAGCTTTCAGTACTATTTTTCAACCACAATGCACAGAGCTTTTTCAACAAGAAGTAACGGCTATCAAACCTTTCAGTTTATGGATTAAAGAAATCGTACAAGAGAACCAAATAGATACAATGCAAGTTCATGAATCCTCTACACCACCCTGGATAATAAATCAACCAAAAGTTATCCTTGATCTGACAAAATACCCAAAATACAAAACTAACCCAATCATATACCAATCAGAAATACTCTATAAAAAAAAATAACCATCCAGACTACCTTTATGTGTATACAGATGGAGCAAAAACCAAAATGAAGTCGGATCTGCTGCCATTTAGAAGAAACATAAAAGATTACTAAATACAGCTTTCACATATAGTGCTGAAATAATTGCTATTAATTTGGTGCTTGATATAACTACAACCTAGCGATACAAATTCATAATCTTCACAGACTCGTTATCTGTACTTACTGCTTTAAAAAACAAAAACTTTTCTGACCCTTTAATCACAAGTATTAAACAGTGTGTATAATTTATCTCAAAGCAAATAAATAATCTTTTGTTGGATCCCAAGACATCTAGGTATTCTAGGAAATGACAAGGCAGACCCAGAAACAAAGAAAGGAATGAAAGATAAAATAGCAAAAATCAAAATACCTTATACTGATTTTAAAGCTGTTGTGAAAAGACAAATTTTTAAAAAGTGGCAAAATTATTTGAACAGACACTCTAACAACAAACTCCAAAACATAAAACCCACTCTTGGAGAATAGAACATTCAATACAGAAAAGAAGAGAACAGGTTTTGCTGACTCTCCTTCATGTAGGCTATTGGAGGGCACAGAATCCCCAATATGTACCAGCTGTCAAGAGATTAAGTGTCAAGCATATACTTGTAGAGTGTACAAATTTAGAGTGCGATAGAAGTATTATTAGACAAGTAGTTTGAAAAAACTATTTATGAAAACAAGACCAAGTAGAAATTAAAAGAAATTGGAATGTACACAAAAATATGACCAGTTGAATACTATTTCACATGCACATAGATATATGTATTTCTATGAACTTGTTATATATTCCAAAATGAAGTTGCCGTGTATACCAAAACAAAGTTACATCTAGTAATTTGTTAAATATATAAACTTCTTGAAATTCTTAACTTTTTGATGGATTTTTAATAATTGAATTTAATGTTAAATGACTCAAGATAGTTTGATACGCCATAAAACAAAACAACCAAGCCTTTTCTGCCAAAGCTCTCCTTGCCAAATAGGTGAGTTCTCTCTCCTTGGTTAACAAGAAAACCATCCTCTGCCTTTCATTTTTGTTACTACTGGAAGTTCACAAATGTCTTCTATGCTGGAATGCACCTGGCAGGGTTTCTGCAGTTCTTTTTTTCTGTTCCTATCAGGGCAAATTCTTTTCAGAAGTCCTGGTTTTCCACTGAACTGACATCTTCTTCCCAGGTAGTTTATGGCAAATGGGCCAGCCTGACTACATGGCCAGGACTTTCTTCCTGTCCTTCTTGCATGAGCCACCTTCCTCTTCACTTCTGGGGCAACTCACTGGCATTTTCTTCGGTCTGTTTTTCTGAAGTAGACATTTCAACAGCGGACTGTGGGGTCTTCTTCCTGATCCCAAACCACTTTGTCTCAGCTCCATGATGTCTGTACATAGTGCATCTGGGTTCATAAATATCCCTTGTAATAATAGGTCCAACATATTACCACTAACCAGCCTGTTGTGGACTTAAAATCCCCATGCACCAGTGTCTAGACCATTCTATTAAGGAACTATTCTTATTCCTCTGGTTCGACCTCCTCTTGCTTGTGCCCTTTGACTTTTTACTTTCTTCCAAATCCCTTGGCTGTCCTTAGCTAGCACAATAACCACTGACATATTGAATGGTGCCATTTTGGTTACATCATGTCATACATGCTCATTCTGGAGTGGCTCTATTATTGTTACTGCTGGGGGTTCACATGCATCTTTTATGCTGGGGTGCCTTTAGTAGGGTTTCTGTAGTTCTTTCTTTCTATTCCTATTAGGGAAATAATGTCGGGACTTCCACCCAATTGTGAGTAAATGTATATTAACCCCTGCTCATGTCATCATTTAATTGTCATGTGTAAAGGTTTGAGTGTAACATGTGTCTGTGTAGTTATCAAAGTCCTCCCCACAGAGGCTGGATGTGACACAACTTTGGATTAAATATAGGGTTTTCAAGTATGCAAAATTTCTCCAGCTTGATTTCTAAATGAGAGTAGGCTAGTCTTGTTTTCTCTGTCACGTCTCTGCATGGGGACATAGCCCCAACTGAGGTGCACTATGCCCAAAGACAGCTTAACAAGGTTTAGTTTGAGCCTAACTTAGAAGCATGTATCTGGCATAATAGCATAATTTTGAATTGAAATTTGTCCTTTTCCTAATTTAGAATTCAGTTTCCTGATTTCCTTTCTCTATTTCTAACACCTACACATAAATATTTTAATAATAACCTGTTGGAAAATCTGCTCTAATGTCACATGCCATCTATAATAGAATATCTTATTGCATTGTACAACTGATTTTAAACTAATTTCATACTCCTACATTGTTTTTCTTTCATATATTTTCTCTGAGTTTTTTTTTTTTTTTTTTTTTTTTTTTACAGCCTGAATCTGAGATTGCACCTGAAAACTATGATGAATATTCATGAAACAGGGAAGAATTCTTACACTGAAATTCTTGGAATAGCTGTTTAACACACAAAATTCACGCAGGAGAGAATATACGAGAAACATGTGGTTGGTTACATTGTCCAAAAATTCATATCTCAAAAAACATGTTGTTACCCACTGGAGAGAACCATTTACACTGTGAAATATGTGGATACAAATCTTTCCAAAATGTATATCTCAAAAGACACATTAACATATACAGAAGAGAAACTCTCCACTGTTAAATCTGTGGAAATGTTTCAGTAATACAGATCTCAAAAAGCACATGGTAACACACACTAGAGAGAAAGCTTTCCCTTGTGAAATTTGTGGTAATTTTTCCTAAAATCAGATCTCAACCGAGACATGTTAAGACACATGGGTGATACACGTTTTCACCGTGAAATTTGTAGGAGTAAGTTTTCCTTTAAAACAAATCTCAACTGACACATGGTAACACACTGAAAATAAAGCTTTTCACTGTGAAATTTGTGGTAGAAATTTTGCCTGAAATTCACACCTCAAAAAGCACATGTTGACACACACTGGTAAAAAAGCTTTCCACTGTGCAATATATGGTAAGATGTTTTCTCAAAATTCATCTCGAAAAGAACACGTGTTAATACACACTGGAGAGAAGGCTTTCAACTGTGAAATTTGTGGTAGTAAGTTTCCACAAAATTTACATCTGAAACAACACATGTTAACACACACTGGTAAGAAAGCTTTCCACTGTTCAATTTGTGGTAAGATGTTTTCTCAAAATTCGTCTCTAAAAGTACACATGTTAACACACACTGGAGAAAAGGCTTTCCACTGTGAAATTTGTGGTAGTAACTTTTCCCAAAATTCAAATCTGAAACAACACATGTTAACTCACACTGGTGAGAAACCTTTCCACTGTGAAATTTGTGACAAGAAATTTTCTCAAAATTCATCTCTAAAAGAACACATGTTAACACACACTGGAGAGAAAGCTTTTCACTGTGAAATTTGTGGTAGTAATTTTGCCCGAAATTCATATCTGAAAGAGCACATGTCAACACACACGGGAGAGAAAGCTTTCTACTGTGAAATTTGTGGTAGTAAGTTTTCACGAAATTCACATTTGAAACAACACATGTTAACACACACTGGAGAAAAAGCTTTCCACTGTGAAATTTGTGGTAGTAAGTTTACCCAAAATTCAAATCTGAAACAACACATGTTAACTCACACTGGTGAGAAACCTTTCCACTGTGAAATTTGTGACAAGAAGTTTTCTCAAAATTTCTCTCTAAAAGAACACATGTTAACACACACTGGAGAGAAAGCTTTCCACTGTGAAATTTGTGGTAGTAATTTTGCCCGAAACTCATATCTCAAACGGCACATGGTAACGCACACTGGAGAAAAATCTTTCCACTGTGAAATTTGTGGTAGTAATTTTTCCCAAATTTCAAATCTGAAACAACACAGGTTAACACACACAGGTGAGAAAGCTTTCCACTGTGTAATTTGTGGTCGTAAGTTTTCCCGAAAATCACATCTCAAACAACACATGTTAACACACACTGGAGAGAAAGCTTTCCACTGTGAAATTTGTGGTAATAATTTTGCCCGAAATTCATATCTGAAAGCGCACATGTTATCACACACTGAAGTGAAAGCTTTTCACTGAAATTTGTGGTAGTAATTTTTCCAAAATTCAATTCTGAAACAACATATGTTAACAAACACAGCTGGTGTGCTATCTTCTCAGGCTATCCAACTCATCACCTTGGTTGCAGATAAGGGCTCTCTCTCTATTTCAGAGAGGGCTGCTTTGAATAACCAGTAAGAATCCGTGGACAATGAGGAATAATGAAAAAGAAAAGTGACAAAAGAAATAAATACTGGCAGGCTGTCACTCAGGATAAAAAGAGCTACTCGACTTGTTTAAACACCAGGCGGGAAAAGGTAAGCAATGGTGTGAACCTTTCTGCCCTTAGAAGTGGCACTATGACAGGCCAACCAGGGACAGCCATCAGGCCTGGAGAAAAAAAGGCCCTGGCTCCCCAATGTCCACCAAGTGCAGTAACACCAAAAAGTAACAGATGAGTCCTAAAAACCTAGTCATGGTTGATTGCCAAAGGAAGGTTGTCTTGTATTGCTACCACTATTCAAAGTATGAAAAGTGGAGCAAGATTTCCAATAAAATTCTAGCTGAGAAGTTTGGGAAATCTGACCTCTCTAAAGACAAAAAGAAAACATCAGTGGCAAACCTACGATGCCTTGTATCTCAAATGAGAAGGTATATAACATCAGAGGAGAACATCATAAAAATGAAGGTAAGGAAAGATCCCTCCCTGTCCAATAAGAAGAGTCAAGATGGAGACAAGAGTCCAGTTGGGAAAGAGAGGAGAAGTGGGTACTGAGCCATGGCGTATGCTAAAATCAAATACTCCAAAGCAGAGGACAGAAACCTGGACGGAAATGTTCCCCTAAGGAAAATAACTGGCCAGAGAGCTAGTAGTGTGAAAGACAGGCTTTTCAGTGAAGTAGAGCTGGACCATATGAGAGGTGAGGTGGAAAGCCCCATTGCAACCCCCACCTTCCACAAGCACTCTACATCTCAGGTACAGATTCAACCATATCTTCACCAATATGTGCAATCTGCTGAACTCATGTGTTCCATGACTACCAAACATGTATCCCCTCCACCACCAGGATCCTGTTTATCACCTGGTTACCTGGCAGTTCCTACACCAACCACAGCCGACTGCCCAAAACAATTGTGTGCCCCTACATTAACATCTAGTTTTACATCGGCACCATTACAGTCTAGACCACCTCCAGCACCTGAACCATCACCACCACCAACTCTGACATTACCAGAGTTAGAAGATGAACAGTTGGCAGTAGAAGAAAGCCTCAGCAACACCATAGAGGAAGTAAAAAATATGGGGTTAGATGAAAAGCAATGACTTCCTAAAATTCAAGCTACAGGAGTTAATAAGAAACTAATAATGAGTCAACATGGCTTTCGAGAGGCTTGTACAAGTAGATACACCCCCTCACTGAGTGAAACCATGTAACCTATGCAGCAGGGCTCTACATTACCCGAAAAACTCTCCTTCATGTCTAGCATCATACCCAAATAAGGTCCACTGCTCCCAAAATACCGCCTCCCTGGAAGCTCAAGCTGCAAAAGCAACTTCACCTTTATAGAAAGGAACTGAGCCAGATCAAACAGTTCTTCGCTTCCCCATAGCTCATGGTCAGCTAGAGAAAATCATCTACAGACTAACCACTAAGTACTGCACCAACATCAAAGGAATGTACAACATCGCAAGGGAACTGGAAAACAAGATACCAACACTTGCCAAAAAAGTAAAACACCAAGAGAACAAGGAGGCATGACTACAAAATAAACAGTTTAAAACAAACATGAGAGCATTCTATAAGAATCTATTTAGAGATTCTATAGCAGTAGAAAAAGAAACAAATAAACAAGATCTGGAAAAATTTGGGAGGCCTCTGTTTCGGAACGAGGGAGTACATAATCAAGAGGCGCAGTGGATAAGGATATTGAAAGGTTAAATGAGACCAAATCTGAAATGCCAAAGCCAGAAATAACACTCAATAAAATCACAAGAAAACTGGCACAATATTCCAACTATAAGAAATTTGGCGTCGACAATATACCCAATTTCTGTTTGAAACATATAACAGCACTGCATAAGCACTACAGTAGCTGCTTCACCAGAATGTTGAGGGGTGAAGAGGCCACACCAGCATGGTCAACAAAATGCAACACAAGCCTCATACCCAAAACGAGAGACAACCAATCTGCTGTCTCACTACCACCTACAGATCTTATAAGGCACATGTTAACACATGCTGGAGAGAAAGCTTTTCACTGTGAAATTTGTGGTAGGTTTTCCTTAAATTCAATTCTAGAATAACATTTTGACACATACTGGAGTGAAATATTTTCACTGTATAATTTGCGGTAGTAATTTTAGCCAAAATTCACCTCCCAAATAACAATAAAAGCAGTGACAAATAAAATTCACACAGGTAAATCTTGTTGTTGTCACTAGAAGCGTATAAATTTCTTGAAGGTGATATTTACCTGGGTCTCTAGATAACAATTGACTGATTAAAAAAAGAAGAGAAAATATTGTAGTATATCAATAAAAATTGAATTGTTAATTCCTGAATTCCAGTTATAATACTTCATTTAAATGCACTTCTTAAGGTAGGCCACATAAGTGACCAAATTTCATAGGCCACATACTGCACTGGCATGACTTTGGGAAAAAGATGAAACAATGTCAATCGAGATAAAGAGAACATGACCAACTTCTCTGGCTAGATAACTAGGGACATTTTCTCATGTATGAGTATAACAGATTAAAAAAAACAAAAGTTTCTGTTAAAAGAAATAAAAAATTTTAAGGAAATTCTGCTATTGTTTGTAAAAAAATGAAATTGTTCACTTTTTAGACTGAAGTTTAAATTTTCTTTTTTTATTTGCACATTGATATATATTCATGTCAAAAGAAGTGTTATCCGTTCATAATTAAACACAATTGCTACCTTATGTATTTCTCAATATTCACTGTTCATCAGTGTGTTCAGAAATCAAATTTAGATGAAATTAAATTTATCAAATCTCATATGGAAAAGTAATCATTCAATCTATGTCTACATATATATATATATATATATATATATATGTGTGTGTGTGTGTGCATGTAACACACCATTAACAAATCTATGAAAAGCATTCAAATATAACATTATCTCTTCAGCAGCCCTTTAGTTCAATTTATATTATTGATAATATTCAGTTCTTTCTTTGTCTTAAATTATTTCTTTGTACTTATTGTACATTATGCAATCCTTGAGATTAATATCAGTAGCTATCACTTTGTTCATGAAAAATTGCAAAAATCATTGCATAGAACTGTTTACTTCACAGTTTCTTTAATGCAGTGTTTGTCTTTTGCACATATGTTTCATGAAACGATTCAAACTATTGTGAGATACAGCACTGCAATAAAATGAAGACAATATTTTATTTGACAAGCTTTTATTTGCTGACAGATAAAAAACTTTTGATAAATAATAAATTTTTGCAAGAATTCTTCTCATTTTCTTTTCAATTTTAATTGGAACAATTTATAATTATAAAAATTTTTGTATTTCCTCCTGTTAGATGATAGTATTAAGCAAAATCTATATTTAATAATCATAATGAAAAAGCTTAGTACAAATCCTAAAATACCAATATTTTCAAAGAATTATGAATTATTTTTGCAATTATAGCTGACCGTACATAATATTTTCCGGAAATATATGGGAGAATGTAAATTTAACCATAACCTTTCTACAATTTCATAAAACATCAGATTATGGTAAATATTTTCCTAATTTTGTAAGATTCATTACTGTGTAATTAAACATTGTATGAAAAATGTGCTCACGTCATTTTCTTTCATTAGATTTTACAGAAAAAGTTTCCCTAGAGCAATATTAGATCTTTCATCACACTATGAGTACATCAACACCTTAAATAAACAGATACTGTTGTTTAAAAAGAATGTATTTCTGCATTATTTTAAAGTTAAATAATATTTGTTGCAAATCTAATTATAATTCCTCACAGTTTCAGTATAGGTTATTTTGGGAAAGTTTTTTTAATAAAGAGAATTACAATGCTATAAAAGGTGGGCTAAAAATGGCACTAAAATCCAAGAAAATAAACAAAGAAACAATAAACAAATATTTCTACCAGTTGATTAAAAGAATTAGTGAATATGTGTTTCAGTTCATGAGTGAGAGCTCTGAAATCCAATGAAGAAATACATCTCCATGCAAGTTAAAATGTAATTCCATCTCCACAAAGATAGTCTTAATAATAATCTTATACAAAAGGATGGAATTTTTTTTTTTTTCAGAAATTATCTGCTAGAATGGCACAGAATATTTTTGGTAATGTTAACCAGAATCATTTAATTACTTCTACTGAACACATACACAAGGAGAAACATTTATAAATTGAACACATAATCTGATTGTGATACGTGTATGTCAGTCAGTCAGTTAAGTTCCATACGTGATACACGCTTGGGCGATCATGTCTTGAAAGAGACATGACTGACTGGGCAGAAGATTATCCCGCAGTAGGTTGCCATTGCTTTCTGCGGTAGGCTGGTTGCCAACCAAGGCTATAGAACCCAACCTGTCCTGTTATTTAACCCATAACTGGAAGGAATAGACGGATTAATACCTTTCCCAAGGGTATTTGCGCATAAGTGAATGCAATGAATTCAGCTGGAATTCGAACTCGGCTCCCCGATTTCTCGTTCCGAGCCGATATCCAATGCACCACAACGCACGTGTATGTATTATGATAAAAACACACATGATTATAATTACTTGTATCAGAAATATATATGCACCTCAAAATTACACAAAGGATATGAAAGGTTTTAACACACAATCATAAAAAATAAATATAAATTTATGGGGTTGAACGTAACTGCATCGTGTGAAAAGAACACCTGATATTTTACAATTAATGACAAAGGTCATGCATGCAGCACATGAAATAGAGTAAAGGACTGCAAACCTCATACTACATCAGTGAAGATGAACACGAAGAATAATAAAGCACCAACAACTAAACAATACACTGAACAATGAGCAGAATACTAATATGTGTGAGTCATCGACATATTTGTGAACGAAAATTGTATCTCGGTTTGAAAACAATCTGCCAAAAATATATACATACATGTTATTTTTTAAAAATTCGCTAATTTAAATTGGAGAGCCGAGTTTGCATTCCAGTTAAATTCCTCACATTCAGTTATGTGCAAATATCCTTGCAAAATATTAATCCGTTTCTTCACTTCTGCTATGGGTTAAATAACAACAGGTTGGAGTATTTTGCATTAGTTGGCAACCACGCTACCTCAGAAATCATTGGCAACATGGGAAAGTCTTCTGCCGAGTCAGTCATGTCTCTTTCGGGACATAATCGCCCAAACGTATACCACCTATAACACTTAACTGGCTGATTCTTTGCGTGAAATTTAGAATAAACGTATTTCTTAATCACAGTGTTTTGAGCTTTGAAGTGGATGATGACAGCCAGGTGTATGAAGTAATTGACGTCAAGCTTAGTATGGCTGACCAGAATTGATAAAAATTATTGAAAACTAAGTGAAAGTTTCGTTAGGGAAAACGACGCTTGAAAACCGTGATACTTAAATATGTCACTGAAGAGCTATCTTTCCGAAAAAAAATGAAGGAAAGTTTACATTAAAAAATTACAAATTTTAAAAATATTTTTAAAAATATTACGAAAAGTGATTTCTATTTTATTACTCAAAGCAGATATTCCAAAGATTGGCTCGTTAAAAATAAAGAATAGAAATAGATAATTTACATTCCCCAAGGAGTCCTGCATTTAACTAATAAAAGAAGACTTGGGATCAGAAATAATCAAAAGAAAAAAGTACCAAATTTTTCTAATAATAATATTGCAAGAATAGCTTATTTCATTTGTGAATAAGCCCGGAAAGTTTAATTAAATTCAGACAGTTGATTTTTCAAAAATATAAAAATTAATGCGTCATTTCCGAAAAAAAAAGGATATGCATAATATTGCCTTTGCTAGAGTAGTAACCTCTAGTAACCATCGGGTGAATCGATGACAAAAAAAAAGATGGCCGAAATTCCATAAGACATTCATTATTAAATGAAATTTCATCTAAGTTTGATTCTTGTACAAATTGACAATCAGTGAAACATGCGTTTGTGCTTAATTATATACGTGTAATATTTTAGTTAACATGAATATGAATCAATGGGAATCTGGTGGATTGATTTAATGTATATCAGAAAAAAATCCGTTAAAATATACTTCACATTAAAAAAGTATTTGAGCTGATTTGTATTTGTTTATCTTACATGAGCGCATACATTTAGGTAGATACCTCCACTCATTTTCGATACTGAAGTGTTAAATTAAATTTTTTAAAATAAAAAAAGTTTTCTGAAACTTTAATTTTAACTGAGTAAATTCAATTATATAGCTTTTAATTATTTCCAGTGAGCAAAATACTCGGGTAAATTTCAAACGGAAATTTATTTGAATTAAATATTTTGATATTTTTGAAAATTTTCAATTTTTCGGCCATTTTTTTAATTTTTTTAAATTTTTTTATTTTGAGTAATCGGCACATTTGTAAAGAAAAGTTAATTCTTGGATTTAAAAATCTTGCAAAAATAAGATTTACATTTCTCACATGTTCTTTATGGAAAATTAGCAAATTTAACGTTAAATTAATCTAATTTGAAACAAATATTTTTTATGGCATGAAATTTAGTACAAAAGTATTTCTTAAACAGAAAGGTTTGACTCGTTGACCTTTTAGGAAGGAGATGATAACCACTGTCGTAAATCAGTTCACACATCTGGTAGTATGGTGACCAAAAAAAAAAATTACATAACGCAATTTAACATTTCGTAAGAGGAAGAACCCTTGAAACGTAACTTTTAATCATGAATCGCCATAGTTTCCATAGTGAAATAAAATGCACAAATGAACATAAATAAAAAGAAAATTTTAAATCATTTAAAAAATCTTAATTCTAAATTATTTGCACTTCGCTTTTTAATTATTTTGTAAATAAATTCTTTACTATATATATATAGACCATAATACACTTTCATTATATTATTTATAAAATCAAAAGTTTATCTAAATGAAATATGGCGTCGTTTTAATACCTTTTTTGTTTAACTGATCACTGCAGATTTTCGGAAAAATGTTATTGTAAATAAAAAGAAAATTGCGTGATTAATATTCACCAACGGGTCCTGTATTTAACTAATAAGAACATTGGTATAGATCGTGTATTTCTCGAAATTTCATGCAATTAATTGGAGAACAGTTTTAAAAAAATATTGTCACCAAGATTTTCAAAAAGTAATAATTGCCTAAATAATTTCATTCATTTGTGAATAAGTTTTGAAAGATTCATTATCAGACATTAGTTGATTTTTGCAAGAATTTTCGAATAAAATTGTCTTTCAACGCCAAAAAACGACTTGAGTAATGCAAAAATAGTGGTAATCACTGACGGATAAAAAGTTAACTGAAATTTCGAACATGTTAGAAAGGATTAAAAATAATGACAACAAAATTTGGCCTGTCCTATTAATAATATTTTCATGATACAACTTTGTTTGAGACCTTTTAACATCATGATATGCTGTTTCCTCGGCTATTGCGTAGAGCTATCTACATTCAGGTCACAATATTTGCTCAAGCTTTGATTCAGCTATGATATTCTTTTTTATGGTTTATGATAGGCATTTTGAGAAAACTTGAGAAAAATGTTATAAATTTAAATATATTCAATCTAAGGTCATGGGTAAACTGTTTATGTTCCATTTCTATATATAAGGTTTAAGTGACATAAGATATCTGCTAAGAATGGAGACTGGAATTAGAACATTTTATGTTACCAAGTACAACAGATAAAAGGTTGGAGATTACAAGGGTTAAGCATTGCATGTATTCAGTTCAAGGCCAACATGCAGGTTTGAATAGTGTTATGCAATATACACTTGTGCAAATAATTTGTATAATCGATTTTCTATTTCATCCTTAAATTAGGTAATTTGCAGTGGTGTACAATAATATGAATCTATTTAGTCTGTATAATTAAATTCGTTTGGAATTGGAATATATTTTTTCAGTGTGCTTTCATCAGATTTGTATCACGGCCAAACACTATTGTCTCGAATATCGATTTCTTGTGCTTCATCTATTATCTGCGATGGACTTTACTCCAAAGAACCGTACGAAAATTTTAACGCAGCATGAACTGCCTTTCAACTGTCAGTCGTGTCATCAAGACAAAGAAACAGCTTGGAACCATCAGTGAAAAACGTAAAGTAATATGCTATCGAAAGAGAAAACGACACGAGTGGACGTATAGGCTATCAGGTAAAGTGTAAAACATCCTAGCAAGACATTCGTTTTGATTCATGTATTTCACACAGGGGTTTAGATTGTCATGAAATGCAATAAAGATTGAATTACAGCATTTGCTTCGGGAGAAACAGAAACAAATGTGGTAAAATTTTTCTGTTCAGAAGTTAGTTTCCTGATTTTATTTTGAGACTTATTTCAATATCATTTCTAATAAAACTTGTTAGCAGCATTTTACAATATAAGTTTTTTACTCAAGTCATCGGATTTTTTTTTTCATATCTGTCGTATGTTGAGGATATTTACGAGTTCATATAATTCGAATAAGCTATTTGAAACAAGAACATAAATCAGGTTTACCAAATGAAAAATGCATTTATTGATGCGTCAACCTTGGTGTATTTCCTTCTGACTAATATATGTACTCTTACGAGGATGCATTTATATATAAATAATAATGTCTAAAAAGTTGTAAGGGATTCTATTGTGGCCTACTTGTTATTACAAAAAAGTTTTAATTCCTGAAGTAGTCGCAAAAATAGAGAAATTAGGAAGGTGCCAGAATGTTCCAGTAAAATCAAGAGAATTCGAATGGTTCTAGAAATATGCAAATTACATGTTAGCCCTTATAAAAATAGGTTCTGGGCAGTGAGTAGTTAGTTGTTACCAGGGTGTGCTGGCGTTGTCAACTCCGGTTCTGATTCAAGGATTTCCAACTGACAATAATCTCATAGAAAAGTCGTACCGACTAAAATTTGAAAGACTTGTTAAAAGGATTGCTAACATTGTCAACTCCGGCGTTGATTCACGGATTTATATCCAGCCGAAGGAATCTCATAGACAAGAGCCGACCAACTAAAATCTGAGAGAACCTTATGGAACTATATGGGTAAATACATATTTTTGACTTTTTCATTGACCAAACTAATAATTATTCTTCATATACTCATTTAAGGATTTCCAAAATGTTTCGCACTTACCTTCTTCGCCAACTTAATTGGGTAAAGACACCTTACCTTCCTCTTCTCTCGTAACACTCGCCAGTAGTAAACTCGGTTTCTTGTTTTGAATGCAACAAAAATTTTATATTTGTAAATTAAATATTTTGTCTGTGATTTATCTCTCAGTTTTGGTCAATCATCATTTTTGTTTTTGTTTTGTTACATTTAACACGTAACAGTAAACGTGCAAAATGCGTGTATATGGGAAAGAGTGTCCTTGTCATGTTTGTGCGTTGGCATTGATAAGCTATGCGACGCATATAACTGCCTGTGTATGGAAAAGTATCTGTACTTGTAGTAAGCTGGAGGATATTGTATCTCTGAGTAGGTTATTACCAGTTTTTGAACTGACTGGTGACGCGCGTGCGCATTCGGCTGTGTGTTTCATTATAGGAAACCGTTCCGTTCGGTTGCCAGGATAAAAATCTACGTTGCTCATTTTTTGACGGAATATTTATGACTTCGCGTGCGGACGTAGTTGAGAGCAACAGTTTACATCTACTTGGCTATTTGAGTAAATGTTTGTGTCAAGAAAAATGTGTCTTGCTTTACGTTTGGTACCTTCACCCATTTTTGATACGTAAGTTTTACACTGAATTTTTACAAAAAACCGTTGTATTAAAATGGTAATTTTAACTTATTTAAAAGCTAAATGATTAAATAATATTTATTTAGCAAAATATTCTGGTGCATTTCAAACAGAAATTGTGTTCATCGGAATTTATAATTGTGAAATGTTTAACAACTTTTCAATTTTTGGGCATTTTTGTACGATCAACACATTTGTAAACAAAATTGGTTGTAAAAATCTTGCCAAAAATATGTATGTGACACGTTATTTTCGGAAAATTATATTAATTTACCTTCAAATTTTCTAATTTGAAACATTTTTTATAGCATGTAATTTAGAAAAAAATATTTCTTAATCAGAAAGTTCTGACTCATTGAACTTTCAAGTAGGCGACGAGAACCCTTCTATCAATCAGTTTTCACATCTGGAAGAATAGTGACAAAAACATGAAATAAGCCAAAAAATAATGTGAAGTCTAACATAGAAAAAAATCTGAATTCAGAATGATTTGTATTAAGCTTTGCAATTTTCGATTTGTAAATATAGTCTTTATTTAATGAATTAGTAACTGAAGTCACTGAGTGACTGGTAGAAGTTTAAAAAATGTTTTAAACTTTATAAATCATCCTAACTGGCAAAGAAAGAATAAAAACAAATCTTTTTTTTCCTTCAGAATATGATATCCTTAATATATATTATGTATGAATTCAATTAAAATTTTATCTAACTTAAAATTGTAGTAGCCTTAATGCATTTTTATTTTACTTTTCGAAGCAGTTTTTTCGAAAAGCTCTCTTAAAAAAATACATAACTTACATTCCTCAAGGAATCTTGCATTTATCTAATGAAAAGAAATAGGGATTCATACTGAATTCCTAGTAGTTTTATGCATTTTAGGCTTTATAGGAGCCACCTTAGCTTTTGAAAATAACAGGTGGGACTCGCCATTCTGTACGCTATAAACTGCAAAACCATAAGCCCTTTTAGAGGCATCACAAAATATATAAAGCTCGGCAGGGCAGTCTTCACTGATTACAAATCTAGGGAATTGCCATGAATCCAGCTTGGCAAGGTCACGCGATAAGACAGACCGTATGGTCTGAAATTCTTTTGACACAACATCATCCTAGTCTAATGTTTGAGACCACAAATCTCTCAAGAGCATTTTGAACCTGATAGTAACGGGTAAACACAAAGATAGTGGGTCGAAAACCCTTGCAGTTTGGGCTAATATGCCACTTTTAGTATTAACAGACTGGTCAATAGGTGACCCTGAAATCTGAAGAGTGTCTTCTAGTGTGGATTATGTATACCCTAAAACCTTTTCGAGTTGACAACCATGTTTTACGAATTTCTGACCTTTTATTATTAAAAGTTTTAAGTTTTTCACAATTCGTATTCCATGATCTAAGGTTAAAATGACCCTTTTCCATACGATAATTCGCCGTTGTGTATAGGTCTGATAGCATGTCAACAGAGCTACCGGTTTTGATTAGGTTGTCCACAGAAATTTTTCTTTAACATGTCAGTGCAGTTATCAGCAGGAAACATACACGCATGGTGTTTTATAAAATTCAAAATGAAGGGGCTGGCATTAAATCCAAAAATAAGTGTGGTATATCTAAAACAAACCAGCCTATTCCCTTCCTTCATAAAAAAACAAAATCTGTTACGATCCTCGATAGACCTGATTTTGATCATAAGGAAAGCCTTACGAATGTCTGCTAACATCACAAATTTATTTGACCTATATAGCAACAACAACTCTAACATATCTCCCATTAAATTTATACCAGGGTAAGCAGCTTCATTTAGAGAATATTTCCCTTTGGTCTTCAGGGAGCAGTTAAAAACGGGTATAATTTTTGTGGTAGTTTGCTCATCCATCTTGAAGACAGGCCTATGGAGTATCCATTCATGCAGTCCACCATTTTGATATTCTTCATAAATTGAATTACATCGATGCCTAAAAGATTATGAACCCTAATATCATTTTTTCCGTGCAAAAAAGCTAGTTTGTAATTTAATTTAAGTAAATTATTCTTAACAATTTTAAAGTTATCAAATCTTACGTTCATATCAAAGAACAGGTAGGGGCAAGGAATTATCCCTATTTACTTCAATCTCCAATACAACTTGGTTTAATTTTTTCTTTTTAGACCCTAAAAAGGTTTTTACGTCGTATTCCACTGGAGTGAGGCAAGATCTATAGCACCCTAATTTTTCAATAACTTGCCTAGAGAAATAAGTCCTTTGACTGCCTGTATCAAAGAGGCAGTTCAATTTGTATTTACGTCTCCCTTTAGAGACAGTAATTGCCACTATCGGTAAAACATAAGGCTGCTCCTGTGTGCCAGTGTTGTTAAGCACGTGTGCGGAAGCAGTTGAACTGTTTCCACTCTTATCTGCTTTATCACAAAGTGGGGTAACGTGGCCTCGGGATTTGCAATTTGCACATTTTCGAGGTAATTTATTTGCTTTGCCATAAGAGTCTTCCGTTCTATGACTAGCATTTGTACAAAAATGGCACAAGCCCATCTCCTCACACCTAGAACCTCTCGACTCAAGGGAGGAATATTTTAGTGTTCATGGTGTGCCCGTTGATGTTGCAAAATCTACAATGTCTGGTAATTTTGCTAGATTTTGTTGCAAAATTTTCTAATGTTGGGAGATTTTTCTTTGCGTTGTTGTTCTTAGTATAATTCCCTTCCCGCGACTTGAAATTGTCTTGGTGGGAATTAGGATTTTTTTAAAAACCTGTTTTAATTAAGGTTTTTATAACCTCGTTGTAAATATAAAAAATCTGAATGATTTTCGGGTAGTTACTGTCAACTTTCCGGATTAATTCTTTTTGAAGATTTGAGGGTAATTTTGAAAAAATTATATGGCTAATTAGTTCATAGCCTGGAGTGTTTTCGTAAAAAAAAAACCAAAGTATACGAGGTTTTTAATTCGGATAGGTCAGCTTTAATTTCTGACAAAAATCTTTTTATGTTGACAAACTTTGGGTCATATTTAGGGGTACTACCCAGCAACTGTTTACAAATTTTATCAATAATGAGAGGAATATCCAAAAATTCCTTTCTCAACAAATTAATGGCCACTTCAAAGTTTTCATCTTCTAGCGAAAGATGAAACACTAACTGAGACACAGTTTTCAAATTGAACCAGGAAATTTTAAAATTCAAATTTACCGGCTTGTATTCCACTGAATTTAACACACTGCAACCTAGGGGCTGAAACGCACGAGGCTGTGAGTGGCACTTGTGGATTTTGAACTGAGGTGGTTTCTGTATTGGAACTAAAAATGTTCTCTTCCAGTCCCGTGAGTCTTTCAAAGATGTTGTCAACGAACACCGCCTCTAACTGTTCGTCTTCCAACATACCGCTTTTTTCTAAATTGATATCGGCCTTTTCACAACCTTCAACTATTTTTGTGTTAATTGCGTCGACCTCTGTCAACCATTTATCTATAAGACTTTCTTATCTCTTAAAGCAAGTTTTATTTAAGGATGCTTTTGCGGACATTATTTCAACGGCAGAAGTTATTTTCCTTTTAAAGGAATCCCTATTGAAAATTAAGGCTCTAACACCCTTAATCTGCTTAAATCATTCACCCTGCTGAGCGAACGATATCTACACAAACAAATTAAGAACAAAGGAAATAAAAGGGATGGATGAAATTTGTCCTCTACAAATCCTAGCAGTAAACACCAAACTGAGATGGGTGCGTATACCCTTTCCTCAAGCGACGTCACGTTTTATATTAATTTACACAAATCTATTTCGTGTGAAATTATTTCACGTGGTTCTTACTTTCTCAGCGTGAAACGTTATTTTCAGTTGTTTGTAAATTATTGGAAATTTCCCAATTTTAATTGGTAACAATATTGTGACGCCGGCGAGAAGAAAGGAACACGAACACAGATGAAGATGTCATAAAATTGTGTCGGGTTTGCGGAACTTATCTGAAAGTTGCGTCCTTTTAACAGTTTATATTTTCTGTGTCGTTATGGCTGGGTTGCAGAAATAGAGCCATGACTTCTGTGTTTCAGTTGCCGTCAGATCCCCTCACATATCCTAGGTATAGATGACGGAGAGCAGACGGGGGCGTCCCAACAAGCAAAAGAGGAAGGAAGTTTGTAAAACCCTCTCACGTGGGAAGTTTGTTGACAATCTAAAAAAGTAGCTCGTGACTGGTCGTTTTTCATCCAATCACGGGGCACCCAGTTGGCGCTCCGTAATAATTTCTATATTAGCGAATTCGTAGAGGTACCTACCATAATGATATTTGTGTCGTTACACGTGTTTCGAGTCCAAAGTTAACTCTCTTCAGGCGAATAAACTTGTGAATTTACATATCGAGATCTGTTTGTCTTTCTATAAATAGATAAGTGGTCAGTGAGTAGGTCAGAAAGCTTATATACGTGCGTGTTATTTTTATTTATTTATTTATTTTCACACTCACTCGTTAAATCACTTCCGTTTTCAGAATCATTCACCTTTCGCTCATCATGAAAACTGTTTGCACTAATTTGCGAAATTTGATTTAATCTTTTTACTTCAAAATTGTTTTCAACGATTTTGATTCAATTCACCGGGTCATCTACTTCTTTTTGTTGTTTTTGAAATACTATTTTTGGAACGGTTTATTTATTTATATTTTTAGCGTGTTTGAATTTAGTGTCTGTTTGTGTATCTTAGGTTTTCATATTGTTTTGTTGATGGAAGGGTTGTTTTTTTTGGGTTTTTTAATATTTTTTCTGCATCGTGATTGTGTCATAACTTACGATTTTAGAATTATAGCTCAGATTTAATTTGAATGTAAATGTGTTTTCGAACTTAAAGTGTTTTTCTTCTGTTATTATGTTGCATACCCCACATGTTTTTGTTGCATTTTGTGACCCCTGTGTTGTGTGTTTCATCAATTTTGATGAGGTTAGTATGTTTTTTTTTCATTTGGGGTTGGTGTTTGCTTTTATTTTAGTTGTCTTTAAAATTTATTTTATCATTTTTGTTGAGTAATTCTTTGTGTCTTTTTATCTTTGTAAATAATTCTGTATTCATTTTCTTGTGTATGGAGACGTATCCGAAAATGTGTGTAAGTATTGTGTGTATTAAATATTTTTTTTTAGTATTCTACTGTATTAGTATTCTACACACAGTAGAAGACTAACGAAAAAAGTAAAAGATTTTCTGACTGACTTTATTTCAAATACTAGCAATTTTTACGGACTCCCAAAAATACATAAATCAAAACTAATTTGAGCAGCCATCCAGGAACAACAATTAGCAGAATATATTCACACCCTTATCCTCAGTGATCTTAAATTCAGACCCATTGTAGCAGAGCCAGCCTGCCCAACAATCAGACTGAGCAACCTAATAGATAAAATATCACAATCATACACTACAAAAATGAAAAGATACATCAGAGACAGTATATAATTCTTAAGCTTTATCCCACAAAATAGACCCGGGTACACACATACTAACATTTGATGAGAACTGCCTCTACAGTGACATACCGCATGAAATAGGTAGACATTTTAGAATTAAAACACAGAAATACTTCCCACGCGCTTCACAAAAGAATTTATTATATAGAGTATAGAACTAATTTTAGAAAACAACTCAATTCAATTTAACAACCAAAATTATATTCTAGCAACAGGTACCGCGATAGAGACAAAATGGCACCGGCATATGCAACACTCACACTGTCATATCTAGAATAAAATCTATACAACCAAATAGGAAACAAATTTGGGAAAAACATAAAAACAGAATGTTGCATGAGGGACTGAAGTAGGGTCTTCACCGTTTTGAGTGAAGGACTGCCTCCGGTGTCGCGGGTTCCGGTCCCCTAAATAAAGGACCATTATATACAACAGATGTGTTCGCTGTGTTGTCTTTTATCCATCAACATCCTCAGATAAAACTTAATGAAACACAGAAATCACTGAATCATGGAAAATATATCTAGATGATTGTTTTGTCTTTTGGAGATCAACGTGGTGAGACATGAATAAACTACACAATAAACTCCAAAACTTGCACCCCAAAATTAAGTTCACACTAGAATGTCGCTATAATGAATTGCCATTCCTAGACATACTCATAAAAACCAAACACAATTACATCATCACAGACATTTACCATGAACCCACAGACACCCAACTCCATATCAAAAACCACCAAAAAGTTGTCTAAAATACATCCCCTACTCCCTAGCATGACGCATTTGCACAACAGTAGCTGACGAAACCATTCGTAAAATACTCTTAGAGTAACTACGAAAAACACTACAAATAAGAGGATACCCCACTCTACTAATAAACAAGAGTTTCCAACTCGCAGAAAAAATACCATTAGAATCTCTCCGGAATCAAAAAAAAAAAAAAAAAAAAGAATTCAATAATAAAATATGAAATCATTCTCGTATACGTCTTCACACACAACAAAAACAATCCAGAATTATTGACAAAAAAGAAAAAAAAAAGAAAAAAAGACACTTAAAATTACTCAACAAAAGAGATAAAATGAAAGAAGTCTTAAAGACAGTCAAAATAATTAACAGCAAACGCCAACCCTAAAATTTCAAAAACATACTAACGTCATCAAAATTCGAGCAATACACAACACAGGAGGTAAAAAAAGCAACAAAATTTATGTGGGGTATGCAAACTACTTCAAGTTCGAAAACTCATTTATATTCAAAATAAAAACAAATCTAGGCTGCAACTCTAAAAACGTAAGTTATGCACTAAAATTCGATGAATGCGCAAAAATATTCGTGGCAGTGACATAAAAACTGAATAAAAGAGTCGCCCTGCACAGAAGTAACATTAAACTAGTCAATACGAGGAAATTGTACGTTTCCTAACATCTACACTAAATGAAATAAAAGTAAATTCAGAGTAATGCCTAGTTACTAAAATGCGGATTATGACACACTCATGAGACAGGAAGAAATATTTATGAAAGAAAATACAAACCTTCCCTCCCCAAAACAACACAAAAGACGTAAGATGCACACAGAGACACACTAAATTCACGTGCTAAAAAAAAAAAGTATTCGCGAAAAGTTCATAAAAATAGTATTTTAAAAACAACAAACAGAATTAGATAACTAACTGAATTGAATCGAAATCGCTGAAAGCAATTTTGAAATACAAAGTCGAAATCAAATTTCGCAAGTCAGAGTAAAAAAATTTCATGGTCAGCAAAATGTGAATGATTCCCAAAGCGGAAGAGATTTAACGCGCGAGTGTGAAAAATAAATAAATAAATAAAACAAAACAAAACAAACAAACACGCACGCATATGAACTTTCTGATCTGCTCACCGACCACTTATCTATACATACACTGTATTTTAGGCTGTCAGAATGACAAACAGATCTCGATATGTAAAGTCACTAGTTCATTCGCCTGAAGAGAGTTAACTTCGGACTCGAAACACGTGTATCGACGCAAATAACATCATTATATTATACAAAAAAAATCAAGTTATAATAATAATAATAATAATAATAATAAATTTATGCTTTAAACAAAACGTTCACGGTTTATTGCACTTTTTCTTCTATATGTGTGTGTGTGTGTGTGAAAGACTGTTGTGTTCACTAAAAATAACTACAAAAAATTTTTAAAATCTATGACATTTCACACAATAAAACTTATCAATTTTATGGGAAGCATTTTTCAGTCATCAATAGCTACATTAACATTAATATGTGATGGCGAGCCTTTATATAACAATTCTCAACGGCTACAAAACTGTCCTGTTGTTTTCAGTTTCCATCAATAATAAAACATTATGAAAATTTGGTAAAAAATGATTGAGTTTGCAAGACCATGTTATGACTTTGTGGTGTAATGAGACTGTTTTTTATGCAAGGAACAATTTTTTCTTTTACACCGGTAACATGATTTCCTTTGTTCATTTTAAAAACATCATGCGTTGTATTTTTAAATAATTAATCTTTTTTTTTAATTATAATGTTTTTGAAAATATGAAGTTTATTGATTACAAAATATTAACAAGATTAAGACAGAAATATCAAGTCCAACTGCAACTTAATCCTATTTGTTTTTCTATGAAAAGCTTTTTCGCCCTGAAAAGGTAAGTTAGACGAACGGTCACCGACTCCAAAAGCTTGAGATTCGGTTACATATTTTTGGGTTTAGGATCGTAATTTATTTTAGTAAAGTTTCTTATATTGGAGATGCTTAAAAACTTAAAAGGAATTTTGTTTTTAATTAAAAAAAGACAAAAAAAAAAAAAGTGTAACGTGAATTCGAATTTGTTGCAGAAATCAATAAGTAGCTTTTTTAAAATGTGTCTTTTGGCGTCTATAGTGACTCGTAACAAGAAAGAAACAAAAAAGGAAGACATTTTATGAATTAAAGCCATTAATTTCATTTTTTTACGTTTATTTTTGTTTCTTGATCATACTTTAACTTTTTTTATTTATTTATGGTTGAGGATGAATGTTTATTATTGTTTTTATCGGTTGTTCAATTTGGTTTGGTTTGGCATTGTTAAACATTTTTTTTATAACTTTGTTTAATTTCACATTTACTCCTTAATTTTTAACACGTTCGAAATTTTGATGAAAAATATAGTTTTGTTTTTTCGTTCGGGTTCCCTACGATAGTTTTTTTTTTTTTTTCGGTAAATTTTGGTTTTCATCCCAAATGTTTTTTATCACTTCAAATTTTTCAAAAATATCCTTATTTCCGCGCAAATGTACATGCTGAACTCCTATCAACAAATAGATATAGAAACCTAACTTTTTTTATGTTAACGACCAGAAGAAAAAAAATTGAACTTCTCGCTCTTTTTGTCACCCACAACCATCTCAATCAGAAGACATTCGGCGCGGAATCACTTTAGGCTTAGGAAGTTAATTTTGGCCATTTTACTTCCTTTACTGTAAATTACTACCGTTTTTTTTGTTTTTTTTGGTACTTAATTTCAGAAGTAAGTTGCGTGTACTTAATTTCAGAAGAAAGTTAACTTTCAACAACTGTATGAAAATAAGTGTTAAGTGTAGTTTAATTAACCTTTAAATATATTGCGTGTATTTGTGTGTGTGTTTATTTATTTATTTTTTTTTTTTGGTACTTGATATCATAAGAAAGCTAACTTTTAAATATATGAAAGTAAGTGATAAGTAACCTTCAAATATGTGAAAATATAAAAATACTTATAAATTATAAGTAACAAAAAGGACAAAATAAGTAGTACAGTAAAGCATTTTTTTATACTTAACATTGAAATAATAATTACATCAAATGTAAAGGAAGTTAAAAGTTAAAAAATGGAAAAAATTACATTAACAATTTTTTAAAAAATTCAGTAGTTTTCATAAAGTTGCGTGCATTTGAGTGTTTTTTTTCTTTCTTTTTCTTTTTTTGGTACTTAATTTCAGAAGAAAGTTAACTTTCAAATATATGAAAATAAGTGATAAGTTTAGTTTTACTTAACCTTAAAGTTACTTTTCTTTAAAAAAAAAATTAATATTTTCATATATTTGAAAGTTAACTTTCGTCTGAAAAAATTAAGTAAAACTACAATTATCACTTATTTTCATATATTTGAAAGTTAACTTTCTTCTGAAATTAAGTACCCCCCGCTCCAAAAAAAGGAAAAAAAATAAATGCAATATATTTGAAAGTTAATTAAACTACACTTATAACTTATTTTCACATATTTGAAAGTTAATTTTCTTCTGAAATTAAAAACAAAGAAAAAAAGAAAAAACACACAAATGCATGCAATGTATTTGAAGGTTAAAAAACTACACTTTTCACTTATTTTCATACATTTTAACTTTTTTAAAAAAATTCTATATTTTCATATATTTGAAAGTGAACTTTCATTCAAAAAATTAAGTAAAACTAAAATTATCTCTTATTTTCATATATTTGAAAGTTAACTTTCTTTTCAAATTAAGTACACGCAACTTTCTTAAATTAATTACCAACAAAAAAAAAAACATGCAAATACACGCAACTTTCTGCTGAAATTGAGTACCGAAAAAATATAAGTCGCGTAGTAATTTCTTCATAGGCTTTTCATTAAAGGAAGTAAATAGGCCGAAATTTGCTTCCTATGCCTAAAGTGATTCCAAATGTTTTCTGATTGAGATGGTTGTGGGTGACTAAAAGAGCGAGAAGTCCGATTTTTTTTTTTAATTTTTTCTGGTCGTTAACATCAGAAAAGGTAGGTTTCTTCAATATCTAATTGTTGATTTGAGTTCAGCATATATATTTACATGGAAATAAGATGTTTTTGGAAAAAATTGAAGAGATAAAAGCCTTCAGAACCTAAAACCAAAATTTACCTTTTTTTTTTTTTTCTGGTGAAAATTACATTAATTTTAAATTCTTGAAAAAAATCAAATAATTGTCAGATTAAATGAAACTTGCAGGACTTCCTCACAAATGAATTAACTTATCTTTGAAGTTATTTTTACACAATCTTGGTAAAATTTGGTTTTTACATCTGTTATCACCTCCACGTATAATCATGAAATTACAAGAAATTGGTTTTCAGTTAAATGCAGAACTCATTGGGGAATGTAAATCATCTATTAAATGATTTGCAAAGCCCATTAAATGTTGAAAGATAGGGCACAAGAAACAGAGGAATAAAAGAATTGTACCGTGCCAAAAATGATTATAGTTTGTTTTTTTGTAAAGAGCGCAACCTAAGAAACACCTGACCTTTTATAGCACTTTCGGACACTTGTAAAATAAAATATGGGTCATCCGCATGCACACAAATGTTTTAATTATTTTAAAAATCCTATAGCTAGAATTAATATCTGCTTTAATCTAGGTACTTCCACTCCATTTTTGATACATAAGTTTTAAATTGAAATTTAAAACTAATTGTTTGACAAAGAGAGTTTTTCATACACACACACACACACACACACACACACACACACGTATATATATATATATATATATATATTTTTTTATTATAGATTGGAGTAAATTTGAATAGTGAAATTAAACCAGCACATTTTATTTACGGTGGGGAATTCCAATCTAGGCAGAAGTTGTACCTATTGAAACTGGGTCATCAGAAGACAAAGGAAATGAATTAATTAATTTTTATCGATTAAAAATTGAAATAGAGGTGAGTAAGCTAAAAGGAACTTTGGAATTCACATGGGTTTGGCTGAAGCAGATAATTGAGTGATGGCCAAATGTCAGTTATAACCAGCCCAGTTTTCTATATAAATGTGTAGTCATGCTGAAAAAGTGAGTCAGACCATAACCATGAAAGCATATGGTTGAGTAAGATTGGGTCTCTCTGAAGGAGTGGAGTTGCTGACAACTCTAACCAAACCTAAAATGTCTTTATATGACCTCTGACCTCTTTGTATGACCGCTGACCTAACTGAAAATGTCTTTGTATGAAAAAGGAAAGTAAAATATATTTTATACTTTACTTGCATTTGGATCTGGTCGTAGTGTTTCAGACGGAGGCTTTTTGTTGCAGATTGTATTTGTTGTGGCTCACGGTGATGACGAAAGGACAAACAAGAAGAGGATTATGAAAGGATTATGTGAAACTGATTTTTGGTGAAGAAGTTGGATTGAGTGATTTCCGACAAAGTGATTTATGATTTGAAAAGTTTAATTGTCACCCCAAATTTGTTGCAGATTTAAAAAAATTTAATAGTCACCCAAGAACTTTGAGAAGTACTTTTGTGTACTAGTGAGCAAGCCATGAGCTGACTCATTTGATAGTTCACCAACAGAAGGGCTAACCAATCCAAAGGCTCAAAATATTCAATGCGAGGTGTATATAGGTGACCCTATTTTCTCGAGTATTAGCAATACAGCCAGATTCAGGAGAGTGTCTGATTCATGAGTGTTAATCTTTGACATTGTTTCATTGAACAGATTACATACTGCGCTGTATTCTATATTCATAAACTATGGTGGACATGGTCAACAAAGGTTATGGGCCCAGTATACGACTGTATTTTGACGGAGACGAGTCAAAATGCAACTTGTGGGAAGTGAAATTCCTAGGTTACCTTAGAATACAAAAACTTCAGGACATCATTCTTTACCAAGAGGACCAGAAAGAAGATGATGATTTCATCGAAAGAAATGTGACCATGTTCGCCGAATTAATACAATGGCTGGTTGACAGGAGTTTGTCTTTAATAATGAGAGAAGCCTGGGATGACCGTTGCCAAGCTTTAAGAATATTGCGTGAAGATTACTTGTCAAAAGGTAAACCCAAAATTATTGCTTTATATACTGAATTAACTTCATTAATGAGATGAGAAAATGAATCTGTGACAGATTATATTATACAAGCTGAGAATGTCACAAATGTTTGAAAAATGGCAGGTGACATTATCTCAGATGGGCTGCTAACAGCCATGTTTTTAAAGGGATTACCAGCAACATTTAAACTGTTTATGACAGTCATAACTCAAAAAGATAAAAATTTAACTTTCACTGAGTTTAAAATTGCGTTATGTAGTTATGAAGAAACTGAAAAAATGTGTAATCATCCAAACCAAGGAAATAATTTAATGCAACTGAGAATGTCATTTAAAAAACGAGTCCTTCAAACCTACCAGACTAGGAATTATGATATTAAAAACAAGTGGCTTAAAAATAACTATTATAATAACAATAACAATAGAAAAATCAAATATTATCTGCTTTTGTTTTGGAAGAGCCAGACATGTACATGTCTTGTTCAGAGTTTATTGCGACTTAACAGGTCCAATTTCACCAATGGATATAGGCACCTATTTATATGTATTAAACTGTGTTGATGAGTATTCAGGACTTATAATGATATATTTTCTGAAAAACAAATCTGGTACCCTACAAGCTACAAGAATGTATTTATCTGATATTTCACTTTATGGAAAAGTGAAAATAATTAGAACAAATAATGGAGAATTTACTTTTGATGATTAGGAAAACTTCCTAATAAATGCAGGCATTAAACATGAGAAAACCTGTCCTTATTACACTACCAGAATGGAATTGCTGAATGTAGTTGTCGGACTTTCTTCGAAATGGCTAGATGTTTGCTAATAAAATCTAAGTTACCCAAAAATCTATGGGTCTATGCATTAAATATAGTTGTATATATAAGAAATCGTTGCTATAATAGTAACATTAAAAAGACTCCTTACGAGGCTTATATGAACTACAAACCCAACGTAAGTGGTATGCATATTTTTGGTACAATTTACTATACATATATCACCACAGGGCAAAACTAGATGCAAAAAGTGAAAGAGGTATATTCATTGTCTATGACAAAATAAGTCTGGCCTTTATGATTTATTTTCCACAAAGTAAAATAATAAGGAAGACCAGATGCATCAGATTTACAGATTCCTTTGAGCAAGTGGAGGATCCTGAAGAAAAGAACATTAACTGCAAGGAACTGGTACAACACAAACTAGTATGGCCTCATTATGAGATAGGGCCTATAAATAAAAAACCTGTTCAAAATTCACAATTAAAGGAAGGTGTTATACGAGGTGGTAAAGACAATGAAAAATCAGACACAAACCTTGCGTTAAGAGAAGAGGTAAATTCTGCATTATCCAACCAGAAATAGAAGAAAACCAGACTATTTTGGAATGGGTCAATGTAATATCTGTGACATTGACTGTTGCTATTCAGTACATTGTATCCCGAAGAACGAATTCTGATAATTCCAAACAATGTATAGCCACCATGCAAAAAGAAATGAAATCCTTAGTATCAAATGATACTTTTGAATTGAAGAAGGCCCCGGATGATAAAAATATTATCGACATTCATTAGGTTTATACTATAAAGCAAACTGAGAATGGCTTGCCAGTGTATAAGGCTCCTTTTGTAGCTAAGGGATTCTTTCAGATATACGGGGAAGAGTGTGTAGAAACATTCAGTCCAACAACAAACATGACAACAATCAGAATATTGGTGTATATCCATACCACACATTATGGTATGGATATACACCATATGGATGTTAAAGCAGGGTATTTAAATGCTCCGATTGACTATGAAATATGCATAGAACTGCCAGAAGGTTTTGAAAATGGTGACAATTATGTGGAAAGTAAAAAAGTCACTATATGGGCTCAAACAAAGCAGAAGAATGTGAAATAAATAAACATTCCTATTTAATTGAACAACATTTTGGACCCTCCCCAGTTGACTCATGCCTGTACACAAGAATATTTAATAATGAAATATTAGCAATTCTGATTATTTGGGTCAACAATATGTTAATTGCTTCAAAATGTGAAGCTGCTTTATTAAAAATTAAGAATTCCTCAAATATAAGGTTTAAAATGACTAACTTGGGTTGAATATCATGGTTTCTTGGTATACAGTTCAAATTTAAGGACAACACTATTACAATGAATCAATCTAGAAACATTGAAAAACTTTTATCTAAATTCATCATGCAAAATTGTAAAACACGAACTACTCCATATGAAATGGATTTAAACACAATTACGAATAATGAAGATGGTATGGTGGCATGTGAAAAAGAATACAGAATATAGGGAACTAAGAATCAGTGACTAGTATTTTGACAATCAAAAAACCCACTAACTCTGGAAGGATTTTGTGATGTTGATTGGACAAATTCACTAGATCGTAGAAGTATCACAGGCTATTGCTTTAGATTGGCAAAAATAATCCAATAATTGCCTGGAAATCTAAGAAGCAGGGAATGAAAAAATGAAAACAGTTCTTATAAAAGTACATTGTTCATTAAAATTATTTTTCTTTTTCAGAATATGATATCCTAAATTTATATTGTTTATAAAATCAATTAAAATGCTATCTACATTAAAAAGTTTTACTATTCCGTGGAGATTTTCAGAAAAGTGGTCTCGTCATTAAAAAAGCGAATATATGATTTATATTCCCCAATGAGTCCAGCATTTAATTATTGAATAAAAAATTGGTGTAGATAATGTATTTCTATAAGTGTAATGCAATTAGTGGAAGTGAGAGGTAATAGATGTAAAAAAGAAATATTATTATCAAGATTTTCTAAAAATATTAATTGCAGAATTAATTTAATTCATTTCTGAATAAGTCCTGAAAGTTTAAATGAAATCAGATAATTACTTGATTTTTGCAAGAATTTTCAAATTAATGTGTTTCAATGGCAAGAAACAACTGATGTTATATTACGTTTTGCTTAATAGTCAACATAGCGGGAATCGCTGACAGAAAACAAAAAAGAAATTTTAATTGAAATTTTGAAAACGCCAGAAAGGGTTAAAATTTTTTTCCTCTTAATATTAGCATAAACATTTTGATGATAAAACTTTGTTTTTATTAAGTTAAAGATGCAATGTTTTTGTTTTTTTTTGGCAAATTAGTAGAGGTACCTACATTAACTTTTTCAATTTTTGATTAATAAATATAGTTTTCAGGTTATAACTTAATGCCCTAAAAGAAATGATGAATGGGAGAAATTTTAAAGAATTTTTGGGACATTGTAATTTATTATAATAAAAAATAATAAAAATTAAAATAATTCTTGTAAAATTTCATGATTCATTGAAAAAAATTTTCTATGCAGACTATGATATACTTAATATATTTTGTTTATAAAAGCAGTTAACAGTTTAAATATAAAATGAGATGTTTTATTGCATTTTTATTTTCACAATTTAGAGCAGATAATTTGAAAATGGGCTAATTTAAAAAAAAAAGAAGGTTGATTGTTCCCCTATGAATCCTGCATTTAATTAATAATAAAAAAAAAGTTCCTCAGCTATCATTAATTAGACATTTGAGGAAATTAATTGTTGTGGAGGGTGCTGGTATATATGTAAAAAAGAAACAAAAATATTTTTACTAAGATTTTATAAAAATAATGTTTTTTAAAATGATTTCAATCATTTCTGAATAAGTCGAGAAAGTTTCACCAAAATCTGACTATTATATGATTTTTTAAAGAATTTTAAAATTAATGTTTTTATCACAAAAATTGGAGTAATGTAATATTATGTTTGCCATAGTAAAAATTTTGACACTCACATAGTTTACCTTTGTAAAAATGGTGTAACTTACAGGTGAAAAAAAAGCAAAATTTTTGACCCAAATTTCATACGTGTTAAAAAGAATTAGAAAATTTTAAAAATTAATTTGGTCTTTATCCTAAAATTAACAAACATTTTGCCAATAAAAATTTATTTTTAAGTTTAGGGGTTTATTCTTCATACTATGCAAGTTTTTTTTTTTTTTTCACTGAATTCGTGAAGACAAATTACACACTCCTGATCAAAAATTTAAGACCACTTAAAAATCTTTAAAAAGAAATTTTTTTTATACGGATAAATTTTAAACTCCTCCTACTTAAGGTTACCAATACTACAATCTAAAAGGTTATGGAAACAAAAAGCTACATTCCACACATTTTATTTAGAAATTTACATTTTTATAAAATGAGGCGATTTACACATGATCAAAGTTATAAGACCAGAGACAAAAATTCTACGAAATTGTACAAAAAGTGTATGAAAACATTCAACAAGCAAATTTAATAATGAAGTTTACCTCCACTGCTTTTGACGACTTCAAATATTCTGTCGGGTATGCTAGAAATAAGCGTTTCCATTAAGGTGCGGGGGATGTTGCTCCAGCTTCTGAAGATGGCTTCACGAAGTTCATTTTTTGTTGAATACTGTTTGCCATTTCGATAAACATCTCTTGTCATCCATCCCCAAACATTTTCAATTGGGTTCAAGTCCGGTGAGCATGCAGGATGTCCCAAGAGATGGACCCCATTTTCTTGTAGAAAGGTCAATGTCCGTCTTGCTGCGTGGATTGCAGCATTATTCTGTTGGAATAACCATCCATCCACACACAAACAATGGCCCTCCATCATCAAAGATGCTTTTTGTAGCATGCTAACATAACCAGCCACTCTCTGACGACCCTGTATCACCTGGAGCTCCATCATCCCTCTGTAAGAAAAGGCACCCCATACCATTAGGGACCCTCCACCACTATGACATGCGGAGAAAATTTCAGGAGGCATGTTTTTGTTATACCAATATCGTTGGAAGCCATCAGGACCATCTAGATTAAATTTTTTCTCATCAGAAAACAGGAATTTCTTCCACTTCTCAACATCTCATCTTTGGTATTCACGACCCAACTTTAAGTGGTCCACCTTGTGACGTGGAAGCAACTGAGGAATTTGTTTACGCTTTTTATTTACCATGCCTTTTTGTCTTAAGTGTCGTCAGATGGTTACGGGACTGCAATCAGCATCTGTGACTGCCTTAATTTGACTAGAAGAAAGTCCCTTGTCTTTCATAACAACCCGTCTTATTCTCTTACTCAATGCAGGAGAAATTTTTGGGGGCCTACCAGAGGATTTTGCTTTTCCATAATTTTCAGTTTTTTAGAAAGTTGCAAATCACAGTTTTACTGCGATTTACCTTAGCTGTGATCGCCTGCTGTGACAAACCTTGCTTATGGAATTCTAGAATACGAGAACTCTCAACTTCGGTAAGTTTGCTTGCTTTAGACATGGTAACACCATTACGCAGTGATTGCTAATTTCTAACTGAACTAAAAACATTGGAATTACCATAGATCTAACAATTTATACCCCTGGTCTTATAATTTTGATCATGTGTAAATTACCTCATTTTATAACACTGTAAATTTCTAAATAAAATGTTTGGAATGTAGCTTTTTGTTTCCATAACCTTTTAGATTGTAGTATTGGTAACCTTAAGTGGGAGGAGTTTAAAGTCTATCCATAAAAAATAATTTCTTTTTAAAGATTTTTAAGTGGTCTTAAATTTTTGATCAGGAGTGTATATTAGAATATAATATTTTTATGTAAATGTTAACTATTCTGTATGTTACAAAACTAGTAATGTTCATTGTTTGGTACATGATTGCTTAAAAAATTTTTAGTAGAGTTCTTTGTCTTCTACAAAGTTGATAAGATTTTAAGAATGTTCTTTGTCTGGTACAAGGTTGGTAAGATGAGTTAAATTTATTGAATGTGTGAAGGCTATAGATTAAAAATTGAGATCTTATAGGAAACAAAGAAATGAGTTCTGGATTGCTATGTGATAACTCTCCTTCTGTATTGAAGTGAATGTTGGATGATCTCATCAGGGATGAAGAAGAAGCTTGAGACAGCAGGAATGTGGTTTAACAGAAACATGCTGAGGATACCATGGATGGAGCACATGTGCAATGATGATGTGTTGGAGAGGGTGCTAACAAGAAAAAAACTCATACTTAACATCAGGAAAAGACAAATGAGTTTCCTGGGACATGTAATGAGTAAGAAGGGTCTAGAGAATTTAATACTCACAGCTCAAATAGAGAGAAAGAGAGACAGGGGAAAGTATTGCTAGATCTACTTGATTGGTCTGACCAAATGGATGGCAGTGTGGGATTCGAAAGATATACCAAGAGAAAAAGTATTGAGCGACAAGAAACACTGCCAATCAGTGTTGCTTATCAATTATGTTTTGAAGGAACATGGTACATGAAGAAGAAGAATTGTATTCAAGTAGAAAGGGGTTTTAGTCATTGTTGTCTTTGATGTAACCAAGCATTTAAATATTCATTTCCAGTGTCTTCTTTGTGTCTGGCTTACCAAATTTTCTTAAAGAAGAAAGAGTGATAGAGAAAAGCAGCCCAACAGAGAGAATGAGAGGGTAAGCCAGTAGTGTCTGCCTATAGCCTCCTTCTTTTATCAAGTCTCTAAATTAAATCTCAAATTTTTCAGCTACTTCCTTTTTTGGACTCATCATTCCTCCATGCCTAGTAACACTTTCTATTTCAATTCTCTTTTTAAATTTCTCAAACCAGCTTCTACTAACTTTGACTTCAAAATTATAAATTTCAGCACTTGTACAAGTGGTTTTCTTTACTAGATCATTATAAATTTCTAATGCTTTCTCACAAATAAATGCTTCATTAATACAGTCACATGTTTTTTCTCATTTCTAAAAATAAGCAAAAACCTTTCCACATTTTCTAGTATTATTGGTCTTTGTTTACTAATCAAAGTTAGTCCTTTTACATCATTAGTTGCTTTTATCACTTTTTTTTTTAGAATAGTAGATATTGTTGCATTTGGTATACCATATTGCATACCAAAATTTGATAGACAAACACCATTTTCGTGTTTTGCAATGTTTTCTTTCTTTATTTTAATTGTGTTTCTCTCAACTTTTCTTTTTTGCCATTATCGCTGTTTTTATCTTTGGAGTCATGACTAAGTTGCTAATGAAGAGAAAAAAGTGGCAGAGTACATTAAAATTGGAAAAGTACAAAGCAACACAACACATGATAGCATACAACATGGCAGAAGACTCAGAAATGGTTCTGTTAACCTTAACTCAGTTTGGCAACATTTGAGAACCAAAATTTTGTTCAATAACTGAGTTATTTTCATATTGCTTTAGGCAAAATTAAAATGCAAGTAAAAAAAAAGGAATTTAATAAAATCAAAGGCTTTTATATACGTTCTTTTGGTACAGTACTTGTTTATTCTTCATGTTAGAATCTATCAATTTCTCATTCAGGCAATTATTGTCTGATTCCACTTCTTGAGTTAAACGTAACCCTTCATCGGGTTTTGTCAATTTGTGTATAAAGCTTATGTCGGAGATTCTGTATAGATTGGCAGCCATGTGATATCTTGTTCTCTTGCCTTCTATACTAGGCACAGATATGAGGTCATATCTTTCTCATATGTACTCGGTTATTGTGAGTAAATCTGAATCAACCCCCTGCATATATCATCATTTAAGAGTCCCAGTTGAAATTTCAGTGTAGCTCCTTCGTCTGTCAAGGTTTTCATTGCCGACCTAAGCGCCATTGCCAAACAGGTGAGTTCTCTTTCTTATTCTGGAGTGTTCCTGGCTGGGTTTCTGCAGTTCTTTCTTTTTATTCCTATCAGGGCAGCTTCTTTTCAGAAGTCCTGGTTCTCCACTGAATCAACATCTTCTTTCAAGGTAGTTTGTGTCAAAGGGGCCAGCCTGGCTACATGACCAGGACTTTTTCCTGTTATTCTTATATGAGCCATCCTCCTCTTCTCTTCTGGGGTAGCTCACTGGCATTTTCCTGGGGTTTTTTTTCTGGTGAAGAAATTTTAATAGTGGATTGTAGGGTCTTCTCTCTGATCCCAAACCACTTTGTCTCAGCTCCGTGATGTCTGTATATGGTGCATCTGGGTTCATAAATATCATGCATTTGTCCTCATTTCATTGAATACTCTACTGCTCAGTGGCCCTTCTAACAAGAAGGTCCAACATGTTAGCACTAACTGGCCTGGTGTGGGCTTAAAATACCCTTGCACCAGTGTCCAGACCATTCTATTAGGAAACTAATCCCATTTTTTCTAGTTTGATCTCCTCTTGCTTTATCTTTTTATCCCACATAGTGGGTTTCTTGTCCCCTTCTGCCTGCCTACCTCCCAACTTTGCACTTGTACCCATAGCTTTTTACTTTCTCCCAAATCACTTGGCTAGCACAATATCCACTGACATCTTGAATAGTGCCTATTTGGTTACATGATGTCATACATGCTCATTCTGGAGTGCCTCTATTATTGATACTACTGGGGGTTATTAAACGTATTCTATACTGGGGTGCCCCTTGTAAGGTTTCTGCAGTTCTTTTTTTCTATTCCTATCAGAGAAATAATGTATGTACTTTCACTCAGTTGTCAACCAGGTAGGCGTCTATGACTGGATTATCTCTCACCCTCTCTGGATAGAACAGAGTAGCCATTTTTCAGCTCTAATTTCCACTTCTTCAGGAATTTCACCTCCCATCTGTATTAACACCGTGATTTCTCTTATGGCCTCAATTGCTGTCCCTTTGTTGTTGTGTTCTTCCCCTAAAACCTCTTCTAGATTAACTATAGGTCCCTAAGAAGGTGATTCCCTATGAATTTCAACAATAGACATTTTGCAATGTTAAGTACCATAGAGACTGTTTCTCACTTGGACAAATCATATATGAGCTTGCTCTATCCAATATACATCGGATATTCCATAAATTTCCCTGGGCCCCTTCAAAACTTGTGGTCCCCCAATAATTTTTCATGTCAATTGTCAACCAGTACCCTGCTAGTTTGTCTTCAACTGCTATACATTCAGTTTCTTACTGCATTCGTTTTTCTCTTCTTACTTGGTTGATTATGTTCTTGGGGTGGTCAATGTCAACACAAGTTCAAATCCTGGTTACCATGGTACCATTTGTCACATTACAGTTTACCCGTCATCTGAATGTTCAACTCCTGTGAATGATTAATAAGATGAACACTTCAGTTCAAAATCTGCCCTATGCCTTATTGTGTTTGGTTTTGATAATGAGGTTTGTAGATCAAATTGTCCTTGGAAAGTATGTTGGATATGTCCAGGTATAATAAAAACACAAGCTTAAAACAAAAAAATGATAATAAAATTAAAGGCTTTTATATACGTTCTTTTGTTATCGCACTTGGTTGGTCTTGACATTACAATCTCAATTTTTCATGCAAGTAATTATTGTCTCCTCCCGCTTCTTCAGTTGAATGCAACACTTTGGCTAGTTTGGTTAAGTCAGGCACACAGCATATGTTGCTGGTTCTATTCAGACAGGAAGTCACATGATACCTTCATCTCATGTCTGCTATACTAGTTGCAGGTATGAGGTCACATCATTTTTCTCAGCACTCAGTGGCTGTGAGTAAATCTAAATTAACCTCTACATGTTTTAATAATAATCTGTTGGAAAATCTGCTCTAATCTCATATGCCATCCATAATAAAATCTATCTTATTGCATTGTACAATTGATTTTAAACCAATTTCATAATCCTACATTGTGTGTTTCTTTCCTATATTTTCTATGAGTTTTTTTTTTTTTTTTACAGCATGAATCTGAGATCGCACCTGAAAACTATGATGAATATTCATGAAACAAGGAAGAATTCTTACATTGTGAAATGCTTGGAATAGCTGTTTAACACACAAAATTCACACAGGAGAGAATATATAAGAAACCTGTGGTGACTACATTGTTTGAAAATTCGTATCTCAAAAAACACGTTCTTACCTACTGGAGAGAAACATATACACTTTGAAATCTGTGGATTTAAAAGCATTTCCAAAATGTAAATCTCAAAAGAAACATTAACACACACAGCAGAGAAGCTTCCCACTGTTAAATCTGTGGAAATAAATGTTTTAGAAATAGAGATTTCAAAATGCACATGGTAACACAAACTAGAGAGAAAACTTTCCCATATGAAATTTGTGGTAGTAATTTTTTCTAAAATCACATCTCAACCGAGATGTGTTAAGACACATAGGTCATAAACATTTCAGCTGTGAAATTTATAGCAAGAAGTTTTCCTTAAAAGCAAATCTCAACCAACATGTTAACACACACAAGAGAGAAATTTTTCACTGTGAAATTTATGCTAGTAATTTTGCCTGAAATTCACATTCTAAAAAGCACATGTTAAAACACACTGGAGAAAAAGCTTTCCACTGTGTAATTTGTGATACTAATTTTTTTCAAATATTATATCTCAAACGACACATGTTAACACATACTGGTGAGAAACCTTTCCACTGTGAAATTTGTGGATGCAAGTTTCCCCAAAATTCACATCTAAAACAACACATTTTAACATACTAGTGAGAAAGGTTTTCATTGTGAAATTTGTGGTAAGAAGTTTTTTCCAAATTCATCTCTAAAAGAAATTCATCACTAGAGAGAAAGCTTTCCACTGTAAAATTTATGGTAGTATGTTTTCTCAAAATTCAAATCTGGAACGACACATGTTAACACACACTGGTGAGAAACCTTTCCACTGCATAATTTGTGGTAAGAAGTTATCTCAAAATTCATCTCTAAAAGCACACATGTTAAGACACACTGGAGATAAATCTTTCCACTGTGAAATTTGTGATAGTATGTTTTCCACAAATTCAAATCTGAAACGACACATGTTAACACACACTAATGAAAAACCTTTCCACTGTGAAATTTGTGGTAAGAAGTTTCTTCTAAATTATTCTTTAAATATACACAGGTTAACACACACTGGAGAGAAAGCATTCCACTGTGAAATTTGTGGTAGTGTGTTTTCCACAAATTCAAATCTGAAACGGCACATATTAACACACACTGGTGAGAAACCTTTCCACTGTGAAATTTGTCCAAAGATATTTTCCAGGAATTCATATCTAAATGAACACATGTTAACACACACTGGTGAGAAAGTTTTCCATTGTGAAATTTGTGGTAAGAAGTTATCTCAAAATTCATCTCTAAAAAAACACCTGTTAACACACACTAGAGAGAAAGCTTTCCATTGTGAAATTTGTGGTAGTATGTTTTCCCAAAATTCAAATCTGGAACGACACATGTTAACACACACTGGCGAGAAACCTTTCCACTGTATAATTTGTGGAAAGAGGTTTTCTCAAAATTCATCTGTAAAAGAACACATGTTAACACACACTGGGGAAAAAGCTTTCCTCTGTGAAATTTGTGGTAGAAAGTTTTCTCAAAATTCAGCTCTGAAACAACACATGTTAACACACACAAGAGAGAAATCTTTCCACTGTGAAATTTGTGAATGTAAGTTTACCCAAAATTCACATCTAAAACAACATATCTTAACACACACTGGAGAGAAATCATTTCACTGTGAAATTTGTGGTAAGAAGTTTGCTCTACATTGTTCTCTTAATATACACATGTTAATACACACTGGAGAGAAAGCTTTCCACTGTGAAATTTGTGGCAGTATGTTTGCCACAAATTCAAATCTGAAACAACACATCTTAACACACACTGGAGAGAAAGCTTTCCACTGTGAAATTTGTCATAAGAAGTTTACTCTAAATTCATCTCTAAAAGCACACATGTTAACACACACTGGAGAGAAAGCTTTCCACTGTGAAATTTGTGGCAGTATGTTTTCCACAAATTCAAATTTGAAACGACACATGTTAACACACACTGGTGAGAAACCTTTTCACTGTATAATTTGTGGTAAAAGGTTTTCTCAAAATTCATCTCTAAAAGAACACATGTTAACACACTCTGGAGAGAAAGCTTTCCACTGTGAAATTTGTGGTCATAAGTTTTCACGAAATTCACATCTCAAACGACATATGTTAACACACACTGGAGAGAAAGCTTTCCACTGTGAAATTTGTCATAAAAAATATTCACAAAATTCATCTTTAAAAAAACACATGTTAACACACACAAGAGAGAAAGCTTTCCAATGTGAAATTTGTTGTAAGAAGTTTTCTCAAAGTTCATCTCTAAAAGAACACATGTTAACACACACTGGCGAGAAAGTTTTCCGCTGAGAAATTTGTGGTAAGAGGTTTTCTCAAAATTCATCTCTGAAAGGACACTTGTTAACACACACGGAAGAGAAAGGATTCCACAGTGAAAATTGTGGTAAGATGTTTTCTCAAAATTTAACTCCAAAAAAACACATGTAAGCACTCCTCAATGAGAATGCTTTCCACTATGAAATTTTTGTAATAAATTTTCCTAAAATTCAAATCTGAAACAGCACATGTCAACAAACATTGGTGAGAAAGCTTTCAGCTGAGAAATTCCTGGTAAGAAGTTTTCTGAAAACTTATCTCCAGAAGAACACACTGGTGAGAAAACTTTCCAATGTGAAATTTGTGATAGTAATTTTGTCCGAAATTCACATCTGAAAGAGCACATGCTAACACGCACTGGAGAGAAAGCTTTCCAGTGTGAAATTTGTATTAAGAAGTTAACCAAAAATTCATCTCTGAAATAACACATGTTAACACACACAGGAGAGAAAGCTCAAAAATGATCTCTAAAAAACATATGTTAACACTCCCTGGAGAGAAAACTTTCCACTATGAAATTTGTGGAAGTAAGTTTTCTCAAAATTCAAATCTGAAATGTCACATGTTAACACACACTGGTGAGAAAGCTTTCCACTAAGGTAAAGAATTTTTCTGTAAATTCATCTCTAAAAGAACACGTGTTAACACACATTGGAGAGAAAGCTGTGTAATTTGTGATAGTAAGTTTTTCTGAAATTCACAATTCAAACAACACATGTTAACACACACAGGTGTGAAAGCTGTCTACTGAGAAATTTGTGGTGAGAAGATTTCTCAAAATTGAAGTAACACATGCTAACACACACTGGAGAGAATGCACCGGTACAACTGACTGTGGGAGAAAGAAAGTTAAACATTAGCCACGGAGATGAAGAAATATGACAAACGTGTAGTATGCCATGCTAAAGTCGTGTCTGTGTCACCATAGTTTGTGTTACTACTTCAAGATAGACTAAAAACAGTGACAAATAAAATTCACACATATAAATTGGCTGTTGTCATTGTCACTGGAGGTATAAGGAAGCATATAAATTTCTTGAAGATGATATTTACATTGGTTTTTAGATAACAATTGACTGATTAACAAAAGAAGAGAAAATACTGGAGTATGACATAAAAATTGAATTATAATTCCTGAATTCCAGTTATAATACTTCCTTTAAATACACTTCTGAAGGTAGGCCACCTAATATACCAGTGATCGAATTTCATAGGCCACATGCTATACTGGCACTGGCATGGCATTGGAAAAAAGAAGGTGAAACAATGGCTGTCAAGATAAAGAGAACATGACCAACTTCTCTGGCTAGATAACTAGATATATTTTCTTGTGTATGATTAAAATAGATTATTACAAAACAAAAGTTTCTGTAAAAAGAAATCAAAATTTTAAGGTAATTCTGCTATTGTCTTTTGAAAAAATGAAATTCTATTCAGTTTTTAGACTGAAGTTAATAAATTTTCATTTTTATTTGCACATTGATATATATTCAGTTCAGAAGAAATGTTATTCATATATAATTAAACACAATTGCTGACAACATTCACTGTTCATCAATGTGTGCATGAATCAAATTTAGATGAAATTAAATTAAGACAGTATTTTATTTGACAAGCTTTTAATTGCTTATAGATAAAATAAGTTTTTTTGGTAAATAATAAAATTTGCAATAATCTTTTTCATTTTTTAGTTTTAATTAGAACAATTTATAATTATTTAAATTTTGTATTTCACTCTGTTAGATATTATTATTAAGTAAAATCTATATTTACTAATCATAAATGAAAAAGCTTAGTAGAAAACCTAAAACACCAATATTTTCAAAGAATTTGGAATTGTTTTTGCCAATATAGGTGACCGTACATGATATTTTCAGAAAATATATAGCTATTAACCACTTGACTCTAGTTCTTTCACCACTCTGTATATCCTTTCCTTTCTCTCCACCTTTGCAACTCTCATCACACCTGTATTCCCATTTTTCTCTTGCTCCTTCCTAACTGGTTCATCTTCCTCTTCACTCTCTTGTACTTAATCTTTTGACTCTTATGTAGCCCCCTGCACATCAGTGGCATTACCGCCTTGCTCGGGGTGATACGATTAAAAAGAAAAAAACCTATTTAACCATAACCTTTCTACAATTTCATAAAACATCAAATTTTGGAATATATTTTCCTAATTTTGTAAGATTCATTAGAGAAATATTAAGTCTGTCATCCCACTATCAGGATATGAACATCTTAAATAAACAGATACTGTTGTTTAAAAAAATGCATTTCTGCATTATTTTAAACTTAAAGATATTTGTTGCAAATCTGATTAATTATATTCCTCAAAGTTTCTGTATAGGTTATTTTGCAAATGTTTTTTTTTTAATAAAGATAATAACATAAACAGGAGGCACTAAAATCAAATAAAATAAACAAAGAAAAAATATAAAAATATTTCTTCAGTCAATTAAAATTAGTTGTAAATAGAGGAATGTATTTTGCTTATTGGAAATATAAATTAAATCTTTAAGGTTGAAATTAAAATTAAACTAGTAGCTTTAAGAAAGATTTTAAAATTTATTTTAAAATTTAGGTACCACAAATCTGTTCATTTATCATTTATTTATGAACCATAGCAAATGGAGGCATTGGTCAAACTAAGAAAAATAAATAGAAAATTTAATTAAGTAAAATTGCCAGCGATTTCTTTTTTTTTTTTTTATAACTGAAAAAAAATTGAGTTCCATTATCCCAACTTAAATAATACCCATGAGATATTGACAAAGGATGGGTTGAAACAGATTCTATAAAACATTTTAAAAAGGTTTTCTTATGCATAGGTGAAAGTTTAGCTGTAAAATTTACTGTTTTCTTTTTTAATGTATTGACAGAGTCTCACTGTCTTTCTGTCTTTAACCCATTCTTTAATCTGGTTGGAGAGAAAATAGCAGACATGTCGCAAACAGTAACTTATGCGAATTTTGTTAGCAGAGATCTTACTAAGAAAGGATGAGGGGATATTAAATAATCTCCTATCCACCCCTCCTGCCAAAATCAAGTCGGCAATGATTGGAGTCAAATAGATATGAAAGAATTAGTGAACACATGCTTCAGTTAGTGAGTGAGAGTTCTGAAATCCGATGACGAAATACATCTCACGTGCAAGTTCAAATCTAATTCATCTCCATGAAGATAGTCGTAATGATATTCTTAAACAAAAGAATGGAATTGTGTACATCTTCGAGATTAAAACTTATCCACTAGAATGGCACAGAATATTATTGTTAATGTTAACCAGAAACATTTAATTTCTATTACTGAACACACACAAGGAAAAAAATTTATAAATTGTATGCATAAATACATTTAAAAATATACCATCACAATCACATTATCATTAAAACACACACATGATTATATTTACTTGTATAAGAAATATATATGCACTTCAAAATCACAAAAAGGTTATAACAAACACACACACATAAAAAATAAATATAAATTTATGAAGTCAAATGTAACTGCATCGTGTGAACAGAACACCTGATATTCTACAATTGATAACAAAGGTCACGTGTGCAGCACATGAAATAGAATAAAAGACAGCAATCCTCATACTACATCAGTGAAGACGAACACAAAGAATAATAATGCACCAACAACCAAACAATATACTGAACAACAAGTAGGAATCCTATTTCCAGCCTAGGACATTTGTGAGTTATTGACAGATTTGTGAACAAAAATTGTCGGTTATGACACGTTATTTTTGGAAAATAATTTAATTTGGATAACCAAGTTTGCATTCCAGTTAAATTCATTGCATTCACATGTGCAAGTATCCTTGGAAAATGTATTAATCCGTTTCTTCACTTCTGCTATGGGTTAAATAATGGAATAGGCGGGATTCTATCGTATTGTTTGGCAATCAGTCTACTTCTGAAATCAGTGGCAACATGGGAAAATCTTCTACCGAGTCAGTCATGTCTTTTTCGGGACATAATCGCCCAAACGTGTTCTACCTACAACACTTAACTGGCTGATTCATTGCATGAAATGTAGAAAAAAAGTATTTCTTAATCACAGGGTTTTGAACTTTGAAGTAGATGATGACAGCTGACGAGAGTTGATATAAATTTTTGAAAACAAAGTGAAAGTTTCGTCAGGTGAACAATGCTTGAAAACCGTGACCGTTAAATGATATGGCACTTAGATATAAAAACATATTACAAATTTTTAAAATATTTAAAAAGATATTACAAAAATGATTTGTATTAAGCTTTTCGATTCGGAAATGTAGCCTTTATTTAATAAAATCAATAACCGAAAACGCCAAGTGACTGGAAGACATTTAATAGATTATTGAACCTTTATAAATCATCATAATTAGCAAAGACAAATGAAAACAATTCGTATAAAAATTTGAATTTTTTTTTCAGAATATGATAACCTTAATATATAGCATTCATAAAATCAATTAAATGTTTATCAAAATTAAAAATGGCGTAGTGTTTATTTTATTACTCAAAGCAAATATTCGGAAGATTGGTTCTTTAAAAATATAAAATATAAACAGATGATTTACATTTCCCAAGGGGTTCTGCATTTAACTAATAAAAGAACATTTGGGATCAGAAGTGATAAAAAAATATCAAACATTCCTAAAAATATTCATTGCATGAATAACGTGAGTAATTTGTGAATAAGACCGTAAAGTTTAATTAAATTAAAAGTTATTCGATTTTTCGAAATATAAAGATTAATGGCAATTAAGATATCATTCTTAAAAAATGGGTCAAATTTTATGTTAAAAAATATTGCAAATATTAAAAATATTACAAAAATGATTTGCATTAAGCTTTTTCATTTGTAAATGTAGTCTATTTTTTTAAAAATCAATAAACGAAAGCACAAAGTGGCTGGAAGACGTTTCAAAGAATATTGAAACTTTATAAATCATCATAATTAGCAAAGAAAAAATGAAAACAATTCTCATAAAAATCCATTATCTTTTGAAATGTTTTTTTTTTAGATTATGATATCCTTCATATATATATCATTCATTAAATGAAATGTTTACCTAAATTAAAAATGGCGTAGTGTTTATTTTATTACTCAAAGCAAATATTCGGAAGATTGTCTCCTTAAAAATATAAAATATAAATAGATGATTTACATTTCCCAAGGGGTTCTGCATTTAACTAATAAAAAAAACATTTGGGATCAGAAGTGATCAAAAGAAAGTAGCAAACTTTTCTAAAAGTATTTATTGCATGAATAACATGATTAATTTGTGAATAATCTTGGAATGTTTAATTAAATTCAGATAGTTATTTGATTTTTCAAAAATATAAAAATGAATGCATCATTCCTGCCAAAAATGATCTGCGTAATATTGCCTTTGCCAGACTAGTTACCTTTAGTATACACTCCTGATCAAAAATTTAAGACCACTTAAAAACCTTTAAAAAGAATTTTTTTATGGATAGATTTTAAACCCTTCCCACTTAAGGTTACCAATAATACAATCTAAAAGTTTATGGGAAAAAAAAGCTACATTCCAAACATTTTATTTAGAAATTTACATTGAGGCGATTTACACATGATCAAAATTATAAGACCAGGGGTATAAATTGTTAGATCTATGGCAATTCCAATGTTTTTAGTTCAGTTAGAGATTAGAAATCACTGCATAAAGGTGTTACCATGCCTAAAGCAAGTAAACTTACCAAAGTTGAGCGTTCTAGAATTCCATTAGCAACATTTATCACAGCGGGCGGTCGCAGCTAAGGTAAATCGCAGTAAAACTTTCTAAAGAACAGTGAGAATTATGGAAAAGCAAAATCCTCTGGTAGGCCCCCAAAAATTTCTCCTGCATTGAGTAAGAGAATAAGACAGGTTGTTATGAAAGAAGCGGGACTTTCTTCTAATCAAATTAAGGCAGTCACAGATGCTGATTGCAGTCCCGTAACCATCAGACGGCACTTATGACAAAAAGGCATGGTAAATAAAAAGAGTAAACAAATTCTTCAGCTGCTTCCACGTCACAAGGTGGACTACTTAAAGTTTGGTTGTGAATACCAAACATGGGACGTTGAGAAGTGGAAGAAAGTCCTGTTTTCTGATGAGAAAAAATTCAATCTCGATGGTCCTGATGGCTTCCAATGATATTGGCATAACAAAAACATGCCTCCTGAAATTTTCTCCACACGTCATAGTGGTAGAGAGTCCCTAATGGTATGGGGTGCCTTTTCTTACAGAGGGACGATGGAGCTCCAGGTGATGCAGGGTCATCAGAGAGCGGCTAGTTGTGTTAACATGCTACAAAAAGCATCTTTAATGACGGAGGGCCATCGTTTGTGTGTGGATGGATGGTTATTCCAACAGGATAATGCTGCAAGACAGACCTTGACCTTTCTACAAGAAAATGGGGTCCATCTCTTGGGACATCCTGCATGCTTACCGGACTTGGACCCAATTGAAAATGTTTGGGGATGGATGACAAGAGATGTTTACCGAAATGGCAAACAATATTCAACAAAAAATGAACTTTGTGAAGCCATCTTCAGAAGCTGGTGCAACATTCCCTGCACCTTAATGGAAACGCTTATTTCTAGCATGCCCGATAGAATCTTTGAAGTCATCAAAAGCAGTGGAGGTAGACTTATTAAATTTGGTTATTGAATGTTTTCATACACTTTGTACAATTTTGTAGAATTTTTGTCTCTGGTCTTATAATTTGATCATGTGTAAATCGCCTCATTTTATAAAAATGTAAATTTCTAAATAAAATATTTGGAATGCAGCTTTTTGTTTCCATAACCTTTTAGATTGTAGTACTGGTAATCTTAAGTGGGAGGAGTTTAAAATCTATCTGTAAACAAAAATTTCTTTTTAAAGATTTTTAAGTGGTAAATTTTTTATCGGGAGTGAATATGGGGTGAACTGATGACAAAAAACATAGCCAAAACTCCATGAAACATTCGTTATGAAATAAAATTTCATCTAAGTTTGATTCTTGCACAAATTGACAACATGTGTAAGATTTCAGTTGACATGAATATGAATCAATGTGAAAATTAAAAAAAAAACTATTCAAATTGAAACTGATTCCTTTTCTAGTGGAATGATTTAAAAGTATATCTGAAAAAAGTCTTAAAAGTAAATTTTACATTAAAAATATTTGAGCTAATTTGTATTTGTTTATTTTACATGAGCCCATACATTCAGGTAGATACCTCCACTCATTTTCGATACTTAAGTGTTAAATTACATTTTTCAAAATAAAAAAAAGTTTTCTTGAAACTTTAATTTTAGCTTAATTAAAAGCTAAATGATTGAACTTACTATTTCCAGTAAGTAAAATACTCTGATAAATTTCAAACCGAAATTTATTGGAATCTAATATTTTGAGATTTTTTAAAATTTTCAATTTTTCCGCCATGATATTTTTTTGAGTGATCGACACATTTGTAAACAAAAGTCAATTCTCAGTTTTAAAAATCTTGTAAAAGTAAGATTTGCATCTCTCAAGTTGTTGATGGAAAATTAACAAATTAACATTAAATTAATCTGATTTGAAACAAATATTACTTGTTTATGGCATGAAATTTAGTATAAAAGTATTTCTTACACTCGATTACCTTTTAGGAAGAGGATGATAACCGCTGTTGTAAATCACTTCACACATCTGGTAGTATGGTTACCAAAAATTTGCATAACGCAATTTAACATTTCGTAAGAGGAACAAGCTTTGAAACATATAACTTTTAATAATAAGTCTCCATTTTTTCCAAAGCAAAAAAAAAAAAAAATGCACGGATTAACATAAATAAAAAAAAAATTATAAATCATTTTAAAAATCTTTATTCTAAATAATTTGTACTTAGCTTTTCAATTATTGATTTGTAAATAAATTTCTTACTTAATAAATTAATAACCGTAGACACTGAGTAACTGGAAAAAAATTAAAAGTTGTTTGAAACTTTATAAATCATCATAATCAGCAAAGTTAAAATGAAAATGATTCTTCTAAAAATTCATTATTTATCGATATTTTCTTTCTCAGAATATATAATATACTTTAATTATCTTATTTATAAATCAAAGTTTATCTGAATTGAATAAGGCGTCGTTTTAATGCATTTTTTTCTTTTACTGTTCAGGGCAGATTTTCGAAAAACTATTCTTGTAAATAAAGAAAATTACATGATTAATATTCACCAATGAGTCCCGTATTTAACTAATAAGAAAGCTGGTATAGATCGTGTATTTCTAGAAGTTTCATGCAATTGGATTTGGGGTTGGGGAACAGATGTAAAAAAATATTGTTACGAAGATTTTTAAAAAGTAATAATTGCATAAATAATTTTATTCATTTGTGAATAAGTTTTGAAAGAAATTAGTTGATTTTTGCAAGAATTTTCAAATGAAATTTTTTTTTCCACGCCAAAAAACGACTTGCGTAATATTACGTTTTCCTTATTATTATCATTATGCAAAAATGGCGTGAATCGCTGACGGAAAAAAAATTAACTGAAATTTCGAACGTGTTAGAAATTATTAAAAATAACAACAAAATTTGATCTCTCCTCTTAATAATACTGTTTTAATGATAAAACTTTGTTTTTATTGTTTGAGACCTTTTAACACCATGCTATGCTGTTTGTTTAGCTATTGTGTAGAGATATCTCCATTCAGGTCACAATATTTGCTCAAGCTTTGATTCAGCTATGATATTCTTTTTTATGATTCATGATAGACATTTTGAGAAATGTGAGAAAAATGTTATAAATTTAAATATATTCAATCTAAGGTGATGGTTAAAATGTTCATGTTCCATTTCTATATATAAGGTTTAAGTGAGATAAGATATCTGCTAAGAATGGAGACTGTAATTAAAACATTTTATGTTACCAAGTACAACAGATAAAAAGTTGGAGATTACAATGGCTAAATCATTGCATGTATTCAATTCAAAGCCAACATGCAGTTTTGAATTTTTTTTTTTAATCATGTCACCCCAAGCAAGGCATTCCACTGCCACTATAGCGCAGGGGGTTACACAGGGTGATAGACGAGTTAGGATGTATATAGGGGAAGAGTTGGAGAGAATGGGATGGTTAGTGTGTTAGGAGGTGTCTATTGACCTTACATTTGAACTCCTGGAGGTTATAGCCGTCGGGGAAGCAAGCATGCGGAAAGGAATTCCACAGGCGGGAAGTGCGAGGAAAGAAGCTGTTGGAGTAGAAATTGCGGTTACATTTCATCGGTTTCACTGTAAAAGGGTGGGACTTAGTTGCCAATCTAGTATATCGTGCAAACTCACACCTAGAGGGCACCAGTGATCTAAGTTCATCAGAGCAGAAGCTATGCTAGTATTTATAGAAGAGGCACAGGGAAGCCACGTCACGCCGGTGAGAGCGTGACTGCAGGCGGTCAGCTAAGTCGGTATCAATCACATTACAGATTCTTCGCTGTATTTTGTCAACAAGCCCGAGGAGAATAGCAGGGGCACCCGACCAGACGTGGCAAGAGTATTCAAAACACGGGCGGATGGTAGATTTGTATAAGTGCAGGATAGATTCAGACGGAAAGAATTTCCGGGCCCTGCACAGAGAGCCGACTTTCATAGCTGCGGATTTAGCATTTAGGATTCGACGTAGTCATTCCACTTGAGGTCTGATGAGAGTGTCAGGCCAAGCAGGCGTAGTGTTTTACTCTCTGGGATGCATGCCTGTTCCATGCTAATGGGAGGGAGGTGCGGTGGTGGTTAATTGATAGCAGCTTCGTTTTGGAAGAATTGAATTTTACGAGCCATTTCCTACTCCAATCCACAACGGATTGAAGGTCCTTTTCAAGCTCAGCCGCGAGGTTCGCCTTGTCATCAGCACCAGATTTTTGATCGAGGCGAGCGTATACTGTGGTATCATCGGCGTACATGCCTACTTGTGATCTTATGGCATCGGGGAGATCATTGATGTAGATTAGAAAGAGCGTAGGACCTAGGATAGAGCCTTGGGGGACACCCGCGTTTGTAGGGTAGTTCTGGGAGGCATGTTCGTTTAAAACCACCTTCAGTTGGAGAGGAATGACCGGATTAAGTCCAACAAAAGTCCAGTAATGCCGTAGCTTCGCCGTTTCCGTAGAAGGCCGGCATGCTATACTCTGTTTAATGCTTTACAGATATCCAGGGCGACAGTTCGGGCTTCACCACTCTTGTCGAGAGCCTGGTATATATACCCGGTGATGGTCGTTAGTATATCAGCAGTAGACCTGGTGAAGCGGAAGCCATACTGTTTGTCCGAGAGGAGCCCGTGGGTCGTGAGATGCTGAACGACCTCGGAATTGATAATGGCTTCGAACACTTTGTCGAAGATCGGAAGAAGGCTGATAGGGCGGTAATTTGCGGGGTCCGAGGGTTCACCAGTGTTCTTGAATATTGGAACCACAGAAGAAGACTTCCAACAGGTTGGAAAGCAGGAGGAAACTAGGCAGAGGTTGTAGAGCTTAGAAAGGACAGATGAGTGTTCAGGGGCACATTTCTTTAAGACTATGATTGGGATTCCGTCCTCACCACTCGCTTTGTGAGGGTCAAGTTTTGAGATTATGCTAGAAATCAGCGATAGCGTGATGTGGACGTCATTCAATTGGGCCTCAGTTCTAGATGGGAAATCAGGTGTCTGGACTCCAGACGAATCCAGACACGAATTGGTCGAGAATCTACGGGCAAAACATTCAGCCTTGTCCGGTGAGGACCTCAAACTCGTTGATTAGTGGGGGTATTGAGGACTTACTCTTGATGAGCACGCTTTTACAGAGGCGCCAGTAGTCTTTGGCTCCGAACTTAGAGGATGCTATGCGCTGCTTCATTCTGGCAGCAAACAGCATCTTAGCTTCGTTAAGTATCTTTTTACACTTATTACGAGTTGAGGCGAAAAGGCGCCTGTTTTGGTCTGACGCGTGGCTACGATAAAGCCGGAAGAAGTGATTCCGGTGGGCAATGGCAGCCGAGCAAGCGGGCGAGAACCAGGGAGACGAATGGGATTTAAGCTGAATTTTCCTGGCAGGGATGAAAGCATTGATGCCAGCCTTAACCTAGGAGGAGACCTCTGATGCACAGTCTTCGACGGGAAGTCTAAAATCATTGTTCCAAGGGACGTCGCAGAGGAAGTCACGGAACGAAGCCCAGTCTGCTCTTTGATAGCAGTAGGATATTCTGCTGGTCTGGGTTTCTTGGGTAGGGGTGGAGTGGAATTAGATGTTGACAGAAACTACGGCGTGGTCAGAATTTCCGAGAGGGCAGAGCTGTCTGGTGGTGCAAGAATTTGGGGTGGAAGTGAAGCAGAGGTCTAGTAGCGAGTCCCTTCCGTTAGGGCTATTGGAGAAACGCGTGGGGAAGTCCACTACTTGCGTAAGGGATTGGGAGATTGATAAATTAATGGTGTGGACACCAGCAGTGTCGGTTACAGAGTTTTGGGCGTTAAAGTCACCAAACACGAAAATATGGGCAGATGAGTGAGAAGAAATGGCCTTGTCGATATTGTCAGAGATGCTGTTAAGTACTCAACAGTCAGAGGAGGTGGGGGAGCGGTAGAGGAAGAAGAGATAGCTAACGGAGCTTAGAAGTGAGAGACGGAAGCACAAGAAAGACTGGTCCAGAGATTCAAGAGATGTTACTCTAGCTAGGGGGAGGTGTTCGCTGACATATACACCAAGCCCATGCATATGGACTTTGGAGTCCTTCCTGAAGAGGGGAAGGTAACCATGAACATAGAACTCAGAGGAGGGGATAGACGGGTCAAGGTTAGTTTCACACAGGACTAAGATATCAGGTGAGTTAGTTTGGAGGAATGATTCTACGCTAGAAAGGTTAGTGCGGATACCGCGTATGTTAATGAACGTGACACAGAGAGGTTTGGGCGTTTTCCGAGTAGCTGGTTTGAGTTTGGTATACAATATACCCATTTGTGCAAATAATCTGTATAATCGATTTTCTATGTTACTATCAAAGTAGGTAATTTTCAGTGGTGTACAATAATATGAATCCATTTTCAGGCTGTATAATTATATTTGTTTGGACTTGAAATATATTCCTTCAGTGTGATTTCATCAGATTTTTATTACGACCAAATATTATTGTCTCGAATGTCGATTTCTTGTGCTACGGCCTTTGTCTGCGATGGACTTTACTCCAAGTAACCGTACGAATATTGTAACGCTGCACGAACACACTGGCAAGCCTTTCAGAGGTTGTGGTCTTTGTTGTTGTCAGCCTTTCAACTGTTAGTCTTGTCATAAAAAAAAGAACAACTTGGATCTATCAGTACAAAACGTAAAGAAATATTCTGTCTAAAGAATAGCCAACAACACAAGAGGCAGTATAGTTTATCAGGGAAAGTGTAAAAGATCCCTGGAAAACATTATTCGTTCTGATTCATTCATTTTCCACGAGGGTTTAGATTAAGTCCTGAAATGCAATAATAAAAATGGAATTACAGCATTTGCAGGAGGAACAGAAACAACTGTGGTAAACAAAGATTGTCTGTAGAGAAGTTACAGTTTCCTGATTTTATTTTGAGATTTATTTCAATAATATTTCTAATAACACTTGTTAGCAGCATTTTACAATATACGTTTTTTACTCACGTCATCGGATTTTTTTTTCATATCTTTCATATGTTGGGGATATTTACGAGTTCATATAATTTGGATAAGCTATTTGAAACAAGAACATAAATCAGGTTTACCAAATGCAAAATGCATTAATTGACACGCGAACCTTGGCGTATTTCATTCTGACTAATATATGTATAAATATGTGCAAATCGCGTGTGTATTGGAAAGAGTGTCCTTGTCACGTTTGTGCGTTGACATTGAAGATATACGACGCATGTAACTGCCTGCGTGTGGAAAAGTATCTGTACTTATCTACTCTTCGTAAATCGGTAGATATAGTGTCTCTGAGTGGGTTGTTAGCAGTTTTTGAACTGGCCGCCGGCGCGCGTGCGCACACAGGCATCCGTCTGTTGTCAGGATAAAAATCTATGTTGGTCATTTTTGACGGAATATTTATGACTTCGCGTGCGGACAAAGTTGAGAGGTAAAGTTCGCAACTACATTGCCATTTGATTAAATGTTTGTGCCAAGGAAAATGCGTGTTGTTTTTAATGTTATTTTTAAATTATTTAAAAGCTAAATGATTAAATAAAATTTATTTAGCAAAATACTCTGGTGTATTTCAAACGGAACTTATGTTTATTAGAATTTATAATTTTGAAATGTTTAACAGTTTTTCAAATTTTGTGCTTTCTTTGAACGATCGACACATTTGTAAACAAAAATTAATTATCGGTTGTAAAAATCTTGCAAAATATATAAGTCTGTGATTCGTTATTTTCGCAAAATTAGAAAATTTCAAAGTAAATTAATCTAATTTGAAACAGATTTTATGGCATGAAATTTAGAAAAATATATTTCTTAATCAGAAAGTTCTCACTCAATGAGAACCTTTGTGTCAATTAGTTTTCACATCTGGAAGATAGTTTTCACATCTGGAAGATAGTTTTCACATCTGGAAGAATTGTGACCAAATATGATGTAAACCAAAATATAATATTCAGTTTAACACAGAAAAAATTATTTTTTTAAAAATCTTAATTCAAAATGATTGTATGAAACTTTGCAATTTTCAATTTGTAAATATAGTCTTTATTTAATGAATTAATAATTGAAGACACTGAGTAACTGAAAGAAATTTAAAAGATGTTTTAAACTTTATAAATCATCCTAATTCGCAAAGAAAGAATAAAAACAATTTTTCCTTCATAATATGAAATCCTTAATATATATTATATATAAAATCAATTAAAATTTTATCTAACTTAAAATTGTAGTAGCCTTATCGCATTTTTTATTTTACTATTCGAAGCAGTTTTCCCGAAAAACTATCTCTTAAAAAAATTACATGACTTACATTTCCCAAAGAATCTTGCATTTATCTAATGAAAAGAAATAGGTATCCATACCGAATTTCTAGAAGTTTTATGTAATTTATTGTGGGGATGTGGGGAACTGATGTAAAAAAATATATTTTTACTAAAGTTTAAAAAAATAATTATTGCATAAATAACTTCATTCATTTATGAATAAGTTTTGCTTTTGAAAGTTTCATTAAAATCACACAATTAGTTGATTTTTGCATTATTTCTAAAGGAATGTGTCTTTTAATGCCCCCCACAAAGAAAAAAAAACGATTTGCGTAATTAGGTTTTACCTCCTGTGAATTACATACGAAAAAGAAAATTAACTTATATCTCGAATTTATTTGTAAGGGTTAAGGATATATATATATATATATATATATATATATATATATATATATATATATATTTAATCGTATCACTCCGAGCAAGGCGGTAACGCCACTGATGTGCAAGGGGCTACGTAATAGTGAAATGATTGGAAAAGAGAAAGCCGGATCCTAAACAGGGAACAAGGGATGAGCCTCTTAACCTGTTTAATAGACGTGGGTGGAGTGTATATATTTTATATTAAAATATTTAAAAAAATAATGACAACAAACTTTCAGTTTTTCTTTTAATAATAAATAACAAATAATTTGATGATAAAACCTTTTTTTATTAAGTTTGAGCTCATTTAACATCATGCAATGGTGTTTTTCGGCAATTGCGTGGAGGTACCTAGAGGTACCTCCACTTTTTCGCTGGAAAAAGCAGCATAGTCTGATGGAAAAGGCCTCAAACTAAATAACAAAGTTTTCTCGGCAAAATGTTTATGCTATAATGAAGAGGATAGATCAAAATATTTTTTAATTATTTTAAATTGTTTTAACAGGTTCTAACAGGCTCATTTAGTGGAAGAAATTTTTTCTCTCGTCAGTACAAGCGATAAATTGACGCTAGATTTTATTACGTCAAAACGTAATATTACACGAAGGTATTTTTTGACTGTGAAAGACATATTAATTTGGAAATTCTTGCAAAAACCAAATAATTGTCTGATTTTGATGAAAATTTCAGGACTTATTCATAGTAGTCAATGAAATCAGTTTCGAAATAATTATTTTTAGAAAATATTGGTAAAAACATTTTTTTTTTTAATATGTTACCCCCGCACCAATTAATTTCCAGAAATGTCGAAAACTGCGACTAGGTCTCAACATATAGATAGTTTTAAATTCAGGAGTCATTAGGGAATGCAAATCAACTGTCTTTTTTTTTTCAAAACCTGCCACTTTTTAGAAAATCTGCTTCGAATTAGAAAAACAAAAATGCAATAAAACTATGCCATTTTTTATTTGGATAAACTTTTAATTGCTTTTACAAACATAAATTAAAATTATATCATAGTCTGAATAGAAAAAAAATTCCGTTAGTAATGAATTTTTACATTAATTGTTTTTATTTTTATTATTTTATTTTTGTTTTTTTAAGTAATTTCTAAAAGTTTCATAATTTCCTCCTCATACGTTATGGTATTCGTTAATATAAATATTAGAGAGCAGAGACAACGAGGAGACAAGTTAAGCTTACAAGGGAGACCTCCGTAATGACTACAGAAGCAACCTCTTTATTAAGGGAAGTAACCCCTATCCCAAGGGAAGGCAACTCATGCCATGACATCCCCCTTTCATTAAGAGGATTGTTCACTGAAATGAAAAGGAGTTCATTCAGAGCCTTTTTCTATAAGGTGTATTTTTGGGGAGGTTTTACGACACGACCAGATCTAGTGATTGTTTCTGTTGGTGTGTTACCACTAGGCTGCATTTTATGTACAGGTCTGTGTGTTATTTCAGGTGGGGTGCAAATGTTGGTCTGTGTGTTGGGTGTTTCTGCAAGAAGTATTGCTCCAAACGTAGTCCGTATCCTTTTTCAGGAGTTCTCAGAGGTTTGCCGTGAGGTCTGAAAGCCTAGGAATGAACGGTGCCATGTAGGTAATAATTCCTAGTACCTTTTGCAGCTCGGTAATATTGCTAGGACTGGGGAGTGATTTTATTTCCTCCACTTTCTGGGAGTCTGGGTGTATCCCATTCTTATCGAAGATGGCGCCGAAGAATTTCACCTGCTCCTGGTCGATTACAAATTTGCTACTGTTAAATGTGAGGCCAGCAGTTCGTGCTGTCTCCATTAACTTCCGTAAGTTGAGATCGTGCTCCTCTTTGGTTTTTCCATAGATGATAACGTCATCAATTAATGCCAAAACTCCAGTGCACTTTTCTATGATCATGTACATTCTTTGTTGGAAAACATCCTGAGACATAACCAAGCCAAAGGGCATTCTTTGAAAGCAGTATCTTCCAAAGGGAGAATTAAATGTGGTTAGCAATTGTGACTCCTTGTCGAGCTTGATAGACCAGTATCCATTTTTCGCATCCAGCTTAGAGAAGAATTTGGCGCCCGACAGTTTGTGTGAGAGCTCTTCCATGGTTGGAGTTGTGTGGTGGCAACGCATGATGACCTTATTTAGATCTTTGGGATCTAAACATAGGTGGAGTTTACCGTTGCTCTTGCGCACATATACAATGCTGTTGACCCACTCTGTTGGTTCATCAACTTTGCGGATTATCCCCTGGGAAATCATTTCATCCAGTTCTGCCTTTATTTCATCTCTCATGTGGATGGGCCATTTTCTTGGTGCATGGACTATCGGATGGTTATTGGGTCGAAGTACAATGTGGTATTCCCCGGCGAAGTTACCAATTCGATCAAATTCATCAGGATACGCTTCAATCAGATCTTTCGTGGAGTTGATTGGTGCATTGTCTGATGAAGTAGCTGGGGTACCCGACGCATGAATGACTGGGGCACACTTTGTTCTCTCAATGGAACAGTGTAGGGTAACCAGTTTTAAGTCCTGAAGGGAGGGTAATCCTAGTATGGTAGGTCCCTTGGAGGTCACTACGTAGAATTTCACGTACCTCCATTCGCCTTTGTATGCACATTAAATCTGTAAGGATCCATGTTGCGGGATACTAGATCCGTTGTACGCCGTAAGTACTGCAGCTTCTTTCTGTGTTGTGCCAGGGAGCGGTTGTCCATTCCGGTCTACACACTCTGAAAACATTTGCTGAAATGTGCGTATAGGAAGTGTATCTCCCTCCGCACCTATGTCTACCTTGATTTTTAACTTGTGTACGCCTTTCCTGTTTGGTAACACTATGTCCAATGTGGCGAATGCCTCTGTCTGAGGGTATTTTTATCATGGGCTTTCACTGAATAGAAAGACATCCTCTCGAAGTCGTCCACTACCTGGTCCTGAACATTAATGGAGTTCTGACGGTTTTTATACGTGTGCTGTACCGGTGTGAAACTTCTGTGTTTGGTAGACCTGTTTGTCTGTGGTTGTCTGCCAGTGTTTTCCTTGACTTTTCTGTTGTGGCACATCCTAGCCCAGTGGTTCTTCCGTCCACATGCTGAGCAAGTACTGCCTCGAGCAGGGCAATTTCCATTTTGATGGCTAAGTCCACATTTGCCACAGATCCGTGCTTTATTGTACTTATTTGGCTATCGACTTTTCCTTGTAGCTCGCCCATTTGCCTCATGTAATTAATTGAAGCCTCGTAACTCCTACACATGTTGAGTACTTCTGACATGGACATTGTCTCGTTTTTGCTAAGTAGCTGCTTTTGTAATTCAGGGAATTTTGTTCCAGCAATGATCTGGTCGATTACTCGTTCTTCCATCTCATGCTCGTCCCTGAACTTGCATTTTTGTGCCTGAAGCCTACATCTTGCCAGAAAATCATCAATATTTTCTGCTTCATTTTGTGAGTAATTTTGCAAGCAGAAGCGTGCAATCCGAAAGTTAGTTTTTGGCTCTATTTGCTCTAAGACCTTTCCCCAAATTGCCGCTGGGTTACATCTGTCGGCTTCATTTTCGAATGACCAGGAGTTGTAGCGTCTTAAACCTTCTTTTCCTGATAACAAAAGAATGTGGTCGACTTGTTTGTTCTCTGGTATGCCTTTCACAGAGAAGAATAATTCACATTGTTGTTTGAAAAATTTCAGGGATTCCACCAAATTTGATGTTTCCCAGCACATAAGTGGTTCACTTGAATGGCTAGACATTATTATTATTATTTGGAATAAAACAAGGACTTGAAAAGAAGGGATGAGATAACTTACAGTTGCGGTTACAAACGTCCAATATGGCGTCTTTTTCCTTTGTTTTTTTTAATAACGCACGTGTCTGCTTCTTGATTCGTAAAAGCCGGTATGAATGAGATCTTGCTAGACTTTACAGCCGCTTTCCTGTTTGTGTTCACTGTAATATTCACTGTAATGTTCTTTTTTCTTTTTTACCGCTGCCACCATTTTATGGTATTCGTTAGTATAAATATTATTAGAGAGCAGAGACAACGAGGAGACAAGTTAAGCTTACAAGGGAGACCTCCGTAATGACTACAGAAGCAACCTCTTTATTAAGGGAAGTAGCCCCTATCCCAAGGGAAGGCAACTCATGCCATGACATAGGTCACTCAGATTTTTTTTAATTAATGTGTGGCAAATATATTTGTTAATCGAAAATTTAAACACTTACTCTAAAAAGGGGTGCTCCTTTTTTGTAAAATAATTAAAACATTTTAATTTTTTGCATGTTAATTTCCCGTTTTTGTTTGTACGGGTGGCCGTAAAAGGTCACGTGATTCAAGAGTTGTCGTCCCTTACATGAAAAAAACAAAAAACAAATATATCCGTATATAAACCTTTTTTTCGTCTTCCATACTTTAGGTCTTCTGCTGTAAATCATTCATCATGGCCTCCTGATAGGTGTTGACAGCTGAAAATAACAAGGCTACCTTAATTGAGGAATGCTTTTTGAAAAAATTTTAAAACAGTAAGCAAATATTTCTTGTTTCAAGTCAACCTAAAGTAAGTTTAAATTGGTATTTTGAAGAAAATAATGTCAGTGAGGTGTATTTTATTTTTGTAAGATTTTTTTAAAACAGAGAATTGGCTTCTGTTTACAATTGATGAAAAATGGTGGAAATTTTGAAATTTTTGAATTTTTTTAAAAAATTTAAAAACTTTTTGATTCCGATCAGTATAATTTCGCTTTAAAATACACCAGAGAATTTTGCTTACGGAAATTAGTAAATTTAATCCGTTGGCTTTAAATTAAAGTTAATTTTAAATCTTGAAGATAACTTATTTATTTTTAAAATTTAAATTTAGGTATAAGAAAATAAGTGAAGGTACCTATTTTATATTCATTGAACAATAAATTTTAAAGTCACAATTACTTTTTCTCTAAAAACTCTCTCAGCATATATTTTCAACTTCAAATGTTGTACATGTTATGAATATAACTATTATTTTGTGGTGATACCGAGCAAAAGCGATGGACAGGATGTTTGCGCTTTCTCGACCACAAAGCAAATGACCAAAAGTCGTCGCTGCGCCACCAGCTCCGCGCAGATGTTCCGGTTGAAAACTAAAAATTAATTAAATATTAAATTTCCAGTTCGCGAGCCTAAGCGAGTTTTATTTATTAGCCAATGGGAAGCCCAGAATCAAATACAAGTTTGAAATCCCAAATGAGCTGCTGTGATCCAAAAAGAAGATATAAAAAGCGGATACAGAAAGCATCACCAGGAGAAGAGAATAATTAGTATCTACCTTGACCCAAGTCAAGCGGCTTACTACGCTCGCCTCCCTTAGCTCTTTCCTTCTTCCCTGCCTCAAAAAACTACTTACTGACCTAAGGAGCGAATAAATCAAAGACATACCTTACTTACACGCTCCCATATTCCTAAGCATTAATTCTCTTTCAGCATTTTATTGCCATGAACATTTTAACCTCCGATGGACCTATACTTCTTGTATTACTTAAATTGTAAAAACATTAATTGATAAGTGTTATATATAAAATGTTATCTTTCAACTCAATTTGCTTTTCTTGGTTTATAACCTTTCTTTATGACTTATAGTGGGCTATCTACAACAAGGCCAAATTCTGTTAACCTACAACAGTATACAACTGTAATTCACCGTCACCTCAATATATAAAAAGACAGAGCCATAAAAAGGGTATTGTTGCATAATGGCTCGCAAACAGATATTTTTGTAGCAATCCAAATAACGACTTTTTGTACTTTCTCCTTCAAGTAGGTACCTCCACGCAACTGCCGAAAACAGTACAATGTCAAAACCTAACAAAAACAAGGTTTTATCATCAAAACTTTTCTGCTATTATTTAGAGGAAATATATAGTTTTGTTGTCATTATTAAAGAAAAATTTATTCTTTTCTAATACGTTCGAAATTTCTGTTATTATTCTTCATTTCTTTTTCACCTATTCACCGGATGTTTCCTGGAGGTTACGACTAAGACAAACGAAATATAACGCAAATCGTTTTTTTGGCATTGAAAGAGACATTAATTTGGAAATTCTTGTAAATGTCAACTAATTGTCTGTTTTTACCGAAATTTTCAGAATTTACTCACAAATTAATGAAGTTATTTATGCAATTATTATTTTTAGAAAATTTTGGCAAATTATATATATATATATATATATATATATATATATATATACGCACATCTATTACCCGCCCTCCAGTTAATTTACTGAAACTTCTAGAAATTCAGTGTGAATCTCAATTTTTTTATTAGTTAAATGCAGGAATCCTTAAAGCATGTAAATCATGCATCTTTTTTAAAAAGACCATTTTTCCGAAAACTTGCTCCGAATAATAAAATAAAAATGCATTAAAACTATGACATAAAGTTAAATTGATTTTATATAAGGATATCATATTCTGAAAAAAAAAATTCGATGAATAATAAATTTTTGTAAGAATTGTTTTTATTTTTTCTTTGTTAATTATGATGATTTTAAGAGTCAAACAACATGTACATTTTTTCTAGTCATTCGGTGTTTTCCGTTATTAATTCTTGAAATATAATCTATTTTTACAAATCAAAAATTGAAAAGCTTAACACAAATCATTTTGAATTAAGATTTTTAAAATCATTATTAAAAAGTTTCTGTTACATTGCACATTACCTTCTAGGTTATGTAATTTTTTTGGTCATAATTCCAGATATGTAAACTGACTGATAACTAGGACTGTCATCGCCTATTTGAAAGATTAACGGGTCAAAACTTTTTGATTAAGAAATACATTATTCTAAATTTGATGCTATAAACAAGTAATATATTTTTCAAATTAGATTAAGTTAGCTATAAATTTACTAATTTTCTAATAATAACGTGTCACAGATGTATTTTTTATATCATAAAAGCGAGAATTAACTTTTGTTCACAAATGTGTCGATCGCTAAGAAATGTCCTAGATTGGACGCAGGATTCTTGCTCGTTGTTCAGTATATTGTTTGGTTATTGGTGCATTATTATTCTTCGTGTTCGTCTTCACCAATATCGTATGAGGATTGTCACTTGTAGAAAATCTGGTGTTCTTTTCGCACGATACGGTTACATTTGACTCCATAAATTCATAACTATTCTTATTTTGTGTGTGTGTGTGTGTGTGTGTGTGTGTGTGTGTGTGTGTGTGTGTGTGGTAACCTTTCCTGTCTTTTTTGTGATTTTGAAGTTCATATATATTTTTGGTACAAGTAATTATAATTTTCATTCGAGTTTTTTTATAATAATATGATTGTTGTTTTAAAATGTATTTATGTGTTCAATTTATAAAAGCTTTTCGTTATATGTGCGTTCAGTAGAAGAAATCAAATGTTTCTAATATTCTAATAATCTTTGCTAACAAAATTTACATCAATTACTGTCCGTCTCATGTCTGCTATTTTGTCTCCAACCGGAAAAAAGAATGGGTTAAAAATCGGTACCTCCATTCATTTTCGATTTCTAAATTCGCGACCTACTAAAAAGAGGAAGGAACAAACACTTTACATTCCGCTACTACACAACCATGACCTCTAATCTTCTGCCGACATTTTAAATTCCTACATTACTACTACGATCATTTTCTCCATTTCTTGATACCCATAACTTTATCATTTAGCACGAACTCTACCCTTAACTTAATATTTTTTCTAATTGCACATTAACTTCTACAACTACGTTATTCCTTCCTTTTAATAAATTTCTATTTTAACAAGAAAAATGTATATTTTTATTCTTACACTATTTCACACAATTCCACACATTCTAACCTGCCGACAAACAACCTTCTGATAAAAATTTTCTGATGATAATTCTGGAAAAAATTTGTAAGCTGTAGGGAGTTCGGTTAAGTCTGACACAAGACCTGAACCAAAGAAAAATTAACCAGCTCTCTACGGCTACAAGTTCATGTCATATTATCACTTTGTGTTTTCAATGTTATCTGGCGAAATTTTTCACGTGGTCACTAGTTGTGTTTTCCATTTGTTGAATTCTGTGAGAGCAAAGTGTGTAGAATCGTTGCGAGGGTTTCAATCTTTTTTTTATACAAGCAAAATATTGAGTTATTGAAATGAAGCATTTCCAGCATGGTCCTTTAGTTGAGTTGTATGGCTACAGTAGACCACTTGACCTGTTGCTGTGGCAAAATTAATTTCTTTTCCCTTTCTTTTCTCGTTAGTTATGCTAAGAGAAGGCGTTGAGGTAAAAAAATGTGGAAGTGAGAAGGTAAATATATACCTCGAGGTGATGGATGGAATTAATTCTTAGAAATATTGGATGTTTGAAAGTTGAAATTTAAAAAATAAGTCAGCCAAAAAGTATTTTCCGTTTTTCTTTTTCTTTTTTTTTTTTTTTTTGGTTTCGGAAAATTTACGTGATCGTATCAAGTCGTGGTCACCGTGTTTTTTTTTATTTACGACACGGTGATGATCTTTTGTAACACGTAATTGCATTGCTCGTAGAAAAATATGATAATATAATATTGCATGTGGAGAAAAATATGTATTCCTAAGTTTAGTACGACGGAGCAAAAGAAATTATTACTAGTGGTAGGGAAATCGTAATATGAATAGAAGAAAATAAATGATCAAATTGTTTATTGTCGATCGCAATATGAGACGGTCAAGAAATTGTTAAAAGTCAAAATATTACAAATTGAAAATATTGCTGAGAAGAGAATTGGAAAATATATTTTGCGTGTGTGCAGATGCATTGTTTATACAGAAGCTGATCAGCCGGGGTCAGACGATGTCATCATTGGCAGACATTATTTGACAAGCAAAAATAACATGGCGAAAAAGGTGCAACTTATGTTTTCAGCATACAGAGAATTTTATAAACCCAGGTTGGTTTTGAATTATTTAAAGAAATTGTCACAAATCTTTTGATAAGTGCACAAAGGTTAAATTCTGGTTATGGGAATAAAGTGAAATATAAATCTCGCTGGGAAAGGATTTGTAAATTTAAAAACTTGAAATAAATGATGTAATCGGGAAGAAGAAGAAAAGAAATTACGTCAATAGAAACATTGTTATTTCATTGGTTAAACCAAGGGAATAAGATCACTCCACCTCATGATGCGAGCTGGAAGTAATCTCAATGGTTAAAAATTTAATTTGCATGGACATCTCGTGTCGGTCATGCGCCCCCCACCAAGAGAATTTGGGACAGAGCTGAGAAGGCCAAAGTCAGTTGGCGTTGGAGCTGAGCCTTGGGACCAGTCAAGATGTAACGACTGAGGGAAAAGTGTTCTCAACTGGGAGCCACGACCGAGAAAAGTGGTCGCTTCCCATAGAGTCCTGGCTGAAGATGTAAAGAAACGTAGAGAAGCCTGCCGCCGACCAACTTAAAAGAGTTAAAGTCGAATAATGCGCTTCCGATAGAGTTCTAGCTGAAGATGTAAAGAAACAGAAAGAGCCAAGAAAAAGTTAGAAGCAGAGATTAAGATTGGTTGTCGCGCCGAGCTAAGGAGACAAGACGAATTTACCGCCGCGGTCACAAAGACCCAACTTCGGCTGTTTCCGTAAGTCTTCGGTGAAAAACCCTGATAAGATTTTTTTGAACCATCAAAACTTGAAGAAAAATTTGAAATCTCCGATTGAAATGAACAAAAATTACACTCAAACAAAAACTTTCCTTGGGGAATGTAAGTCATGTAATTATTTTTAAGAGATAAATTTTCCGAAAAATTGCTTCGGATAGTAAAGTAAAAATGCATTAAAACTACTCCAATTTTTAGTGAGATCAAAAATTTTAATTGATTTTATAAATAATATATATTAAAAGTATCATATTCTGAAAAACATTTTCGATGAATAATGAATTTTTATAAGATTATTTTCATTTTTCTTAGCTAATTAAGAGGATTTATATAGTTTCTCAAACAACTTTCAAATTTCTTCCAGTCACTTAGTGTCTTCGATTATTAATTAATTAAATAAAGATTATATTTGCAAGTCGAAAATTGAAAAGCTTAATCAAATCAATCAGAATTAAGATGTAAAAAAATTAATTTTTTTTCTATGTTAGACTGCACATTGTTTTTTGTATTGTGTCATGTTTTTAGTTACCATATTGTCAGATGTGTTAAATGATTGACAGCAGGGACTGTCATCTCCTACTTAAAAGTTAAATGAGTCAAACCTTTCTGTTTAAGAAATACTTTTTTCTAAATTTCATACTATTAATAAGTAATATTTGTTTCAAATTAGATTCATTTAAATTGAAATTTTTAATTTTCCAAAAATAACGTGTCACAGATTTATATTTTTTTTGCAAGATTTTTAAAAGAGAAAATTAACTTTTGTTTACAAATGTGTCGAGCGTTAAAAAAAGCCGAAAAATTGTGAAACATTTCACAATTATAGATTCCAATAAACATAATTTGTTTCAAATACAACAGAGTATTTTGCTAAATAAATTTTGTTTAATCATTTAGCTTTCAAATAAGTTAAAATTAATACTTTAATAATTTTTTCTAAATTTCAATGTAAAACTTATTTATTTATTAAAAATTTATTTAACACTGAAGTATCGAAAATGAGTGGAGGTACCTACCTCATTGAAGAAAAAAAAATTACAAATTTGTTCAGAAATTTTTTTAATGTGAAATTTACTTTTGAAACTGTTTTCAGTTATACATTAAATTGTTCCATCACGAAAGGAATCAGTTTCATTTTTAATATAGTTTTTGTTTAATTTTCACATTGATTCATATTCATGTCAACTGAAATCTTATCCACATATACTTAAACTCAAATGTACGTTTCACTGGTTTTCAATTTGTACAAGAATCAAACTTAGATGAAATTTCATTTAATAACAAATGTCTCATGGAATTTTTGCAATTTTGTTTTTTTGTCATTGAAGTTACTACTATGTCAGAGACAATATTACGCAGCTCATCTTTTTTGCGGGAATGCCTGATTAAATATGATATTTTAAAAAAAATCAAATAGCTGTTTGAATTTAATCAAACTTTCTGGGCTTATTTACAAATTAATTAAGTTATTTGTGCAATTATTATTTTTAGAAAACTTTGGCTTCTCTCTTTTTATTACTTCTGATCATAAATCTTGTTTTAGTAGTTAAATGCCGGATTCCTTCTACAACAATATTTAACATAGCGCGCGGACGGAAGAGCTAATTATTATTTTTTATTTTTTTAATTAATTACGGGTGAAAAAGATTTAACTAAAGAAAGAAACGTTTATTTTACTCCGATATGAACAGAGGAAAAAAGAAAAGATGATGCTTTTATTTTATTGAAAAGAAATTCGCTTTCCCAAGACTGCAAATTGGCTAAAAATAGGAGGAGATAAAGATTGCAATTAGAATTATTTTACCTAAAATAAAATAACTGGGCTATGCTAGGTCAAGATATCAGGCAGCCCTGTTGACAGGAGTAACATTGCGTGCGAGCGATACACCACTGAGAAAAACTTTTGTTTTCATAAATCTTCGGTGAAATGAATACCGTATATCCAGCGAAACACTGCTGAGAGGCCAGATGTTAATCTACCGTGTTGAGAGATGGACCACAGGGCCGCTGTCTGTGGCAGAAAGGAACAACTGGAAAATTTTATTTATTTTTCAGGATCTCCGGCAAAATATGGCCGATATAATTAGTAATCAAGTGTCAGAAACCACCGTGTTGAAAAGTAGGCAAAAAGAATAATTGAAAGGAAAATTTTATTTTCTTCATTTCCAGCGAAATATAAGTCGAAACACACCTGCATGGTTAAGAGGTCAAAATGTCAGGTTCGTCTTGTTGAGGATTGTAAACAAGGTGACTAAGGAAGAGATTTTTATTCGTATTTACCCAGATTAAGAATTCGGTCTAGAGCAAAGGTTAAGTTGATTTGTTGAAAAGAACATTTGTGGAAAAAACATTTATTAATTACGGGAAAATGACTAATTAGAATTTTCATGAGAGAAACTGATGTCATGTAATAACTCTACCAAAGTGGAGGAGGGAAAGAGTCCATGATTGGATAAGAGAAATAGAAGACGACACAGTGAAGCTGACGTCATGCAATAACTCCGCCCGAAAGTAGAAGGAGGGCAGTCTATGACTGGATGTGTGAAACGGAGACTGGTTGAAGGTTAGGATATTTGCATAAACACCCTTATGCGTCCTCACCAGCCCAGTAAAAAGAGACAAGAATAAATACGAGAATCCCGATAGGCCAAAGCCATTTCCTCGGCAGCTTCCGTGAGATCCCGGTAAGGAGTGAAACGAAGTCAGTTCGAGTCGCCACATCAACCTTAGAACTCCAACCGGAGGAGAAGTGATTTTGCAGACAAAGTTTAAAATTGCCAACCAAAGTTTGAAATAATAATAACCAAAGTTTCCTGCTGATAAAGAAAAGAACCCTGACGAAACCCTGATGCCAAACTGATGAAAATAATAAAAGGAAAAATGCTGACGAACATTTTCGGAAAGTACTAACCGTAGAGTGTGAATTTACCTGATTATCAAGTCCCACCCGACATGGAGAAACTGATGGAAACTTTTGTTCCGTCGCCAAATTAAAGAAACAGGGTTTGGGAAGAAGACGATTTGTAATTGCTTTTCACTTTTGTTTTGGGTGGGGGGGATCTAAATACTACAGTTTATGCAGGCGTCATTCAATTTATTTCTAAAATTGGTGCCGTTTTTATTTCCACAATTCTGCGCGCGTATCCAGCTTGGTTTAGTTTGGCGGAGATACCCCAGTGAGAATTCGGCTTTACTCTATCAAGATCAAAATCACAACGTGGGCGAGAGAGATAACAGACCAGGTTCGATGTTGACACAAGGGAAAACTGCCCACGAAAGCTCCCAACCCGGGTTCGCGTCACACTTAGGGAATGTAATTCATCTATTTACGTTTTATATTTTTAAGGAGACAATTTTCCGAATATTTACTACGAGTAATAAAATAACTACGCAATTTTTAACTTAGATAAACTTTTAATTGGTTTTATGAATAATAGGTTTTAAGGGGATCATATCCTGAAGAAAAAAATAGTCGATGGATAATGAATTTTTATAAGGATTTTTTTACTTTTTCTTTGCTAATTATGATGATTTATAAAGTTTCAATAATCTTTTATATGTCTTCCTTGGATCTTTCGGTTATTGATTTTATTAAATAAAGACTACATTTACAATCAAAACGCTTAATACAAATCATTTTTTGTCATATTTTAAAAATATTTTTGAAATGATTTGTAATTTTTTTTAACGTAAACATTCCTTCTTTTTGAAGAATAGTATCCTTTAAGTTCCACATCACGGTTTTCAAGCGTTGTTCCCCTGACAAAACTTTCACTTAGCTTTCATAAATTTATATAAATTCTGGAAAGATATATTTACCTTGATCAATCACTTAATACATCTGACTGTCATCAGCTACTTCAAAGTTCAGAAGATCAGAGCACTGTGATTAAGAAATACTTTATTCTAAATTTCATGCTATAAACAAGGAATCATCCAGTTAAGTGATATAGGTGTTACACGTTTGGGTGATCATATCTTTTTCGAGACATGACTGACTCGTAAGTAGATTTTCCCGCAGTATGCCGCCATTGATTACTGAGGTAGACTGGTTGCCAACCAATGCTATAAAATCCAGCTGGAGTGAAGAGACGGATTAATACATTTCTCAAAGGTATTTGCACAAAAGTATATGCAATGAATTTAACTAGAATTCAAACTCGGCTCTCCGATTTAAATTTGCATATTTTCCCAAAAGAACGTATCATATATGTATATATTATTTTTGCAAGATTTTTTTAAACCGAAAATAAACCGTTGTTCACAAATGTGTTGAACGCCCAGAAATGTACTAGGTTAGACGTAGGGTTCTTGTGCGTGGATCAGTTTATTTTTTCATTGTTGGTGCATCATGAATGTTTATGTTCGTCTTCACTGAGGACAATGGAGATTGTTTGTCTTTTATTCTATTTCGTGTGCTGCACGCGTGGCGTTTGTCATCAATTGTAGAATATCAGGACCTCTTTTCGCACGATGCGGTTACATTTGACTCCATAAGTTTATGTTTGTTTGCGTGTGTGTGTGTTATAAACATTCCTGTCCTTTTTGTGATTTTGAAGTTCATATATATATATTTCTGATATAAGAAATTATAATCTTCATGTGAGCGTTTTTATAATAACGGGATTGTGATATGTATGTTTTTAAATGTATTTATGTGTTCAATTTATGTTTTTCATTGTGTGTGTTCAGTAGAAGTAATTAAATATTTCCGGTTGACATTAACAATAATATGGTGTGTCATTCTAGCGAGCAATATTTAATCTCGAAGATGTACACAATTCCATTCATTTGTTTAAGAATATTATTAATAGCATCTTCATGGAGATGAGATTAATAATATTCTTAAACAATGAAGACTAGAGATAAATTACGTTTTAACTTGCACGCGAGATGTATTTCTTCGTCGGATTTCGAAGCTCTCACTCACTGATTGAAGCACGTGTTCACTAATTCTTTTATATTTCTTTCACGCCCAACCATTGCCGATATAATTTTAGTAGGTTGGGTAGTCATTGAATCATTTCATCACCTCATCTATTCTTCATAGTAAGATCTTTGCTAACAAAATTTGCATCAGTTACTGTCTGTTTCATGTCTGCTATTTTATCTCCAATCGAAATAAAGAATGGGTTAAAAATAGGTACCTCCATTCATTTTCGATTTCTAAATTTTAAATAGAATTTTTTAAAATTAAAAAGTTATTTCGAAACTTTTATTTTAGTTTTAATTTAAAGCTAGATGGTTAAGTTTACTATTTCCATTAAGAAAAATACTCTGGTGAATTTAAAACAAAAATTATATTGATTGGAATCTAAAACTTTTTTCACTAATTTTTTAATCTTTCAATTGTTCAGTCATGTTTTAGCGATCAACTGATTTGTAAACAAAAGTTAACTAATTTTTATGTTTTAAAATCTTGCAAAAATAAAATATACATCTGTGACGCATTATTTTTGGAAAATTAGCAAATTTAATGTTAAATTAATCTGATTTACACAAGTACTACTTATTTATACCATGAAATTTAGAATAAAAATATTTCTTAATCACAGAGTTGAACTTTTATTATCTGTCCACCGCATATAAAATTGACAGTGTTCATATCTTATCTCTAATCTGATAACCTAAGTGTATTGCACAATTGACATAATTGTACAATTTTTTTGGAGTATGGAGAAGAAACTCTTAACATGACCTTTGAATTTGCACATAGAAATTCCATTGCCAAAATAAACCAACTTCAAATACACACTCAGAAAAAAAAATTTACAAATAGGGAGGCAGAACAATTTGTATTAAACTTTTTAATTTTCGATTACTAAATATAATCTTCGCTTAATAAATTTTTAAATTAACTCCAACAAATCTTTTAAGTATTTAAAAAATATTTTAAAACTTCATAAATTAATATAATTAAAACAAAAAAATTAAAACAATTCTTTAAAATGTCATTATTAATCAAAAAATCATTTTTTCTTCAGACTCCTTAATTTTTCATATTTATTCAAGCTTATTAAATTAAATAATGTCATAGTCATATTGCATTTTTAATTTACTATTGGGAGCAGATTTTCGGAAATACCGGCAAAACATTTTTAAAAAATAATAGATGATTTACATTCCATAATGTGTCCTGCGTTTAACTTTAACAATGTGACCTCCAAGTCCCTGAGCATCCACAGGTCAGTTCACCGGTTTCACTGGTTTAATTATGCTTTCTACCCACGTTGTGATTATTAGATCCAGAAAGCAGACGTGTTGTTCGCTCGCGGTCGATTGAAGCCGGAGTTAAACAGTTAAAATACAGCAAAAAGAATTAGAAAGAAAAAATAACGTCCGTAGAATGCCGAACAAACAACTGTTCGATAGTTGCACTGTTACTGTCTTTTATATACAAGATAAGAGAAAAAGAACAAGGTTACAGAAAGTAAAAGTTTTTAGTATAACAACTCATACGCTGGAGAAGGGAAGGAGAGAGAGAGAGAGAGAGAGAGAGAGAGAGAGAGAGAGAGAGAGAGAGAGAGAGAGTGGTTCACTTGTTAAATCGTCTCAGAAGATATATAACTCTGTTCACTGTTGCGACGATAATATTTCTCAAACTCCTTGTTTCAACTTGTCCGCACACTTGCTTCAGCGAGGGAGTGGGGTTCCGATCGCACATCCGTGCGTTCTCTTTTACGATCGCCTTCCGACTCTTCCAGCTTCAACACCACGACGTGCTTATATAGAAGAGCGGCGGTTATAAGCAAGGCCACCATGCACTTATCATAAGTGATCCCGAGTGTTAATTGCTACAGTCAACAATAAGGTGACCTCCAAATTAAACGGCACTAAACTCGCCAGATTTAGATTTCACCATTAGTAAATAAATACGTCTCGATATTCACTCTCCACCAAAATCCTCTTTATGAAAAATCATTTTATTTATCTCTTTTGTTTTCTTTTGTTGACCCAAATATAACGGCTTAACTTCTGTTTAAATTTCTCTACCGGTAAACAACATTGCTGTCTTACTCCAATTTTCAACTCAGTCCCAATTTTCGACCAAATGAAAAGTAATTAATATCGTCACGTTTTCTGAAAGCCGAAAATCTGTTTAAAAAAAAATAATCTTAAATGAAAATTACGAATAACGTTTTGTTCGTTTCGGCCATCTTCAGGTGCCAGGAATTTTGAACCCTTTGAACGTGTGTATGTGTTTGACTCTCTCTCTTTATCTCCCATAACTAATAAAACTAATTATAGCAACAAAATCTAATTTCTTAAAAATTCATGAATTTACGTGGAGTTAAAAGATGTAAAAGAATATTTGTACCAAGATATTTTAAAAATAATAATTTCAAAATTAATTTAATTCATTTGTTATTAAGTACTGAAAGTTTCATTAAAATCCGATAATTATTTAATATTGATAAGAATTTCCAAATTAATGCGTTTGTCATCGGAAAAAATAAACTGAGTTATGTAAAATTACGTTTTCTATTGTGAACTCTCGTAACGATTTGGTTACCAGCTTACTAAAATCAAAACAAGATTTTTTACCAAAATATCAAACGTGTTAGAAGGAATTAGAATTTTAAAAAAATTAAAAAGTACTTTGGTCTGTCCTCTTAATATAAACAATTTGTGAGAAAGGTTCGTTTTTATTAAGTTCGGGGTCTTTTTTTATAATTTTATGTTTTTTTTTTTTCAGCGATTTAGTGGAAGTCAGTTAAATGCTATACGTGAAACACGCTTGGGCGATCATGTCTCAAAAGAGACATGACTAACTGGGCAGAAGACTATCTTGCAGTAGGTTGCCATTGTTTTCTGTGGTAGACTGGTTGCCAGCCAAAGCTATAGAACCCAATCTGTCCTGTTATTTAACCCATACCTGGAAGGAAGAGACGGATTAATACCTTTCCCAAGGGTATTTGCGCGTAAGTGAATGCAATGAATTCAACTGGAATTTTGAACTCGGCTTGCCGATTTTTTGTTCCGAGCCGATATCCTCTGCACCACAACACACATCCTTAGTGGAAGTACCTAGTTTAAAAGAATAGATAAAAAATAGATATTTTTCAGACAGACAGAGAGAGAGAGAGAAAGAGAAAGAGACACCCTCTGTCAATCCTTTAGGAAAAAAAAAACGGTATATTTTAACGTAGCTTAACTTTTACCTACCTGTAATAAAACCTTGTAGAAATATTTTTATGGAATCTGTTTCAACCCCAGTTTTTATCAATATTTCGTGTATTATTTTAAGTTGGGGTCACTGAACAATCAGTTTGATGAGCTACATTACAAAACTGATCGGCTGAATCCTGATGAAAAGAATGAGAAGCAGTATCAGTCCTGAGATAGGACAAGAACAGTGCGGGTTTGTCAAAGACCCTGGAACAAGGAACGCCATAATTATGATTAGGATGCTATCTGAAAAAGCAATACAAATGAGAAAAGACGTGTACCTTTATTTTATTGATTATGCAAAGGTGCTTGACAAAATATGCCATTAAAAATTGAGAGAAATTCTCAGCAATTTTGACATATTTTGGAAAGACATTAGAAAAATCAAGAATCTCTACGAGCAGCAAACCGCCTGCATACGGACAGGTACCAAATTCAGCAGATATATAAAGATAGAAGTGGGCTTAAGACAAGGATGTATCTTTTCACCAGATCTATTTAACTTGTACAGCGAGACTATTCTGGGGACCCTAGATGTTATGCCAGGATTCAACATCAAAGAGTACTATTTGTACAACAAAAGGTACGTAGATGATAAAGTGCTGACAGCAGACAAGAAAAGGAAACTACAAGACCTTCTACAGAAGGTAGCTGAAGAGAGTGACAAGAAAGGATAACAAATAAACTGTAAGAAAACCGAATGCATGCTCAACAGCAAAAAGAGCAGCCCAAAATGCCAAATACAGGTGGGGGATTCTAAAATCAAGCAGGTACAAAAATGTAAATACTTGGGAAATGCTCTAACAAAAGACGGAAAATGCGACACAGAGATCCAAATGTGAATTGGCATGATAAATGACGCATTCCAGAAACTGAGTCTTAAGAGACAGGAAAATTTCACTAGAAACAAAGAAGCGAGTACTGGTTTGCTATGTGATGGCAGTTCTTCAACATGGCAGTGAATGCTGGACACTTTCACCAAAGATGAAGGACAAACTTGAAGAAACTGAAATGTGACTCGACAGAAGGATGCTGCGGATATCATGGATCAAGCATGTGAGTAATGATGAGGTTTTGGAAAGGATAGAAACAAAAAATAAATTAATACTGAGCATCAGGAAAAGACAGCTAAAATTCTTGGGACATACAATGAGGAAGGAGGGCTTGGAGAATCTAATACTAACAGGACAGATAGAAGGAAGGAGAGGCAGGGGAACACAGCGTGTAACATACATGATGGGCATGAGCAGGTGGATGGCAGAACAGGGTTTGCGTGATGTAACAGGAGAAAGCATGCTAAGAGCCACCAGGGATAGGGAGATGTGAAAGGCCACGGTTGCATACTTCCTGAAAGAACAAGGCACATAGAAGAACAAGAACAAGAAGAATGTACTTCATTTTTTGTAGTTATGAAAAAATTATTGGCATTGTTATTTAATTAAATTTTTTATTTATTTTTTCATTTTGACCAATGACTCGATAGGCTATGATTCATAAATAAATGATAAACAGATTCATGGTACATACGGTTTAAAATACATTTTGAAATATGAGAAATCTTTCTTAAAGCTTTAATTTTAATTTTAATTTCAACCTTAAAAATTTAATTTATATTTCAATAAGCAAAATGCTTTGCTCTGTTTTACAACTTATTTTAATTGACTGGAAGAAAAATTTGTTTATTATTTCGTTGTTTATTTTATTTTATTTTAGTGCCATTTTTAACCCGTATTTATAGCATTGTAATTCTCTTTATTAAAAAAATTTCTGAAAATAACTAATACTGAAACTTTGAGGAATTATAATTAATCTGATTTGCAACAAATATTATTTATCTTCAATTTAAAATACTGCAGAAATGGATTTTTTTTAAATGACAATAGCTGTTTATTTAAGGTGTTCATTAGCTGTTAGTGTGGTGACAGATTGTTCTAGGGGGATTTTTTATTTCTATGGTAAAATTTCATTGAAGAAAATGACAGGAGCACCTTTGTCATATAATGTTTAAATACACAGTAATGAATCTTAAAAAACCAGGAAACATTCTCAGTAATCTGATATTTTATGAAATTGTAGAATGGTTAGGGTTAAATTTACAATAATTCCCCCATATATTTTCTGAAAATGTCACATATGGTCACCTATATTTGCTAAAAAATAATTAAAAAATACTTTAAAAATATTGGTTTTTCAGAATTTGTACTAACCTTTTAAATTTATGATTAGTAAATATAAATTTTACTTAATAAAATTGAAAAGATAATGAAAACGTTTCAGGCAAAACTTTATTACACATCAAAAATTTTTTTTATACCTATAAGCAAATAAAAGCTTGTCAAATTAAATATTGTTTTCATTTAATTGCAGTGCTGTATCTTAATAGTATTTAGGTCATTTCATCAGACATATGTGCAACAGCCAAACTATGACAACATCCATACCCTGGTTTCAGGCTATATGTTGTGGGCTTTAACTGTCTGTAAGTTAGTTGCAGCTGTTTGCTTCTATTCCACCCCGAGGTGATTGAAGATGTCAAATGATCAGTCAAAATTTTTCACTTTCTCTGCTATGTTGTAATTTCTGATCTCAGAGAAAGGTATAAATCTGAGAAAAAAAGGGGGTCGTCATCTTCATGCTGCATTCCTCAACAACTGAAAATCTAAAGGCGGTTGCGTGCATAATTCAGAAATAAGAGAAATAGACGAGAACAAAAAAATAACAAGATATTAGCAAAAACCAGTTTATGTGGACTAATGATTATATTGTATCTCTTTGAGCAAAGAGAGAGAGAGAGAGAGAGAGAGAGAGAATAAAAAAGAGTTAAAATACAATCCAACTTTTTTCAGAGTTCTCAAATTACACACTGCTAATATGTCTACATGTCACTTGAGGGAATACAGTCTTTATGCTCCTTTACACTTACGTGGGTGGTTTTCCAAAATCTGCCAATAATTTCCATTTTTCAGTCGATCTTTTATTTCCTCCTCCGAGAGAAAAATAGCAACCAAGAAAGAAACAGAATTCTATCCCATCTCAAGGTCAGCTGGTATTTATTAAATTGTTATCATGTCAGTCGATATCATTTCCGTGAATACCTTGTGTTTTGCCTTTCTTCTACCTAGATTTCTTATTGATTTCTGTTACATACATTATATATATATATATATATAAAAATGCAAGATTACTTTTCCGTATGAGATTTGATATTAAATTTAATTTCATCTAAATTTGATGACTAGTGAGTTTTGAGAAATACTCAAAAGAGCGTTTGTGTTTAATTATATATGGGTAACACTTCTTTTCACATGAATATTTATCAATGAGTAAATAAACAAGAAAATTTATTAACTTCAGTCTAAAAACTGAATAGAATTTCATTTTTTTATAAACACTAGTAGAATTACCTTAAAATTTTAATTTCTTTTAAAAGAAACTTTTATTTTATAATAATCTATTTTAATCATAGATGAGAAAATATATATAGTTATCTAGTCAGACAAGTTGGTCATGTAATCTTTATCTTGACGGCCATTGTTTCACCTTCTTTTTTCCAAAGTCATGCCAGTGCCGGTATAGCATGTGGCCTAAGAAATTCTGTCATTGGTATAGTATGTGGCCTACCTTTAGAAGTGTATTTAAAGGAAATATTGACTGGAATTCAAGAATTAACAATTCAATTTTTATGGACATATTACAGTATTTTCTCTTTTTTTAACCAATCAATTCTTATATAAAAACCGATGTAAATATCACCTTCAGGAAATTTATTCACTTCTTTTCAACTCTACTGACAATGATGACAGAAGATTTACATGTGTGAATTTTATTTGTACTGCTTTTAGTCTATTTTGAAGTAATAATACAAAGTGTTATGGCACAAACATGATTTCAGCATGTCATACTACAAGTTCATCACATTTCATCTCCATAGCCATTGTTTAACCTTCTTTCTCCCACAGTCAATCCAGTGCTGGTATAGAATGTGACCAACATTTTCAATGTGGCTAATAAAAAATTCTGTCTCTGGTATAGTGTGCGGCCTCCCTTAAACAGTGTATTTTAAGGTAGTACTATAACTGCCTCAGAAGGGTTATGGGTTAGTTTAGGATTAGTTAGAGAAAATAATTAGATATATGCATTTGTATTCAGTCATGAATCTTTTAATTTTCAGTCTGTTTTAATTTAGGGGCTGTTTCTTAAGTTTTTTTAGTTATATAATAATGTAAGATTGCTGATTTTTTTATTTAAGAACCTACAAAGAAATGAGAATTGTTGAATCCTTGTAGGTATCTACTTATATTATTTTTGTGGCCTTGTTAGGGGCCAGAAATAAAAACACAAAGACAGAATAAAGTTAAATAAATATATTAACAAAGAAAAGTATTAGAAACATATATAACAGGAGAAAATCACCAGCGTGACTGTATTGGGCTGGCTGTCAGAGCTATCTGCTAGAATAACCTTCTTTGCACAAAGCAGAAATTGCAGCGTATTTATAGTTTGGAAGAGTTCATTTGTGCATGAGTAAATTACCATAACAATTAGATACCACAAAAAAATTGATGCCTTGGGTGAAAGATGTATTTAAAAAGTGAAAACATCTCTTTTGATGCTTATAGTTTAGTTTTAATTATTCAAAAGGTAAAATATTTTGCTGCATTTCAAATCACATTTAAATTGATTAGAATCATTTTTGATTATCAATAAAATTAATATTTTTTGAAAAGATATCAAATTTTCTTTCACAATACCTAGATTTATGGAAGAAGAAAAGGTTGCCTGATTAAAAGAAATCCAGTAATTGCTAAAAAATATACACATACTCAGACCCTCACATTCATATCTACGTAATGCATAGCCATTTGTATCATACTAACAAATCAACCATGTTGAAATTCACACACGGGTCTCCTGGTCAGAACATTTAAACCGCTAAGTCATACAACCAGTTTTAAATGTATATATGAAGATTTATTGCAGTATGAAATCAAAAATATAATTTAGTACAATTTAACAAATCTACCCACAAAATTTTAGTGGGTTAAAATATTTTCCTCTTAACACCACTATCATTGCATACAAGGTAACACCAAATGCTTTTTTTCTGAACTGAAAGCAAACAAAGATTATCTCTTTTACAAGAAAATGCAACATAATTTTGGAAATTAGGAGAATTAAATAAAATTTTCAGCAATGTTACATGTTAGAGAAATGATTTATCAAAACACAGATCTATATCACAAATATTTAATTTACTAAAAACAGAAAATAAATAATATAAAAATATACAATTTTGTCATTCAAAACAGAAAACATATAGTACATGGTTGAAGTGTTATGAAAGGAGAGGTAAGGTGTGAGTAGAGAATTTTTAACGTTAGGGCTAGTGAGTAAATTTAAAGAGTTATTACAGGAAATCCTCACATGTGTATATATATTTGAAATTTAAAGTTTGGTCAATGAAAATATTCAAAAATTCTATTTACCAGATTTGTTCCATGAGGTACTTTTTCAGGTTTTTGTAGGTCGGCAAATTTTCATAGAGATTCTTTTGGCTGGATATAATAATCCATGAATCATGCTGGAGTTTATGCTCACAGAATTTCCTTTTACAACAGACTACTCTCTTCCCAAGACCTATTTTTATAGGGACTAGCAATCATCTAGTTCTCGAATATTCTGGAATGATCTAGAATCTTTCAAACATTCTATTTCTAATTCCTCTATTTAACAACTACTTCATGAATAAAAACTTTTCTGTATTAACAAATAGGACTCAGTAGAATCCCTTATTATAAATATTAATCTTTTTAATATATAAATGGGTAAATTTTCGTTTTAGGTCCCGAAGGCTTTTATCCTTTCAAATTTTTCCAAAATAGCCTTATTTCTGTGCAAATGTATATGCTGAACTCAAATCAACATTTAGATAATGAAGAAACCTAACTTTTTTGATGTTAACAACCAGAAAAAAAAATCGGACTTCTTCTTGATCTTTTTGTCCTGATTACCAGCTTACATTCACTGCTGAATGGTTTTAGGCATAGGAAGAAAATTTTGGTGCTATTTACTTCCTTTACTGTAAATTCTTTGCAGAAATTACTACGCGTTATTTTTTTCGATACTTAATTTCAGCAGAAAATTGTGTGTATTTGTGTATTCTTTTTTGGTAATTTGTTTGTTTTTTTTGTACTTAATTTCAGAAGAAAGTTAACTTTCAAATATATGAAAATAAGTGATAAGTGTAGTTCTTCTTTACCTTAAAGTTAACTTTCTTTAAAAAAATCTATATTTTCATATATTTGAAAGTTAACTTTCTTCTGAAATTATGTACCAAAACAAAACTGAAAAAACACACTCAAATACATGCAATATATTTGAAGGTTAATTAAACTAAACTTATTTGGAAGTTAAATTTCTTCTGAAATTAAGTACCCCAGAAAAAAAGAAAAAAACAAACACAAATACACACAACTTTCTGAAAACTACTGCATTTTTTAAAAATTGTCAATGTCATTTTTTCCATTTTGTAACTTTTAACTTCCTTTCTAATCGATGTAATAATTATTTTATTTTCAACATTAAGTATAAAAAAATGATTTACTGTATGACTTATTTTGTTTTTTTGTTATTTATAAAAATTTCATTAATATGAAGGTTAAGTAAAACTACACTTATCACTTATTTCATATTTTTGAAAGCTAACTTTCATTTGAAATTAAAAAAAGAAAAAAAACACGCAAATATATCCCTTATTTTTATATATTTGAAACTTAGCTTTCTTAAAAAAAAATCTATATATTCATAAAATTGAAAGTTAACGTTTATATATTTGAAAGTTAACTTTCTTTTGAAATTAAGTACCCCCCCCAAAAAAGAAAAAAACAACACGCAAATACACGCAATATATTTGAAGGTTAATTAAACTACACTTATCACTTATTTTCATATATTTGAAAGTCAACTTTCTTCTCAAATTAAGTACATGCAACTTTCTTAAATTAATTACCCAAAAAAGAAAATAAATAAATAAAAATAAAAACACACATACACGAAACTTTCTGATGAAAATGAATACTAAAAAAAATAAATTGCATAGTAATTTCACCAAAGACTTTTCAGTAAAGGAAGTAAATAGGCCGAAATTATCTTCCTACGCCTAAAGTCATTCAGCAGCTAATGTCTTATCACTGAGCTGGTAGTGGGTAACAAATAGAGCGAAAAGAAGTCTGATATTTTTCTGGTCAATAACATTAAAAAAGGTAGTTTTCTTCAATATCTAATTGTTGATTTGAGTTCAGCATATACATGTGCACAGAAATAAGGCTATTTTGGAAAAATTTGAAGGGATAAAGGCCTTCGGAATTTAAAGTGAAAATTTACCTATGAATGCATTCTTGTAACAAGCAGCTATTCATTTATGGAAGAATTGTATGCAGAAGAGCCAATTATATTAGAAAATACACTATACATATTTGTGAAAGGGCCCAGTATCCTCACCAAATTAAATACATTATGATGTATTTCAATTCACATGATTTGACAACATTTATTTCACACTTTTATAAAGAAAGTCTTTAAAGATTTTATTCCAGTAAAATATGTTGCAATATCAAAATAGCAAATCTTGAAATGTCGCTCTGAAACATTACAAACATAACTTGAAATTATGTAAAAATGATTTTGGTTCCAACTTGGTGCTTGCATATTTTAATAAAACATTATGATCTTTCAGATTACACAAGGAAAAATATTAACTGTTTGGAAAAATACACTTCAAATATTGCAGTGATATTTTTATTTACTGCTGGTAAAATTATTACCAATAACAAAAAATATTAGTTTCATAAAATTTCAATGTTCAGTATTTGCATGTGTATGTCTATTGCCTATGGGAAGGTACAAGATTATTGTTCATGATGCTGTTTTTTTTCATACTAATGTATTACAAAATTTAAATACACAAATATCACTTGTGTTAAGCTGCTGGTTGCTGTTGGAATTTCAGAAATTTAAATCAAGATTCAACAATAGAATCATTTCTTTCCAGTGTGTGTAGAAATGTGTCATTTGAGACTTGAACTTATAAAAAACTTAAATCCAGATATTTTACAGAGGAAAGCTTTCTATCCAGTGTGTGTAAACATGTGCTTTTTGAGACCGTCATTTCAGAATGATTTATATCCACATATTTTACAGCAGAAATCTTTCTCTCCAGTGTGTGTCAACATAGGCCATTTGAGATTTGTATTTTAAAAAGATTTATATCAACAGATTTCACAGTAGAAGATATGAATTTTGAAAAAAACATCCAACCACAAATTTCAGTGAAAAGATTTCTCTCCAGTGTATGTTACCACATGCTTTTTTAAATCTTCATTTCTGAAACATTTATATTCACAGTGGAAAGTTTTCTCTCTTGTGTGTATTAACATGTGTTCTTTCAGAGTTGAATTTCGAGAAAACATCCTACCACAAATTTCACAGTGGAAAAGATTTCTCTGCAGTGTGTGTTAACATGTGTTCTTTTACAGATGAATTTCTGGAAAACTTCTTACCACAAATTTCACAGTGGAAAGCTTTCTCACCAGTGTGTGTTAGCATGTGCATATTAAGATGTGTATTTTTGAAAAACTTAATACCACAAATTTCACAGAGGAAAGCTTTCTCTCCAGTGTGTGTTACCATGTGCTGTTTGAGATGTGCATTTTGGGAAAAATTACTGCCACAAATTTCACAGTGGAAAGCTTTCTCTCCAGTGTGTGTTACCATGTGCCGTTTGAGATGTGCATTTTGGGAAAAATTACTGCCACAAATTTCACAATGGAAAGCTTTCTCTCCAGTGTGTGTCAACATATGCACTTTTAGAGATGAATTTTGAGAAAACTTCTTGCCACAAATTTCACAATGGAAAGCTTTCTCTCCAGTGTGTGTCAACATGTGTACTCTTAGAGATGAATTTTGACAAAACTTCTTGTCACAAATTTCACAATGGAATGCTTTCTCTCCAGTGTGTGTTAACATGTGCTTTTTGATATAGTAATTTCTGGATGATTTATATCCACAGATTTCACAGTGAAAAAATTTCTCTCCAGTGTGTGTTAACATGTGTTCTTTTACAGATGAATTTCTGGAAAACTTCTTACCACAAATTTCACAGTGGAAAGCTTTCTCTCCAGTGTGTGTTAGCATGTGCATATTAAGATGCGTATTTTTGAAAAACTTAATACCACAAATTTCACAGTGGAAAGCTTTCTCTCCAGTGTGTGTTACCATGTGCTGTTTGAGATGTGCATTTTGGGAAAAATTATTGCCACAAATCTCACAGTGGAAAGCTTTCTCTCCAGTGTGTGTTACCATGTGCCGTTTGAGATGTGCATTTTGGGAAAACTTACTACCACAAATTCCACAATGGAAATCTTTCTCTCCAGTGTGTGTCAACATATGCACTTTTAGAGATGAATTTTGAGAAAACTTCTTGCCACAAATTCCACAATGGAAAGCTTTCTCTCCAGTGTGTGTCAACATGTGTACTTTTAGAGATGAATTTTGAGAAAACCTCTTGCCACAAATTTCACAATGGAATGCTTTCTCACCAGTGTGTGTTAACATGTGCTTTTTGATATAGTAATTTCTGGAAGATTTATATCCACAGATTTCACAGTGAAAAAATTTCTCTCCAGTGTGTGTTAACATGTGTTCTTTTACAGACGAATTTCTGGAAAACTTCTTACCACAAATTTCACAGTGGAAAGCTTTCTCTCCAGTGTGTGTTACCATGTGCCGTTTGAGATCTGCATTTTGGGAAAACTTACTACCACAAATTTCACAGTGGAAAGCTTTCTCTCCAGAGTGTGTTACCATGTGCTTTTTGACATGTGCATTTTGGGAAAAGTTACGACCACAAATTTCACAGTGGAAGGTTTTCTCTACTGTGGGTAACATCATGTATTTTTTGAAATATGAATTTGTGGACAATGTAACCACCACAAGTTTCTCATTTATTCTCTCTTGTGTGAACTTTGCGTTAAACAGCTATTCCAAAAATTTCAAAGTTTAGGAATTTTTCTTTGTTTCATGAATATTCATCATAGTTTTCAGGTACTCTGTAAGATACATGCTGTAAAAGAAAAGAAATAATAGGAAATATAGGAAAGAAACACAGAATACAGGATTATGAAATTGTTTTAAAATCAATTGTTCAATGCAATGGGATATATTTTATTATGGATGGCATGTGAGATTAAAGCAGATTTTCTAACAGATTATTATTAAAACACGTATGTGTGGAGGTTAGAATTGACTTACAAAGAGAAAAACAAAAACATGAAATTCTAAATTAGGAAAAAGGACAAATTTGAATTCTAAATTATGGTATTATGCTAAATATATGCTTCTAAGTTCAGCTCAAACTCACCCTTGTCAAGATATCTGGCTTTGGTAAGAGAGTGACTTGGTTGGGACTATGTCCCCATACAGGGAAGGGATAGAGAAAAGTAGACAAGCCTAATCTAGTTTAGGAAGGAACTGGAGAATGTTTGCACAAATGTTCATACTCAGAAATCATAAGCTGTGTCACACCCAGGTTCTGTGCGGAGGACGTTGATAACTACCTAGATACTTGCTACTCTCAAACTTCTACATATGACAATCAAATGACGTGCAGTGGCTGATTTAGATTTACTCACAGCCACTGAGTGATGAGAAAAAGGAAGTGACTTCATACCTGCAATTAGTGTAGCAGACAAGAGAACAAGATATCATGTAACTTCCTGTCTGAATAGAACTAGCAACATGTCTTGTGCCAGACTTAACCAAACTAGCCAAAGTGTTGCATTTAACTTAAGAAGTGAGATTGGACAGTAACTACCTGCACGAGAAATTGATAGATTCTAATGTCAAGACTAACCAAGTACTGTAACAAAAGAACATATATAAAATTGATTAATTTTATTAAGTTATTTTTTTTTTTTTTTTACTTCAGTCTGGACCAATTCAATATGCTTCCCAAGGACAATTTGATCTACCAGCCTTATGATCAAAGTTAAACAAAACATGGGATAGGGTAGATTTTAAACTGAAAAATTGCAATTTTTTCATGATAATCAGTAATATGGATTGCCAGAAAAAATCATTAGTATCAAAATTGCTATATGAGCTCTGGTAAAAAATACTAGAGAAAACCATTAACATCAAAAAATTGTAATATGAACTCTGGTAAAAAAGGGTTACAGAACATTAGGTTTATAAGACCCAAAAATTCAGTTGCTTTTGAAGAACACATGGCCCAGTGGATATAGATATTGGTTAGTTTATGTGACTTGACCTAAAGAGTTGTGAGTTCAATACCAGACTACAGCAATGGTGAACAAGTAACTTACGGGGTTAGAGAGAGATAACTTATGATTACCAGAAGAGACACTACTACACCAGGAATGAAGTTCATATACCCCAGTGATAGTAATAAAGGATTCAGTTCAAAATTCCTAGCACCTGAAGAAGGTCGAAACGTTGCACAAATGGCAACAAAGATTAGGTCAATAGTCTAAATATTGTAAATACTACCTCATCTCAGACAAGAACATTTTTATAAAAAAAATGTTTTATCATCAAAATGTTTATGCTATTATTAAGAGAAAATTTTTTTTTAACCCTTTCTAACATGTTCAAAATTTCAATTAAAATTTCTTTTTTCATCAGTGATTCATGCCATCTTTTATTAAGCAAAATGTAATATTACGCAAGTCGTTTTTTGTCATTGAAAGACACATTAATTTGAAAATTCTTGCAAAAATGAACGAATTGCCTGATTTTAATGAAACTTTCAGGACTTATTCACAAATGAATGAAATTATTTATGCAATTATTTTTTAAGAAAATCTGGTAAAAATATCTTTTACTAGTACCCCACCCCCACTGAAAATAATTGCATTAAACTTCTAGAAATATGTTATCTATACCCATTTTTTTATTCATTAATTCAATGCAGGACACATTGGAGAATGTGAAACATGTAATATTTCTGTTAATGAAGAGACCATCTCTCTGAAAACTGCTCTGAATAGTAAAAACAAATTCATTAAACCATCGCTAGTTTTAATGTAGAATGCATTTTTATAAACAATATATATTTAGGGTATCATATTCTAGAGAAGAAGAAGAAAAATTGTATTAGAACCTTTTTTATTTTTATCTTTGCTAATTAAAGTTTCAAACATCTTTTTAAATTTCTTCCAATTACTCAGTGTCTTCGGTTATGATTTAATAAAAATAAACTTTATTTAAACATCAAAAATTTATGAGAATAATACAAATCATTTAGAATTAACATTTTTTTATTGTTCTTTTACTTTGAAACATTGTAAGAGATATATTACTAAAAGATCACATTTTTTAAGGGTTGTTCCTCTTATAAAATGTTAAGCCTGGTTATGCCAACTTTTGGTCACCATACTTTCAGTTTGACTGATAGCAGGTGCTGTCAATGCCTACTTGAAAGTTCACCAAGTAAGACCTTTGTGAAATACTCTTATTTTAAATTTCATGCTATAAACAAGTAATTTTTTTTTAATCAGATTAATTTAACTTTAATTTTGATAATTTTCCAAAAATAATTAGAGACATGTATTATATTTTTGCAAGATTTTAAAACCGAGAATTAACGTTTGTTTATAAATGTGTCGATCGCTCAAAAAATTTCAGATTCCAATGAATATCATTTTTGTTTGAAATGCACCCGAGTATTTTGCTTAGCGGAAATAGCAAAATTTCATCATTTAGTTTTCAATTAAGCTAAAATTAAAGTTTAAAGAAAAAGGTTTTATTTTTAAAAATTCAATTTAAAACTTAGGTATTGAAAATAGAGTGGAAGTACTTTTAGGTACCTCCACTTTTTGGGAAGAAATTTTCGATACCTACTTTTAAAATAAAATTTTAAAATGAAAAAACATTCTTAAAGATTTCATTTTAAATTTAATTAAAAGCTTAATGATTAAATTTATTATTTCCATTAATTAAAAAATTCTGGTGTATTTCATAGAGAAATTATGTAGATTTGAATGTCACATTTAATTTTGATTTCTTAAAATTTTCTTAAAAGTGGCCATTTTCTTAAAATTAAAACATTTGTAAATAAAACACAAATCATCAATTTTAAAAGTATTTCAAAAGATTTCTGACACTTTATTTTAGTAAAATTTGAAAATTGAAAAGTTTAATTTATCTGATTTGAAACAAATATTACTTATTTATAGCATAAAAAATTAATATATAACAAATTATTAACAATTGATCGTGTTTATCAGATCGAATGTTTGATGAATTGTTGACAGACATGGTGATGACAGCTGCTACGGATGACCAGAAATGACAAATTTTCATAGAGATCTATAATTAAAAAAAATAAAAATAACACAAATAAGTAAAAAAAAATTAACACATGAATTTGGAAATTTTTTTCATAAATAAAATATTATTTAATCAGTAATCATTAAGTGAAATAAAAAACTAGTTTTCTATGTCGGAAAAAAAATGAACACAGTTGAAAAGAAACGTAGAACTATTCAACAAAAAAATTAATAGAAAATGAAAAACCTAATTTCAAATAAGCAGGAAATAAAGTTTAAAAATAAATTAAATTAATTAAACATTATTTTCAAAATTAATTTAAATGTCTTTCTTTATCTTGCATTAAAATAACTGTCATGAAACTAAGAAAATACCTTTTTCTATTTCTAGAAAAATTATGAATACAGTTGAAAAGTCAAACTATTTAACAAAATTAATAGAAAATGAAAAACCTAATTTCAAATATACAGGAAATAAAGTTTAAAAATAACTTCAATTAATTAAACATTATTTTCAAAATTAAACGTCTTTGTTTATTACAATTAATATAACTCCCATTAAAATAAAAAAAAATACATTTTTAAACATCTTTCTTTAACAAAATAAATGTCATTAAAAATTAACTGAAAAAGTGAAAAACATTGCGAATGATAATTTTTTTTTTAAATAAGTCTTTTTTTTTTAAAAAAAAAATTCAATTTGAGTATAACCGTGACCCTCACTTATGTAAATGCATAAAATAAAAATATTTAGTAAATAAGTAAATGAAAAGGGAAAACTTACTTTAAAGTTTAAATTTTACATGAAAGCTGACCAAAAATACAACCTGTTGATATACAGACAAGAAACAAAAATAAAATGTTATGAAAAGACCACATGTTCTCCTTTTGTTAGAATGAAGGGACAAAACTCTTAGATCACATGACCTTTTCATAATAATGGTAATTATAGTCTACCATATATGATAATAAGGAACTAGTTAAGTTAAAAAAATACAAAATTAAAGTATTTTAAAAATAATTGCACCCCTCTATGTTTAATAATCTTTGCAATTTTGAACTTGTAAATTTCATTTCTACTTATTATATAAACTCCAGAGAACAAACAAATACAGAAATTTACACACTTTTAAACTATTATAAATTATTATAATTGAAATGTAAAAATCTTGAAAAGAAATTCTTGTAAAAATTCATTATTCATCAAAAAGTTTTTATTTCTTCAGACAATAATGTCCTAAATATTATATATTTACAAAAGCAATTAGGAGCTTTTTTAATTAATGCCTTAGTTTTATTGGATTTATTATTTTTCAATTCAGAGCAGATTTTAAGTTATTTGCACCCTGATTTGTAAATCACCTACTTTTTTTTTTCTATCTCCAAAGACTCCTACTCCTAACAAAAAAAAAAATGTCATGGAACAAAAAGGTTATGTGCGAAATTTCATGAAACACATTTAAAAAAAAAAAATTTTTTACCAATATTTTCTAAAAATCGTTGTGTGTATCCGAGTTCAAGCAGATGTTCTGGTTGAAAAATAATAATTAATCAAAGATCAAATTACCAATTTTATTTATCAGCCAATGAGAAGCCTGGATCCCAATACAAGGAAGAAATTCGAGATGAGCCAGTTGATCCAAAAATGCTGCTATAAAAAGCAGAGACTAAGCATCAAAAAACAGACAAGCACAGACAGAAGAGAAGATAGTAATTAGTTTCTTCCTTGACAGATGTCAAGCTGCTACTATGCTTGCCTTCTTCCTTCTTCTGCACCTGTTCTCAAAGTACTAACTGACCTTTTCTAAGACATTCCACACCAATCACTGACATTAGAAAAGGCAACTCCTAAAGGAACATTCAATCATATGCCTCCGCTTCCACATTCTTAAGCCTATCATCTTCCTTTCAGCAGCCATATTATTTTTCCATTAACAAAATTTAACCTGGCCGTTGGACCTATCCCTTTCATCATTATTATTCCCCATGCCACAAATTTTAACCTGGCCGTTGTACCCACACAATCTAAGCACTTTTTGTCTTTGCCATAAACAAATTTTAAAAGTCGTGTTAGGATCACGTCGGAATAAAATATACCTGCTATAAAGTGGTGACAAACGACGTGAGATGAACACGCATAATGCAGCCTTCTCTCGGCCAACAAATAAAGGCATTTCCACAAATAAATTGGTATTCCCCAACGTTACACCAGATAACCTGGTGAACCTGAAGTTCCCTAGATAAACTGGTAACCAACACATGGGATTTCAAGACATATACATATATATATATATATATATACACACACAAAGACATCTTCTCCAGGCCAATGCACCTACCTATCTTTTTAGTAACCATGGCAATGAAAAACTTAACGTCCGCCAGCACCAAAATGAACAACTGCTACAGTAAGCCAAATTACTCTTTCAACATTTATATTTTACGGAAAGTTCGAAATGAACATTCTTCCCAGCATTTCGGCACAAGAAGAAAAACCTAACGGACAAACAACTAAAAACTCCATGTGCTTCAAACACATTATCGAAGAGTAAATAGGCACCTGACGCAAACAATTAATGATGAAGAAAAAGAAAAGGAAAAAGATGAACAAAAAAACAAAAAACAAAACAAAACGGAAAAGCAACAAAAAAACAAACAAAAAAAAACCGGAGAAACAAGTGAAAAAGAAAAAAAAAAGAAAAAAAACGAAAGAAAGAAAAAAGAACAAAAAAAAACGAAAACGACAAAAGGAACTAAAGAACAAAAAGAAAAAAAAAATCGGAAAAACAAAAAAGAGAAAAACAAAAACAAAACAAAAAAAAACAGTCGGATAGTCACGTGTGAAGTTAAAAGAACGAAAAAAAACCCATAAAATTAGTGGCTATCTGGCGTGAGTTCAACATTATATATATATATATATATACCCAGAAAAGTTTTGTTTGGACTTTCAGTGAAATTTGAAAATTTCCCTGTAATACAAACTCAAAATAGCAAACAAACGCTGAAGAAACTTCAACGGATCAGAACTACCCAGGGCTATTCTCACAACAACAACAACAACAAAAAGAATTTGAACTTTCAGCGAAATATGAATATTTCCTTGCAACAAAAATTCAAAATACCAACGAACGCAAAAAAAAAAAAAAAAAATACAACAAATCAAGCTATCCCATAGCTAGTCCCCAAAAAATTTACTACCAATCCCTTAAAAAAAAAAAAACGAAAACCAAAACATTCCTTCGAATAAAGACGGGATTTGAATACTCCCCTCTAATATCGAGGAAAAAAATTCGGTAAAACGGTTAAATAGAAGAAAGAAAACATATTTACATTTCAAACGAAAACGGAAAAAACCAAACAAATAAAAGAAAATAACAAAAAAACGCTTTGAAAAAGCTACAACAGATACCAAAATATCACTCCGTGTTCTGGAGCGAAAGTTATGTGGTGATACTGACCGAACAAAAGCGATGAACCGGATGTGTGCTCTCTCACAACTAAAAGTCAAATGAATAAAAATCGTCGTGCACATCCGAGTTCGCGCAGATGTTCCGGTTGAAAAATAAAAAATTAATCAAAGATCAAATTACCAATTTTATTTATCAGCCAATGAGAAGCCCGGATCCAAATACAAGGAAGAAATTCGAAATGAGCCATTTGATCCAAAAATGCTGCTATAAAAAGCATAAAAAAAAAACAGACAGACAGGCAGACAGAAGAGAAGATAGTAATTAGTTTCTTCCTTGACCTATGTCACGCTGCTACTATGCTCGCCTTCTTCTTCCGCACCTGTTCTCAAAGTACTAACTGACCTTTTCTAAGACATTCCACACCAACCAACTCACTGACCTTAGAAACGGCAACTTGAAAATGAACATTTCTTTTCTTTCAGCTCACCATTACCTTCCATGAACTCTTTTACTTCCGTTGAACTTTTATTTCAAGCATTACTTATTTTGTAAAACATTAATGAATTATAGTGGGCTATCTTCCCACAAAGCCAAATTCCGTTAACATGCTACGGAATCCTACTACCCCTCACTACAAATGAAATAAGAGAAGAGATACCCGCTATATAGGCGATGACGTGAACAAAACAAGATTTTAACCAAAATTTCGAACGTGTAAAAAATGATTAAAATAATTTAAAAAAATAATTAAATAATACTTTGGTCTTTCATTATATTTAATAAATTTTTACGATAAAACTTTATTTTCGTTAAGTTTGTGGCCTTTTTCATTACGCTATGCTCTTTTTCCCGTGAATTACTGAAGGTACCTAAAAAAAGCATATTAAATCTAACCATAAGATTTTTAAAATATTTAAAGTTTTATTTGTGTGCATGCCGATGATCCATATTGTATTTTACGGATGTCTGAAAGTGCTATAAAAAGTTACAATAAAAACTATATTAATGATTTTCGGCAGGGTGCAATTCAAATTGAATTTGAATTGCACCCTGCCGAAAATCTTGACAAATTCTTTACCTTGTCTGTTTCTTGTGCCCAATCTTTCAACATAACGCCGTTAAAGGGCTTTGCAAAAAATCATTGCAAAAAATCATTCCTCAATATGAGTTCTGCGTTTAACTGATAAAACCAATTTCTCGTAATTTCATGATTTTACATGGAGGTGGTAACAGAAAAATTTTACCAAAATTGTGTTAAAAATAACTTCAAAAATAAAACCTTCAAACATTCATTTGTGAGGAAGTCTTGAAAATTTCATTAATCTGACAATTATTTGATTTTTCAAGAATTTGAAATTAATGTGATTTTCACGGTTAAAAAAAAAAATGGCCTTTCATTTTATTTTCCATTGTTGTAAAAAAAACAACAAAAAAAAACTTTCGAACGAAAATAACAAATATTTTTGGTAAATTTTTGTTTTGTTCCCCGAAGGCCTTTTACTCCGTCAAATCTTTCCAAAACATCCTTATTTCCGTTCAAAAATAACTGCTGAACTCAAATCGGTTATTGTTTATTGACGAAACCTACCTTTTTTTAATTTTACAACCAGAAAAATATCGAACTTCTTTTCGCTGTTTATCTCACCCCGTAGCCACCGTTCAATATATGTTATTCACTGCCGAATGACTTCACGCGTAGTTTGGCGATTTTTCGACCAATTTACTTTCTTTTTGCTATTCATGCGCGGAAATTGAGTTCCAAACCCAAACAAATCGCGGACTAATTGCAATAGGGAAGTAAACGGGCCGAAAAAGTATCCTACGCGCCAAGTCATTCAGCGGTGAATCAGATAAGAAAATGGGAAGGGGTGAGATATAGTCCGGCGTTTTTGTGGTCGAGAACAGGAAAAATGGTAGGTTTCTTCAATAAACAATTATTGATTTGATTTCAGCATATACATTTGTACGTAATTAAGGAAGTTTAGGACAGATTTGACATGGTAAAGGCCTTCGGGGAACAAAACAAACATTTACCATATTTTTCGCCGAAATTTCGAACATTTTAATAAGGATTAAATATGAAATTAATGGATTTAAATGCTTAGTTTTACAGAACACTAAACTTAAACAGGCCAAAACAAAAACGAAAAAAAAAAACAACCTAAATATTGATTTCTGCAAAAAATTTCAATTAATTAAACTTAAAGGTTACAATTGTTTTTCTTTTTCGAATTACAAAAAAATCTATTTCAATATCTCGAATATAAGAAACTTTACTCGGATGAATTAAGATCCTGAACATGTAATCGAATTCCTTTTTTTTTTTTGTTTCAGGAGGAAATACACTTTTCAAGTCTTTTAGAAAGAGCGTGACGGTTTTTCTAACTTACCTTTTTCATAAAAAAAAAGCAAATAGTATTAAGCTGGTGTAGGACTTGATATTTCAGTCTTGAGCTCGTTAATATTTTCTAATCAATAAAACTTCATATTTTCAAGAATGTTATAATGAAAAAACAGTAATTATTTGAAAATACAAACTCCTTACTGAAAAACAAAGGAATAGCCGTTACCGGTGTAAAAGAAGAATATGTTCCTTGCATAAAACTAGTCGCGTTGAATACTTTTAGTTAGAACATGGTATCGCAAACAATGGTTGATTTTTCCTGATTTTAAAACATAGCCATTTAGAGATTTTTAAAATAATTAAAAAAACGTATACTTTGTGTGCATGCCGATGACCCATATTTTATTTTATGGGTGTTCGAAAGTGCTATATTAATAAAAGGTCACATGTTTCCTAGGTTGAGCTAATTACAGAAAAAAATCTCATATAATTATTTTCGGCAGGGTGCAATTCTTTCGTTTCTCTGTTTACTGTGCTCTATCTTTCAACATTTAACAGGCTTTGCAAATCATTTAGATTATTTACATTCCCCAATGAGTCCTGCGTTTAACTAATAAAACCAATTTTGCCTACAAAATTTAATTTCTTTAAATTAAATTTCATAATTTTACGTAGAGGTTCTAACAGATGTAAAAAAAAAAAAAAAAATACCAAGATTTTGTAAAACTTCAAAAATAATTTAATTAATTTGTGAAAAATTCCTGCAAGTTGACTGATTAAAATCCGACAATTATTTGATTTTTTAAAGAGTTTCAAATTAACGTGTCTTTCAACGAAAAAACAAACTGCGTTTACGTATATTTTCCGTTGTTGTAAAAAATTCTCGTACGGTCGGTCAGTTCGTCAGTGCTATACGTGATCCACGCTTTGGCGATCATGTATCTTTCAAGACATGACTAACTGGAAGAAGATTATCCCACAGAGGTTGCCATTGCTTTCTGCGGTAGACTGGTTGCCAGCCAAGGCTATAGAACCCAATCTGTCCTGTTATTTAACGGATTTTTTAAAGGGTGCGTAAATGTTCGTTGTGGTACAGTGGAACGAGAAACCGGGGAGCCAAGTTCGAATTTTTTTTTAAATCTCATTTTTGCAAAATTTTTAAAAGCGAGAATTAACTTTGTTTACAAATGTGTCGATCACTCAAAAAAAAAAAAATAAATAAATAAATAAAAAGAAGCAAATGGCCAAAAAATTGAAAATTTTTAAAAATCTCAAAATATTATATTCCAATAAATTTCTCTTTGAAATTTACCCGAGTATTTTGCTTACTGGGAATAGTAAATTCAGTTATTTAGCTTTTAATTAAGATAAAATTAAAGTTTCAAGAAAACGTTTTTTTTTTTTATTTTGAAAAAAAGCAATTTAACACTTAAGTATTGAAAATTAATGGAGGTATCTAGCTGAATATATGTGCTCATGTAAAATAAACAAATAGAAATTAGTTCAAATATTTTTTTAAATTTTTAATGTGAAATTTACTTTTACGACTTTTTTGTTTTTTCAGATATACATTAAATTATTCCACCAGAAAAGGAATCAGTTTTACTTTTAATTTTATAGCTTTTTTTTTTTAATTTTCTCATCGATTCATATTTATCTCAATTTCTCTTACACATATATGAACTCAAACGTATGTTTCACTGGTTGTCAATTCGTACAAGAATAAACCTTAGATGAAATTGAAATGTCATTTAATAACGAACGTCTCATGGAATTTTGGCTATTTTTTTTTTTTTTGTCATCCACTCACCCGATGTTTACTAGAAGCAGATAATTCTAGACATCAAAGTTAAAAAAAAAATTTAAAACGTTTTATTTGCGTGCATGCCGATGACCCATATTATATTTTAAAGATGTCCAGAAGTGTTATAAAAGGTCAGGTGTTTCCCAGGTTGCGCTCTTTACAAACAAAAAAAAAACTATATAATCATTTTCTGCACGAAATGTTTGTTTGTGTGTTGTGTCGTTTGGCGTACCAAAAAATATTTTTTTCTAAAGAATAAAAACGAATAAAAATTATTTTTATGAGAATCTTTATACATTTATCTAGCGAATAAACATAAAATTACTTCTGAAAAATTACTTTTAATTTAAACTTTTTCGTCAAGTTGTCGTTTTCTTTTAAAAAACATTTAAAAAATTGACCTAAAATTTTACAAAATAATTTATTTATCCTTAAACCTTCATTTAATTTTTTTCCTCACATATGCAAAATATTTAAAAATAATAACAGTAGTTTATTCGCTAGATAAATGTACAAAGATTCTAAAAATAAACTTTATTCATTTTTTATTCTATAAAAAAAATATTACTGTACAAATCAAAATCATCTCCCTTGCATAATTTTTAAGTCTTGCAGTTTTGATTAGATATTATATTAGATAAAACATTTTAATATTTTTTATATCTAATTTTATATGTGTACGGGATCAGAGGTGAATTTTTTCTGATTATAATTAAATATTTATCAAAAGCAGTTACTTTCGTTTTTCTCATCGAATTAAATCAAAATCACAACACACAAACAAACATTTCTTCATTTTTTGGAATATGGATATATTTAAGATGCGATTTAAAAATAATTAAAATAGTTTTTCATATGTAATTTTATGTTTATTCGCTAGATAAATGAATAAAGATTCTCATAAAAATAATTTTATTCGCTTTCATTCTTTAGAAAAAATATTTTTTCTGTACGCCAGAACGAGATTTAATTTTTATTATACTGGAATATGGAGATATTAAGAAAGGGTTTAAAAATAATTAAAGTAGTTTTTGTATCTAATTTCATGTCTGTTCGTTAGATAAATGTATATTGTACAAAGATACTTGTAAAAATAAGCTTTATTTATTTTTTTCCTGTAGAAAAAATTTTTTTTGGATACGTCACATGATACCTAACAAATTTTGGCGTAACAAAATGGCGGACTGAAATTTGGCGTACTGGCGTTCTGGCGTAGTGGCGTACCAAAAAAGTATTACCCAAGTTTTATTACTGACGGAAACTGAAAACAATAAAAACTGAAAAGAAATGTTTTGTGCCCGTTGAGAACTGTTGTATAATGACTCACCATCACATGTTAATGTGTTGTTTTGTTTGAAAATGCATCTCATGAAATTTAAAATTAGTAAGTTTTATTATTGTATAAAATACGACATCTATTAGTTCTTTTAGTGAACACATGTGCGGGTTTTTATACCCTTTGAATTATTGTGACCAATTATCTGTCCCCTGTAGAAAATAAGAGTAAATGAGCATTAACGCGGCACGGTGAGAGAAAACAGGACAACACCAAATTTGAGTGGGGAAAAAGAAAGGCTTTATAACAGAAAGTGGAAGAAAGAACGGGAAGATACAAAATAGGGTTTAAACAATTGTTGCAAAGAAACAGTGGTTTTTGCGAGGGCTTAACTAGTGGCAGTAATATTCGTTCGGTTGGGTGAAGAAGACGAATATATTCTGACGTCGCAACAAAAAATGAGAAGAACTGTTGACCGAACAAACATTACCGACACCAGTTAGGTCCTCACAAAAACCACTGTCTTTTTGCAACCATTTTAAAAAAACCTATCTTGTATCTTCCCTTTCTTTTGTGGTGATACCGACGGAGCAAAAGCGATGGACCGGATGTTTGCACTCTAACGACCAGAAAGCAAATGACCAAAAGTCGTCGGTGCGCAGCTGGATTCGCGCAGTTGTTCCGGTTGAAAAATAAAAATTAATTAAATATTAAATTTCCATTTCGCGAGCCTACGCGAATTTTATTTATCGGTCAATGGGAAGCCCAGAATCAAATACGGATATGATTTCCCAAATGATCTGCTGCGATCCAAAAAGAAGATATAAAAAGCCGATACAGAAAGCATCACCAGACAGAAAAAGCTGACTGGGACGCCTTTCGCGATTTACTCTGCGACGTCCCTTGGGGGAAAGTGTTCGATCTTCCAGTTGATGACTGTGCCTCTGAGGTTTCGTCATGGGTGAAAGCTGGCATTGATGCCTTCATACCTACCAGGAAGTATTGTCTAAAACCTCATTCCTCTCCGTGGTTCTCTCCTGCCTATTCGGCCGCCATTGCCCACAGGAATCATTACTTCCGACTATTCCGGAGACAGTCATCTGATCACAATAGGCGCCTATTCACGTCTGCTCGTAATGAGTGCAAGAGAATCCTGAATGACGCCAAACGGTTGTTTGCTGAGAGAATGCGACAGTGCATAGCTGACCGCAAGTTCGGCTCCAAGGACTATTGGCTGTTATGCAAACGGGTGCTGAACAATAGCAAATCCTCAATACCTCCTTTAATCAATGAATTTGAGGGTCTTACGTCATCTGCGGACAAAGCTGAGTGCTTTGCTCGCAGATTCTCATCCAACTCCACATTTGACTCATCTGGAATACCCTCACCCGACTTCCCTATTAGAACTGAAGCCAAACTGTACGACGTATATATTGCACCGACAGTAGTCTCCCGAGTAATTTCAAAACTTGACCCCCATAAGGCGAGCGGCGGTGATGGAATCCCGGTGATAGTCCTTAAGAGGTGTGCTCCTGAACTCTCTCCTGTCCTCTCTAAACTGTATAACTACTGCCTTTCTGCTTCCTGTTTTCCTGCATGATAGAAGTTCTCTTCAGTCGTTCCTGTATTTAAGAACTGTGGTGAACCCTCGGTCCCATACAACTATCGCACTATCAGTCTTCTACCAATTTTAGGGAAAGTGTTCGAGGCCATAATTAATTCTGAAATAGTTCAACAACTTACTGCCCACAAACTCTATTCTGACAGGCAGTATGGCTTCCGCTTTGCCAGGTCCACGGCCGACATGCTAACAACCGTTATGGAGTACATGCTCTAGGCCCTTGATGAGTCAGACGAGGCTCGTGCTGTTGCTCTGGACATCTCCAAGGCTTTTGACAGGGTTTGGCACTCTGGCCTCCTATGCAAGCTACGGGGTTACGGTATTACCGGACGCTTTCTTGATCTAATCCAATCTTTTTTAAATAACCGCAAAATGAAGGTCGTTTGAATGGGCATGCCTCTTCATCCTACAGCACAAATTCTGGTGTCCCACAAGGCTCTATCCTGGGCCCGACACTCTTCCTTATTTTCATCAATGACCTCCCAGATGAGATCAAGTGCCAAGTAGGCATCTACGCAGATGACACCACAATATACTCCCGCACCAGTAAGAAACCTGGCGTGGCGGACAGACATAATCTCGCTGCTGACCTTGAACGAGATCTACACTCTGTGGTGAATTGGGGAAAGAAGTGGTTTGTCAGTTTCAATGCGTCTAAGACCAAGCTGTTGTCTGTCAATCATCACAGACAACCTCTCTTGCCTCCCATAACCAATACACTGCGCCTCCTCGGCCTTACCCTCTCTTCTGATCTCAAATGGAACCACTCCATCGAGTCCATAGCTAAATCCACTGCTAAGAAGGTTGGGTCACTGTGTCCGGCCAGGATATTTTTTCCGCCTGAATCCATCCTGCATATATACAAATCAACCATTCGTCCGTGCATGGAATACTGCTCCCATATATGGTCAGGCGCCCCTGCCGTTCATCTCAGTGTTCTCGACAGGCTCCAAAGGAGAATCAGTAATGTGATAGGTACTGACTTGGCGGCTCGACTACAGCCACTTCCCCACCGACGAAATGTGGCCACCCTTTGTCTGTTCTATAAATACTTTCATGGCTTCTGCTCGAACGAACTTAAGTCACTGGTGCCTCCTCAACAGGTGTTTACTCGTGCAACAAGATTGGCAACTGGGTCCCACCCATTCACAGTTAGGTTAGCCAAATGCAGACGACAATTCTACTCCTGCAGCTTCTTCTCTCGCACTTCCCGCCTGTGGAACTCGCTCCCATATTCTTGCTTTCCTGACGGCTACAACCTCCAGGAATTTAAATGCAATGTCAATACTCATCTATTAACCACTTGACTCTAGTTCTTTCTCCACCCCGCATATCCTTTTCTTTCTCTTCACCTTTGAAACTGTCATCACACCCGTATTCTCATCCTTCTATTGCTCCTTTCTAACTGGTTCGTCTTCCTCTTCACTCTGTTCTAATTAATCTTTTTACACTTATGTAGCCCCCTGCACATCAGTGGCATTACCGCCTTGCTCGGGGTGATATGATTAAAAAAAAAAAAGACAGACCCAGACTCGATAGAGACGACTGTAATTAGTAGCTCCCTTGACCCAAGTCAAGCGGCTTACTATGTTCGGCTCCCTTACACCTCTTATCTTATCTTTCCCTGTCTCAAAACTACTTACTGACCTAAGGAGCGAATACATCAAAGACATTCCTTACTTACAGCGCTCCCACATTCCTAAACATTAATCCTCTTTTCAGCATTTTATTGCCATGAACATTTTAACATCCGTTGGACCTATATTTCAAGTATTTCTTTAATTATAAAAACCTTAATTTATATGTGTACATATAAAATGCTATTTTTCAACTCAATTTGCTTTTCTTGATTTTATAGCGGGTATCTCTTCTCTTATTTCATTTGTAGTGAGGGGTAGTAGGATTCCGTAGTAGGTTAACGGAATTTGGCCTTGTGGGAAGATAGCCCACTATAATTCATAAATGATTATAAATTCAAGAAAGGCAATTTTGAGTGTAAAATAACATTTATACAGGGTACCTCGAGGTGGTGTAATGGTTAGCAAGCTTGTCTCGCTAGAACTATTGCAATTAAGTAGTGAGTTCGATCCTCACTGGGTACCCCATACTTTCGGCCTTGTGCCACATCTAAGCTGCGCTTAGTAAATTGCATGTTCTAAACTAATGTGTTCACCGAGACTATTTTTATGCAAGGAACAAATTTATCTTTTACACCGGTCATTCCTTAAGTTTTCATTAAGGAGATTTGTATTTTCAAATAATTACTCTATTTTTTTCATTATAATTTCTTTGAAAATAGGAAGTTTTATTGATCATAAAATATTAATGAGCTCGAGACTGAAATATTAAATCCTACACCAACTTAATCCTGTTTACTTTTTTTTTTTATGAAAAAGGTAAGTAGACATATTGTCTCGGTCTTTAATTGTAAAAAGTATGTATTTCCTGAATTCTGTTACATGTTCAGAATATTAATTTATCCACTTAAAGTTTCGTATATTCGAGATATTTAAACTGATATTTTAATTCAGAAATCAATGATTAGTTGTTTTTATTTTTTATTTTTATTTTTTTGACGGGGGCCTATTTGTGACTTTAAGTGTTCTGTAGTAAGAAAAAAAAAACATAAAAAGCCATTAATTTCATATTTTTACTCCTTTTTAAAATATCCGAAATTTTGATGAAAAATATTGTTATTTTCGTTCGGGTACCATACGAGAGTTTTGCAACAATTGAAGGAAAATGAAATACGTAAACACATTTTTTTTTTTTTTTGCCTGTTTTAACTTAAACTTAATTATAATAAAGAAAAATATTTAAAGCCACTTTGAATTTCATATTTACTACTTTTTAACACGTTCGAAATGTTATTGATAAATATAGTTTTTTTTCGTTCGGGTAACCTACGGGAGTTTTATTTTTTTACAACAAAGGCTAAAAAGGAAAATACGTAAACGCAGTTTTTTTCTGGTGAAAATCACATGAATTTGAAATTCTTTAAAAAAATCAAATAATTGTGGGATTAATGAAACTTGCAGAATTTCCTCACAAATGAATTATTTTTTAAGTTATTAGTTTTTTACACAATTTTGGTAATTTTTTTTTTTTTTACATCTGTTACCACCTCCACGTAAAATATGAATTAAATTATTTTCAAAGTTATTTTTACACAATCTTAGTAAAATTTTGTTTTTCACACATGTATATGAATTACTTTAAATTATTTTATTTTTGAATTTGTCTATATTTCTGTACGTACAGTACATTATTCGGACTATTATTATCCTTATCTTTGTTGCCATTAGCACGACGTTCATCATCTTCATTTGAAGTTATCATGAGTTATCTCTCTCTAACCCTGCAAATTACATGTTTTCCACTGCTGTAGCCTGGTATTGAACTCACAGCTCTAAGAGTCAAGTCAGGAAGTAACCAACGTCTTATATCCACTGAGCCATGTGTCCTTAAGGACAAGAACAACTGAATTGTTGGACTTATAAACCTAATGTCCAGTAACCCCTTTTTTTTTTTTTACCCAGAGTTCATATTGCAATTGTTGATGTTAATGGTTTTCTTTAGTATTTTTTACCAGAGCTCATATTACAGTTTTTGACACTAATGATTTTCTCTGGCACTCCGTATTACTGGTTCCCATATTGTGTTCATCTCTATGCTTTCTCGCTTTAGGAGATTTTTGAAGCCTAGTGTATGTGCTGATTCCTTAAGTTTACGTAGGGATGTACAAAAAATCACTGCGCATTTTCGATACCTCAATTTAAATTTAATTTTTAAAAATAAAAACATTTTCTTGAAGCTTTAATTTTACCTTTAATTGAAAGCCAAGAGATTAAATTTACTAATTACCATAAGCAAAATACCCTGGTTTAGTTCAAACCGAAATTATATAGCTCGGAATCAAAAATTTAACTGCAGAAAAATTTTTTTTTTAAATTTACCGCCATTATTGACGAATCGACAGATTTTGTAAACAGTAGCTAAATTTCTGATTTAAAAATCTTGCAAAAAAAAAATATACCTCCTTGACACGTTATTTAAGTCGATTTTTATAATTGAAACCTACCTTTATCTGATTTCAAACAAGCATTAAGTGCTTACTAACTTGATATTTGCGAAATAAATCACTCTTTAAAAACAGTAGCCCTCTTGTCAGCGCTTATCTAGGCGATAAATGACGTGTTGACAAGTAGCAGGTGTGAATGACGTTTGGATGGCGGCCGTAAGTGACAAAAAATTCATGTTGCTTAAAATGTAACATTTCGAAATTTAATTTTTTTTTTGTTGTTTTTTAATTAAATAGTAAAATTGAAAATTTAACATATATTCAGCAAGTATAATATTTTATAGAATTTTACAGCCAGACTATGCTTTTATCTGAATAAATAAAAATTTACTTTTCTTTTAAAATAATTTAATAAAACAGAAGTTAAAATAACCAAACTAAGTTATATTGTTAATGTTATTTATTAATATTTTTCTGAAATATTAAATATTTTTGTTTAAATATTACATATTTTTCTGAAACTATTAATATGCTTTTTGAAAAATTAAAAAAATTAAATTTCTTTTAGAATAATTTTTAATTTAATGAAATTAAAATATCCAAACTAAGTTATATTATGATATTTATTATTAATTTATTTTAAAATAACCAAACTAAGTTATATTATGTTAGTTACTAATAATTTTATTATGCTATTTACTAATAATTTTATTATGCTATTTACTAATAATTTTATTATGCTATTTACTAATAATTTTATTATGCTATTTACTAATAATTTTCTTAGGTTATTTATTAATAATTTTATTATGCTATTTACTAATAATTTTCTTAGGTTATTTATTAATAATTTTTTTTTTTTTGATCATATCACCCCGAGAAAGGCGGTAACGCCACTGATGTGCAGGGGGCTGTGTAATAGTGAAAGGATCAGAAAGGAGAAAGCCGGAAACCACATCCTAGACAGGGAACGGGGGATGGGCCTCTTGACCTGTTCAGTGGACGTGGGTGGAATGTGAACTGGGCGATAGATAGATCTAGGTTATTTATTAATAATTTTATTTGGTTATTTATTAATAATTATATTATATATTTTTCATATTATTAATAAGTTATCATTAAGTTTAAGACATGGTAATAATATGTAATTTAATTTTTATAGTACTGCAGATGTTAATATATATATTTGGTTCCATCATTTTTACGCAATATTTTGTGTTCAGAGAAAAGACTTTTTGGAATATTTTGTGGCCCTGAAAAGGGCCTTTTTTTTTTTTCTTCAGTTGCCTGTTTTTTTCTTCTCTTGCCTGTTCAACTCTGCTCATCTTCAAGAAAAAGGTCCTGCATAACATAGTCAGCACCAACTTCATATTGGTTCAATTGACAGTTGTCAACCAAATCATTGAGATAAATAAACGTCTTGAAGAGATTAGAATCAGAATTGAAGTGAGGTTTGTCTCGTTTCCGATGTAAGGGCAGTTAATCCAAACACTTGTTAACTTCTAAAAACAATACGACCCCTACGGAAACGTATTATGACTCATATGGAACACCGTACTTAATAAAAATTAACAAATTTATTTTTTTTAAAATTATTTTAAAATTGAAATGGGTGAACGATTTTTATCAAACTTTTCAATTTTCGATAGGTAATATAATCACCAATTCTTAAGTAAAATGGCATTAAACAACGTTTTCATAAAAGGTTTTTAAAATATTAGAAACACTTTTATGAATTATTATAGTAAAAAATAAAAAAATAAAATCAATTCTTTCAAAATTTTATTAGTAAACGAAAAAATTTTTTTTCTTCAGACTATAATGTCCTTCATAATTATTATTAATTCCAGCAATTAAAAGTTTATCAAATTAAATTATATCAGAGTTTTATTGTATGTTTTATTTTACGCTTCGGGGCAGATTTACGGTCGGGTTGTCCATTTTAAAATAAAAAGCATAGATGATTTATATGCCCCAATGAGTCCTGCGTTTATTTAATAAAAAAAATTTATACAGATATTTAAATTTACTAAAATTTCATGGATTTACGTAGAGGGGGGGTAATATACTTAAAAAAAAAATATTTTCATCAAGATATTTCAAAAATAATAATTTAAAAAATAATTTGATTCATTTGTGAATGAGTACTGAAAGTTTCATTCAAATCTGACAATTATTTGATTTTTGCGAGAATTTTCAAATTAATGTGTTTGTTACCGTGAAAAAAGTGGGTTGTGTCATCATTACCACGTAACCTATTGTAATAAAGGCGTAATATTTTTTTTAGCCGCTAACTCAAACAAAACAACATTTTCTATCAAAATTTCGAAAATGTTAGCAGGGATTCAAAAAATTTTAAAAATAATTAAAAATTGCTTTGATCTTTCCTCTTAATAAAAATATAAATATTTTGATAGAAAAAGTTTGTTTTATTAAGTTTATGAACTTTTTTATTCATACTATGCTGTTTCACGCTGTTTTTTAGCGATATTTTGTACGTCCCTAAGTTTACGTAATTTCCTGTGGTGTTCTCAATTATTTCAACTTCATCTCATAGAGGGCAACAAAGATGAGGACAATAGTCTGAATAATGTAAATACTACCTCATCTCAGAAGTAGTATTTACATTATTTGGACTCATCTCAGAAATATAAACAAATACTAAAGGATTGGTTCGGACCCAATGCACCAAAAATATGGGGACAAATAGAAAAATCCTACCTGAAGCTGGCACCTGACATTCCTACACCAATGCTGGGAACTACGATTCATCCCTGCAGGTTTAGCACTGAGACTTGATGTCAATTCAAGGAGAGCATGTCTGGTCACGGAAAAAATGGGACAAGACCTGGTCTGAGAATGTATCCAGTGCAACCAATGTATGAAACAGAAATTATATACTGATATCTCCCAGAGGCTGGAATCATTCCTCAGCAGGATCACTAAAGTAGAAGACTGAAAAAAGATCCAGCATAAATTGGACAGTTCCTTCAGGTGAGAATTCAATGCAGTCAATGTCCGCCAAGTATGGAAACAAAATAGGTTACAAGATCTGAAGAGGACACATAAGGTCCATCACCCATCTGTGAAGGCAGTTGTCAACATCAGTTGAATGCCTCTGAGGAGTCAGTGCTGAACAAGAGTCTCAACTTCACAACAACCATCAGGCGGATACCATATATAGTATTCCACACAGGCCGATTGTTAACAGCCTAGGCTCAGTGTGCCACCCTCTGAGTTGCTTCCTTGCAGATATAACTGACCCACTGATAGAAAAGTCACCATCACATATTCAAAACTCTGCCCACTTTGTGGAATTTATCAAAGATGCTCCCATCCAATGCAACTAGATGGTGAGCCTAGATGTGGTAAGTCTGTTCACCAAGGTACCTACAGTGGAGGCACTATTGGTAGTCAGGGACAGACTGGCCTTGGACTCATCCCTAGGAGAAAGTACCAGTGTTCCACTAGACAATCTGATGGAGATGCTGACTTTCTGCACACAAGCAACACACTTTGAATTGGGATCAGACGTACATCGGCAGGATGAAGGCTTAGCAATGGGCTCGCCATTATCACCATCACTGGCTAACATATAGAGGGAAAACTTTGAAGAGATGGCATTAGAATCTACAGTTCTAAATCTAACTCTATGGCTGAGATACGTTGATGACACCTTCATACTCTGGCCACACCAGGAAGAGGTCTAGACTCTACTCGACCATGTAAACACAATATGACCATCCATACAGTTCACTATAGAAAAAAAGTGTGACAATAAACTGTCATTCTTGGATGTGCTATTAACTCGAACAAAGGTAATGTTCAAGACATCCATATACCGCTAGCCAACATTCACCAGAAAATACCTCAACTTCAACTAACACCACTCACCCATAAAATGTAAAGAAAGGGATCATCCGCTGCCTTCAACATTGAGCAAAAGTCATAAGTGGCGATCCAGAGTCATGTGAACAGGAAAGGGTCAGTATAAGCAGTACCCTACAACGAACCAATTATCCAGGATACATGACAACAACTCCAATATACACAGAAGGAAGGGTGTATGAGTATAACAACTCTGAGAAAACAGCTTCGGTCTGTCCACCCTATGTGAACTGGTTATCGGAGAAAATACAAAAGTTCTGTGGTCCATATAACATCAGGACGATCTTTAGAAATGGTTCTACACTTTGCAGGTACCTCTTCCGAGTAAGAACCCCAACAGAGGAGGACATGACTAAGGACTGTGTGTATGCCATTCCATGTAGTTGTGGAAAGAAATATAAAGGAGCGACATGCCACCCCCTTAAGGTAAGGGTAAAAGAACATTGCAAGGCCATAACATGATGGGAGATAGAAAAATCAGGCATAGCTGACCACATATATAGGGAGAAAGGGAATCACTGCACCCTATGGGACAAAGTTGAAATAATAGAGAACACCACTGCAAACTACAGAAATGTAAGGAATAAGCACCTATGCTAGGCTTCAAAAATTTCCTAAGTGGACCAAGCATAGAGATGAGCACAATATGGGAACCAGTAATACGGAGTGCCAGAGAAAATTATTACTGTCAAAAATTGCAATATGACTTCTGTTAAAAAAATGCTAGATGAAACAATTAACATCAAAAATACTAAAGAAAACCATTAACATCAATAATTGCAATATGAACTCTGGTAAAACAAAAAAGGCTACTGGACATTAGGTTTATAAGTCCCTAAAATTCAGTTGTTCTTGCCCTTAAGGACACATGGCCCAGTGAATATAGACGTTGGCTAGTTTATGACTAGACTCTTAGAGTTTTGAGTTGAATACCAGGCTACAGCAGTGGAAAACATGTAACTTGCAGGGTTAGAGAGAGATAACTCATAATCATAACTTCAATCGAGGCTTTATGCAAGGAATGAGGATGATATACTCCAGTGATTGTAATAAAGTATTACTGGTTCCCATATTGTGTTCATCACTATGATTGGTTGCTCTAGGAGATTTTTGAAGCCTAGCATATGTGCTGATTCCTTATGTTTACATAGTTTCCAGTGGCGTTCTCTATCTATTATTCAACTTTATCCCATAGGGGGCAGGGATCCTAGCACCTGAAGGCCGGAGCATATAAAGGCTGAAACATTGTAGAAATGGCAATGAATTATTTTTACGTAATCTTGGTAAAAAAAGAATTTTCATATCTAATAGCATGTCTACGTAAAATATGAATTAAATTATTTTTGAAGTTATTATTTTTACACAATCTTGGTAAAATTTTGTTTTTCACATCTGTTACCAATTCCTTGTAAAATATGAATTAAATTATTTTTGAAGTTATCATTTTTACACAATCTTGGTAAAATTTTGTTTTTCACATCTGTTACCAATTCCTTGTAAAATATGAATTAAATTATTTTTGAAATTATTATTTTTACAGAATCTTGGTAAAATTTTGTTTTTCACATCTGTTGCCGTTTCTACATAAAATATGAATTAAATTATTTTTACACAACCTTAGTAAAATTTTGTTTTTTACATCTGTTACTACCTCCATGTAAAAATCATGAAATTGCAAGAAATTAGTTTTATCAGTTAAACGCAGTACTCATTTGGGAATGTAAATCATCTAAATGATTTGTAAAGCTTGGTATGTGTTGAAAGACAGGGCACAGAAAAGATAGAAACGAAAGAATTGTACTGTGCCGAAAATGATTATATAGTTTTTTTTTATTTTTTATTTTAATTAGGTCAACCTAGGAAACATGACCTTTTAGTAAAATAGCACTTTCAGACACCCATAAAATACAATATGGGTCATCGGCATGCACACAAATAAAACATTTTAATTATTTTAATAATCTTATGGTTAGAATTAATATCTGCTTTTCTAGGTACCTCTACTCCATTTTCAATACCCAAGTTTTAAACTGAATTTTTAAAAATAAAAACTTTTTCTTGAAACTTTAATTTTAGCTTAATTGGAAATTAAATGTTTAAATTTTGCTATTTCCACTAAGCAAAAAACTCGGGTGCATTTCAAACAAATTATATTCATTGGAATTTGAAATTTTTGAGTGATCAACACATTTGTTAACAAACGTTAATTCCTGGTTTTAAGATCTTGCAAAATTAAATTACATGTCTCACTCATTACTTTTGGAAAATTATCAAAATTAAAGTTAAATTAATCTGATTTGAAGCAAATACTACTTTTTATGGCATGAAATTTAGAATAAAAGTATTTCACAAAGGTCTTACTCGGTGACCTTTCAAGTAGGCATTGACAGCACCTATTATCAGTCAATCTGGAAGTATGGTGACCAAAAGTTGACATAACCAGGCTTAACATTTCATAACAGGAATAATCCTTAAAACACATGATCTTTTAATTATAAATCTCTTACAAGTTTTCATAGTAAAAGAACATAATAAAAAATCTTAATTCTAAATGATTTGTATTAATCTCATAAATTTTCGATTTTTAAATAAAATCTATTTTTAATGAATTCATAACCAAAGGAACTGAGTAACTGGAAGAAATATAAAAAGATGTTTGAAACTTTAATTAGCAATGATAAAAATGAAAACAGTTCTTATAAAAATTCATTATTCATCAAATTTTTTTTTTTCATTAGAATATGATACCCTAAACATATATTGTTTATAAAATCACTTACAATGCTATCGACATTAAAAATAGCAAAGTTTTAATGAATTTTTGTTTTTACTATTCGGAGCAGATTTTTGGAAAAATGGTCTCATCATTAAGAAAAAATTACATGATTCACAATCCCCAATGAGTCCTGCATTTAATTAATGAATAAAAATATTGGTATAGATAATGTATTTCTAGAAGTTTAATGCAATTTGTGGAAGCAGGGTAATAGATGTAAAAAAAAAATATTTTTAACAAGATTTTCTAAAAATAATAATTGCATAAATAATTTCATTCATTTGTGAACAAGTCATGAAAGTTTCATCGAAATCAGACAGTTGATTTTTGCAAGAATTTTCAAATTAATGTCTTTCAATAGTTAAAAATGACTTGCGTAATATTACATATTGCTTAATAGTCACATTACGTAAATATAGAGTAAATCGCTGACAAAAAACAAAGAAATGTTAATGGAATTTTTGAACGTGTTAGGTTTAAAAAATCTTTTCCTTTTAATAATAGCATAAACATTTTGATGATAAACCATGTTTTTTTTCCAAGATGAGGTAGTATTTACTGTATTCGAACTGTTGACCTCATCTTTATTGCTGTTTTTACACTCCATCCCTCTTCAGGGGCTAGGAATTTCAAACTGATTGTATATGAACTTCATTCCTTGTGTAGTAGTGCCTCTTCTGGTAGTCATACATTATCTCCCTCTATAAGTTACTTGTTAACCACTGTTGTAGCCTGATATTGAACTCACAACCCTTTAAGTCAAGTCACATGAACTAACCAACATCTATATTCATGATATCCATACATCCTTAAGGACAAGAACAACTGAATTTTTGGGACTAATAAACCTAATATTCAGTAACCCGTTTTTACTAGTGTTCATATTGCAATTTTTTGATGTTAATGGTCTTTTCTACTATTTTTTATGTTAATAGTTTCCTTTTGTATTTTTTACCAGAGCTCATATTGCAATTCTGACAATAATGATTTTCTCTATCACTTCATATTACTGTTTAACATAAAAAAATTGCAATTTTTCAGTTCTGCCCTATCCCATGTGTTTGGTTTTGTTCATAGGGCTGCTAGATCAAATTGTCTTTGGGAAGCAGGTTGGATTGGTCCAGGCATAATGAAGACTCAAGTAAAAAAAATGAAAACTTAATAAAATCAAAGTCTTTTATATACGTTTTTTTTTGTTATAGTACTTGTTTGGTCTTGACATTGCAATCTATCAATTTTTCAAGCAGGCAATTATTGTTTCATCCTGCTTCTTAAGTTGAATGTAACACTTTGCACAAGGCGTATGTTTCTGGTTCTATTCAGACAGGAAGTCACATGATATCTTGTTCTCTTGTCTGCTATGGTAGTTGCAGGTTTGAGGTCACATCCTTTTTCTCAGTGACTGTGAACAAATCTAAATCAAACCCTGCACATGTCATCATTTGATTGTCTTATGTAAAAGTTTGAGTGTAGCATGTGTCAGGGTAGTTATCAAAGTCCTCCCCACAGAGGCTTGATGTGACACAACTTTTGGTTAAATGTAGGGTTTCTGAGTCTATACACTTGTGCAAACTTTCTCCAGTTCCTAAACTAGATTAGGCTTGCCTACTTTTCTCTGTCACTTCCCTGCATAGGGACATAGTCCCAACCAAGTTGCTCTGTTCCTATAGCCAGATATCTTGACAAGAGTGAGTTTGAGCCAATCTGGCATAATACCATAATTTTGAATTCAAATTTGTCTTTTTGCTAATTTAGAATTGAGGTTCATGTTTTTCTTTTTCTCCTCATAAGTCCATTCTAAGCCCCACACATACATGTTTTAATAATAATATGTTCGAAAATATGCTTTAATCTCATATGCCATCCATAATAAAATATATCCCATTGCATTATACAATAGATTTTAAACCAATTTCATAATCCTGTATTATATGTTTCTTTCCTATATTTCCTATGAGTTCTTTATTTTTTTACAGCATGTATCTTAGAGAGCACCTGAAAACTATGACGAATATTCATGAAACGAAGAAGAATTCTTACACTTTGAAATTCTTGGAATAGCCGTTGAACACACAAAGTTCACAGAAGAGAGAATTTACGAGAAACGTCCGGTGGTTACATTTTCCACAAATCAATATCTCAAAAAAAAACATGATGCTACTCACAGGAGAGAAAACTTTCCACTGTGAAATTTGTGGTAGTAAGTTTTTCCAAAATGCACATCTCAAGCAACACATGGTAACACACACTCGAGAGAATGCTTTCCACTGTAGAGTTTGTGGTAGTAAGTTTTCCCGAAATTCACATCTCAAACAACACATGGTAACACACACTGGAGAGAAAACTTTCCACTGTGAAATTTGTGGTAGTAAGTTTTCCCAAAATGCACATCTAAAACAGCACTTTTTAATACACACTGGACAAAAACCTTTTCACTGTGAAATTTGTGGTAATAAGTTTTCCCAAAATTCACATCTCAAAAAGCACATGGTAACACACACTGGAGAGAAAGCTTTCCTCTGTGTAATTTGTGGTAATAAGTTTTCTCAAAATGCACATCTTAAACAACACATGTTAACACACAATAGAGAGAAATCTTTCCACTGTGAAATTTGTGATAGTAAGTTCTCCCAAAATTCATATCTCAAACAACACATGGTAACACATACTGGAGAGAAATCTTTCCATTGTGAAATTTGTGGTAAGATGTTTTCTCGAAATTCAAATCTGAGACAACACATGTTAACACACATGACAGAGAAAACTTTGCACTGTGAAATCTGTGGATATAAATGTTTCAGAAATGCAAATCTTAAAATGCACATGGTAACACACACTGGAGAGAAATCATTCCACTGTGAAATTTGTGGCAGTAAGTTTTCCCAAAATGCACATCTCAAACGGCACATGGTAACACACACTGGAGAGAAAGCTTTCTGTTGTATGATTTGTGGAAGTAAATTTACACAAAATTCAAATCTGAGACAACACATGTTAACACACATGGGAGAGAAAACTTTCCACTGTGAAATCTGTGGATATAAAGGTTTCAAAAATGCTAATCTGAAAAAGCACATGTTAACACACACTGGAGAGAAAACTTTCCACTGTGAAATTTGTGGTACTAAATTTTCCCAAAATTCACATCTCACAAAGCACTTGTTAACACACACTGGAGAGAAAGCTTTCCATTGTGAAATTTGTGATAAGAAGTTTTCCCAAAATTCACATCTCAAAAAGCACATGTTAACACACACTGGAGAGAAAGCTTTCAACTGTGATATTTGTGGTAAAAAGTTTTCACAAAATTCACATCTCAAAAAGCACATGTTAACACACACTGGAGAGAAAGCATTCCTCTGTGTAATTTGTGGTAATAAGTTTTCCCAAAATTCACATCTCAAACGACACATGTTAACACACACTGCTGAGAAAACTTCTAATGTTAAGGATGTGGATTTAAATGTTCTGTAAATTAAATTCTAAAACAACATATGTTGGCACACATTGGAGAAAAATCTTTACACTGTGAAATTTGTGGTAGGATGTTTTCTCGAAATTCAAATCTGAAAGAACATATATTAACACACATGAGAAAAAAACTTTCCACTGTGAAATCTGGATATAAATGTTTCAGAAATGCTGATCTCAAAAAGCACATGGTAACACATATTGGAGAGAAATCTTTCCACTGAAATTTGTAGTAGGAAGTTTTCTCGAAATTCATATCTAATAAAAACACATGTTAACACACAATAGAGAAAAAGCTTTCCCTTGTGAAATTGGTGGTAGTATGTTTCCCCTAAAATCACTTCTCAATCAACACATGTGAACACACACTGAAGAGAAATATTTCCACTGTGAAATCTGTGAGATCTTTTTAAAATACAGATCTCAAAAGGCACATGTTGACACACGCTGGAGAGAAAGATTTCTACTGTAAAATATGTGGATATAAATCATTCTGAAATGATGAATGCAAAAAGCTGATGTTTACATGCACTGGCTTTCCGCTGTAAAATATCTGAATTTAAGTGTTCCATAAGTTCAAGTCTGAAAGGACACATTTCTACACACATTGGAAAGAAATGATTCTGCTGTTGAATCTTGAATTTAAGTTTCTGAAATTCTGACAGCAGTCGGCAGCTTAACACATACTCATGTGATATTTGTGCATTTAAATTTTGTAATGTATGAAAGAAAGAACATCATGAACAATATTATTGTAACTTCCCATAGGCAATAGACAGAAATTATCTGCAACTAATATTTTTTGTTATTGGTAATAATCTAACCAGCAGTAAATAAAAATATCCCTGAAATATTTGAAGTTTATTTCTCCAAAATTTAATGTTTTTCCTTGTGTAATCTGAAAAATCATAATGTTTTATTAGAATATACAAGCACCGAGTTGGAACAAAAATCATTTGTACATAATTTTGAGTTATGTTTGTAATGTTTCAAGATTTGCTACTTTGATATTGCAACAGATTTTACTGGATTAAAATCTTTAAGGACTTTTCTTCATAAAACTGTAAAATAAATATTTGTTGTCAAGCATGTAAATTGAAATACATCCTACTGTATTGAATTTGGTAAAAATACTGAGCCCCTTCACAAATATTTATAGTGTATTTTCTAATATAATCGGCTTTTCTGCATACAATTCTTTCATGAATGAATTGTTGCTGAAAATTTTAATTCTCCTAATTTCCAAAATTGTGTTGCATTTTCTTGTAAAAGAGATAATCTTTGTTTGCTTTCAGTTAAGAAAAAATCATTTAGTGTTACCTTGTATGCAATGATAGTGGTGTTAAGAGGAAAAATATTTTGTCCCACTGAAATTTTGTGGGTTTATTTTTTAAACTTTGTCAATTTATATTTTAGATTTCATACTGCAATAAATCTTCATTTATACATTTAAAACTTGTTGTATGTCTTAGTGGTTTAAATGTTCTGACCATGAGGCCTGTGTTTGAATTTCAACATGGTTGATTTGTTAGTATGATACATGTGGCTATTCATTACACACATATGATAGTGTGGGTCTGTGTATACATGTATATTTTTTTAGCAATTACTGGATTTCTTTTAATCATGCAACATTTTGTTCTTCCATAAATCTAGGTATTGTGTAAAAAATTTTATATCTTTTCAAAAATTATTAATTTTATTGATAATCAAAAATGATTCTAAACAATTTAAATGTGATTTGAAATGCAACAAAATATTTAACTTTTGAATTATTAAAACTAAACAATGAGCTTCAATGTTTTCAATTTTTAAATACATCTCTCACCCAAGGTATCTATTTTTCAAGGTACCTAATTGCTATGGTATTTTACCCATGCGCAAATAAACTCTTTCAAACAATAAGGAGCAGTTTCTGCTTTGTGCAAGGAAGGTTATTCCAGCAGATAATGCTGATAGCCTGAACAATAGAGTCACGCTGGTGATCTTCTCATGTTGCATATGTTTGTGATACTGTTCTCTGTTAAAATAATTGTTGAACTATTCTCTCTTTGTGTCTTTATTTCTGGCCCCTAACAAGGTCACAAAACTAATATAAGTAGATACCTAAAAGGATTCAACAATTCTCATTTCTTTGTAGCTCCTTAAATAAAAAATTCAGCAGTCTTACATTATTATATAAATAAAAAAAATTAAGAAACAACCCTTAAATTAAAACACTGAAGACTAAAATATTCCTGATTGAATACAAATGCATATATCTAATTATTTTCTCTAACTTTAACCCTAAACTTACCCCTAACCCTTGCCAGCAGTTATAATACTATCTTAAAATACACTGTTTAAGGGAGGCCACACACTAAACCAGAAACAGAAATTCGTTGACCACATTCTATACCAGCATCGCTGTGACTGACTGTGGGAGAAAGAAGATTAAACAATGGCTATGGAGATGAAGAAATGTGACAAACTTGTATGCCATGCTGAAATCATGTCTGTGCCACCATACTTTGTATTATTACTTCAAGATAGACTAAAAGCAGTAAAAATAAAATTCACACATGTAAATCTTGTCATCATTGTCAGTAGAGTTGAAAAGAAGTGAATAAATTTCCTGAAGGTGATATTTACATGGGTATTTATATAACAATTGATTGGTTAACAAAAAAGAGAAAATACTGTAATATGTCCATAAAAATTGAATTGTTAATTCTTGAATTCCAGTCATAATATTTTTTTTAAATACACTTCTAAAGGTAGGCCACATACTATACCAGTGACAGAATTTCATAGGCCACATGTTATACTGATACTGGAATGACTTTGGAAAAAAGGTGAAACAATGACCGTCGAGATAAAGAGAACATGACCAACTTGTCTGGCTAGATAACTATATATTTTTTCTCATGTATGATTAAAATAGATTTTTAAAAAATAAAAGTTTCTTTTAAAAGAAATTAAAATTTTAAGGTAATTCTGCTATTGTTTATAAAAAAAATGAAATTCTATTCAGTTTTTAGACTGAAGTTAAATTTTCTTGTTTATTTGTGCATTGATAAATATTCATGTCAAAAAATGTGTTATCCATATATAATTAAACACAAATGCTTTCTTGAGTATTTCTCAAAATTCACTGGTCATCAATTTGTACAAGAATCAAATTTAGATGAAATTAAATTTAATACCAAATCTCATCTGGAAAAGTAATCTTGCATTTATTGTTTATAACATGATCTTTTAAATGTATATAACATTCAGATGTATATAACATGATCTTTTCAGCAAATTTCATGCTGGAGTGGCCAGGAGATAGAAGAAAGATCAAACACAAGGTATTCACAGGAATGACATCAACTGATATAACAATTTAATAAATACCAGCTGGCCTTGAGATGGGAGAGAATTCTGTTTCTTTCTTCCTTGGTTGCTATTCTCTCTTAGAAAAGGAAATAAAGGATTGACTGAAAAATGAAAATTATCGGCTGATTTTAGAAAACCACCCACATAAGGATGGAATTATAATTAACTGTGACAGGTGAATGTATAAAGTCAACAGAATCTTGTCTTCAAACTTCCAGGATGACAGACACCCATGAAAATCGTCAGTGATTTAAGCCAGGTATACAAAGTTGACATTAGATTTTTATGGGGACACATTTCACTCGCTTACCACACCACACCATATTGAAATGGTTTCAAAAAATCGACAACAGTTTTGAAAATCAAGAACAATAGAGACGAGAGAGAAACCCGTTTGGAATGTGGGGAGTGAAGACATGGAAAGATTCTCCCTTTCTCTCCCACCATGCTAGTAATATGTACACCGCTTCTATGAAGAACCCAAAGGTAAAAGAGCATAAAGACTATTCCCTCAAATGATATGTAGTCATAGTAGCAGCAAGTAATTTGAGGACTCTGAAAAAAGTTGGATTGTACTTCATTTTAATTCTTTTTTTTACTCTCTCTCTCTCTTTTGCTCAAAGAAATACAATATAATCATTAGTTTCTCTAAGATCAGAAATCACAACATGGCAGAGGGAGTGAAAATTTTTGACTGATCATTTGATATCTTCGATCACCTGGGGGTGGAACAAGCGAATACCTGCAGAATCAGGTGTGAGTAACTTACACTCAGTTAAAGCCCATAACACACAGCCTGAGACCAGGGCGCAGATGGTGTCATAGCTTGGCTGTTGCGCATATGTCTGATGAAATGACCTAAACACTGGTAAGATACAGCACTGTAATTAAATGAAGACAATATTTAATTTGACAAGCTTCTACTGACTTATAGATATAAAAAGTTTTTTTGATGAATAATAAATTTTTGCCTGAAACGTTTTCATTATCTTTTCAGTTTTATTAAGTAAAATCTGTATTTACTGATCATAAATGAAAAAGGTTAGTACAAATCTTAAAACACCAATATTTTCAAAGTATTTTCTATTGTTTTTGCAAATGTAGGCAACCATATGTGACATTCTCAGAAAATATATGGGGGAACTATTGTAAATTTAAACCTAACCATTCTACAATTTCATAAAACATCAGATTACTGTGAATGTTTTCCTAACTTTTTAAGATTCATTACTGTATAATTACATATTATATGAAAAAGATGCTTACATCATTTTCTTCAATTATATTTTACATATCAAAATTCCCATAGAACAATATTAGATCTGTCATAACACTAACAGCTCATGAACACCTTAGATATATAGCTACTGTCGTTTAAAAAATTAATTTCTGCAGTATTTTAAATTTAAAATAAATAATATTTGTTGCAAATCAGATTAATTATAATTCCTCAAAGTTTCAGTATTTGTTATTTTCTGAAAGTTTTATAATAAAGAGAATTACAATGCTATAAATGTGGGCTAAAATGGCACTAAAATCAAATAAAATGAACAAAGAAATAATAAACAAATTTTTCTTCCAGTCAATCAAAATTATTTTTAAAATAGAGCAAAGTATTTTGCTTTGCTTATTGGAAATATAAATTAAATCTATTAGGTTGAAATTAAAAGTAAAATAAAAGCTTTAAGAAAGGTTTCTCATTTAAAAATATATTTTAAACCGTAGGTACCACGAATCTGTTTATCATTTATTTATTAATCATAGCCTATAGAGTCATTGGTCAAAATGAAAAAATAAATAAGAAATTTAATTAAGTAACAATGACAGTTATTTTTTTTTTTTGTAACTGAAAAAAAAATGAAGTCCAATCTTCTTCTATGTGCCTTGTCCTTTCAGGAAGTAGGCGATCATAGCCTTCCACGTCTCTCTATCCCTGGTGGCTCTTAGTATGCTTTCTCCTGTTACATCATGCAGCGCCTGTTGTGTCATCCCACTACTCATGCCCGTCATGTATGTTGCACACTGTTTTCTCCAACTTCTACTTCCTTCTATATTGCCTGGTAGTATCAGATTCTCCAAGCCGTCCTTCCTCACTGCATGTCCCAGGAACTTTAGCTGTCTCTTCCTGATGCTCAGTATTAATTTCCTTTTCGTTTCTATCCTTTCCAAAACCTCATCATTGCTCACATGCTTGATCCATCATAGCCGCAGCATCCTTCTGCAGAGTCACATTTCAGTTGCTTCAAGTTTTTCTTTCATCTTCTATGAGAGTGTCCAGCATTCACTGCCATATTGAAGAACTGGCATCATTTAGCAAACCAGTACTCGCTTCTTTGTTTCTAGTGAAATTTTGCTGTCTTTTAAGACTCTACTCAGCTTCTGGAATGTGTCATTCGTCATGCTTGTTTGCATTTGGGTCTATGTCGTGCTTTCCGTCTTCTGTTAGAACACTTCCCCCAAGCATTTAAACTTTTGTACCTGTTTGATTTTAGAACCCCCCACCTATATTTGGCATTTTGGGCTGCTCTTTTTGCTGTTGAGCATGCACTTGTCTGTTGTTTAAATAGTAGCCTCTGATGACAAATCCTGGCATAACATCTTGGGTCTTCAGAATAGCCTGCTGTACAAGTTGAATAGATCTGGCGAAAAGATACACCCTTGTCTTAAACCCACTTTTATCTTTATACATCTGCTGAATACATTACCTATCCATATGCAGGCATTTTGTTGCCAATAGAGATTCTTGATTTTTATAATGTCTTTCCCAAATATGTCAAAGTTACTGAGCATTTCTTTCAGTTTTTTATTGTGTATTTTGTCAAGCACCTTCCGATAATCAATAAAGCATAGATACACGTCCTTTCTCATCTGTATTGCTTTTGCGGATAGCATCCTAATCATAAATATGGCGTTCCTTGTTCCAGGGTCTTTGACAAACCCGCACTGTTCTTGTCCTATCTCTGGACTGATACTGCTTCTCATTCTTTTCATCAGGATTCAGCCGATCAGTTTTGTAATGTGGCTCATCAAACTGGTTGTTCAGTGACCCCAACTTAAATAATACATGAGATATTGATAAAAAGTGGGGTTGAAACAGATTCCATAAAAATATTTCTACAAGGTTTTGTAAAACAGATAGGTAAAAGTTAAGCTGTGTTAAAATATACCGTTTTTTTTCTAAAGGATTGACAGAGGGTCTCTCTCTCTCTCTCTCTCTCTCTCTCTCTCTAACATATCCTTTTATTATCTATTCTTTTGCTAGGTACCTCCACTAAATCGCTGAAAAAACAGTGTAAAATGAATAAAAAAAAGGCCCCAAACTTAATAAAAATGAACCGTTTTAACAAAATGTTTATATTAAAAGGAAAGATCAAAGTATTTTTTAATTATTTTTAAAAATATTTTGATCCCTTCTAACATGCTCGATATTTTGGTAAAAATCTTGTTTTGATTTTAGTAAGCAGGTAACCAAAACATTACGAGAGTTTACAATGGAAAACTTAATATTACATATCTCAGTTATTTTTTTCTGATGACAAACACATTAATTTTGAAATTCTTGCAAATATGAAATAATTGTCGGATTTTAATGAAACTTTCAGGACTTATTTACAAATGAATGAATTATTTTTGAAATTATTATTTTAAAAAATCTTGGAAAATATATTCTTTTACGTCTGTTAACCCTCACTCTATGTAAATTCATGAAATTTTAAGAAATTTAATTTTGTTACAAAAATTGGTTTTATTAGTTGAACGCAGGAGTCATTATGGAATGTAAATCATCTATTATTTTTCTGAAAAGTTTTATCTGTACTTCTGAAAATCTGCTCCTCATAGTAGCCTAAAAATACAAGATAGCTATGACATTATTTAATTTGATAAGCTTTTAACAGCTTGAATAAATAAGAAAAATTAAGGACATAGTGTGAAGAAATTTTTTTTTTCAATTAATAATGAAATTTTTAAAAAATTGTTTTATTTTTTTGTTTTAATTATAATAATTTTTGAAGTTCTAAAAATATTTTTGAAATACTTAAAAGATTTGTTGGTGTTAATTTAAAATTTAATAAGCAAAGATTTAGTTATAGAAAATTAAAAAGTTAAATGCAAATTGTTCTGTTTCCCTGTTTGTAAAATAATTTTAATTTTAATTTTTTTGTGTATGTATTTGAAGTGGGTTTATTTTGGTATGGGAATTTCTGTGTGCAAATTAAAAGGTCATGTTATTAAGAGTTCCCTCTCCTTACCACCCCAAAAAATTGATAAAATTGTGATCGCCATACACTTAGGTTATCTCCAATCTGATAACCTATCAACACTTTCAATTTGATATATGTCGGACAAGTCAAAAATTTCAATTCTGTGATTAAGAAGTAGTTCCATTTTAAATTTCCTGCTATAAATAAGTAATACTTGTGTAAATCAGATTAATTTAACATTAAATTTGCTAATTTTCCAAAAATAATGTGTCACAGATGTATATTTTATTTTTGCAAGATTTTTTTAAAACCAAGAATTAACTTTTTTTTACAAATGTGGGGATCGCTCATAAATGGTGGCAAAATTGAAAAATTGGAAAAATTCTCAAACTTTTATGTTCCAATCAATATAATTTCTATTTGAATAAAACAGAGTATTTTGCTTACTGGAAATAGTAAATTTAATCATTTAGCTTTCAATTAAAACTAAAACAAAAGTTCCTGCATGCAGCACATGAAATAGAATAAAAGACAGCAATCTTCATACAACATCGGTGAAGCCGAACACAAAGAATAATAATGCACCAACAACCAAACAGTATACTCAACAACGAGCAAGAATTCTACGTCCAACAAAGGACATTTGTGAGTTATTGACATATTTGTGAACGAAAGTTAATTCTCGCTTTTAAAAAGTTTGCCTAAAATAATATCAACATATTTGGCACGTTATTTTTGGAAAATTCGCAAATTTAAATTGGAGAGACGAGTTTGCATTCCAGTTAAATTCGCTGCATTCACTAATGTGCAAATATCCGTGGAAAATGTATTAATCCGTTTCTTCACTCCTGCTATGGGTTAAATAACAGAATAGATTGGATTCTATAGCAATAGTTGGCAACCACTCTACCTCAGACATCAGTGGCATCTCACATCTCACGTGCAATTTAAAACTTAATTCATCTCCAGTCTTCATAATATGCTTAAACAAAGGAATGGAATCGTGAACATCTTCGAGATTATAACTCACGTGCTAGAATATTAGAAACATTTGATTTCTTCCACTGAACGCACATATAATGAAAAGCTTTTATAAATTGAATACATAAATACATTTTAAAACAACAATCATATTATTTAAAAAAATCGTATGAAAATTATAATTACTTGTACCAAAAATATATATGAAGTTCAAAATCACAAAAAAAGACAGGAAAGGTTACCACACACACACACACACACACACACACACACACACACAATAAGAATAGTTATGAATTTATGGAGTCAAATGTAACCGTATCGTGCGAAAAGAACACCAGATTTTCTACAAGTGACAATCCTCATACGATATTGGTGAAGACGAACACGAAGAATAATAATGCACCAATAACCAAACAATATACTGAACAACGAGCAAGAATCCTGCGTCCAATCTAGGACATTTCTTAGCGATCGACACATTTGTGAACAAAAGTTAACTCTCGGTTTTATGATATAAAAAATACATCTGTGACACGTTATTATTGGAAAATTAATAAATTTATAGCTAACTTAATCTAATTTGAAAATGGCATGAAATTTAGATTAATGTATTTCTTAATCAAAAAGTTTTGACTCGTTAACCTTTTAAATAGGCGATGACAGTCCTAGTTATCAGTCAGTTTACATATCTGGAATTATGACCAAAAAAATGACATAACCTAGAAGATAATGTGCAATGTAACAGAAACTTTTTAAAAATGATTTTAAAACTCTTAATTCAAAATGATTTGTGCTAAGCTTTTAAATTTTCGATTTGTGAAAATAAATTATATTTCAAGAATTAATAACGGAAAACACTGGATGACTAGAAAAAATGTAAATTTTGTCTGAATCTTAAAATTATCATAATTAACAAAGAAAAAATAAAAAGAATTCTTAGAAAACTTTATTATTCATCGAATTTCTATTTTCAGAATATGGTATCCTTATTTATAAAATCAATTTACCTTTTATGGCATAGTTTTAATGTATTTTTATTTTACTATTCGGAGCAAGTTTTCGGAAAAATGATCTTTTAAAAAAGTTGCATGATTTACATGCTTTACGGAGTCCTGCATTTAGCTAATAAAAAAAATTGAGATTCACACTGAATTTCTAGAAGTTTCATGAAGTTAATTGAAGGGTGGGTAACAGATATATATATATATATATATATAACAGAAATAGGGTTGTTCCAACAAGAGAAATTGATATAGAATAAAAAGTGTGAGAGACCGTGAATAACGTGAGAAATTGGGATAGATAAAAAGTGTGAGAGGCCGTGAACGTTTTGTTTACAGTGTAGATTTTTTGTTGTTGTTGTTGTTGTTGTTATTATTATCATTTATATTACTTGCCTTTTGTATGATACATTCAGTGTCCATAATGGTATTTGTCACGCTACACGTTTCGAGTCTAAAGTTGACTCTCTTCAGTCGAATAAACTTGTGACTATCGAGATCCGTTTGCTTTCTGATGGCCAATGTATCGTGTATAAATAGATAAGTCCAGGGGTTGACCACCAGGTTAAATAAATAGGTAAATCAAGTGGTGACCATTAGGGTAGTTTAGTTGAGTGTTTTTCACTATAGCACGTTAATTTATCGGGAATTTTCACTGACTTGCGAAATTTGATTTAAAATTGTTTTATTACCGGTCATGTGTTTTTTTTTCTGTATTGCTTTGGGAATATTATTTGAATTTGGTGTGTGTGTGTTTCTCTGTGTGTGTGAGAGAGACAGAGACAGAGACAGAGAGAAAGAGAAAGAGCGTTTTTTGATTTTGTCTCTATATTTTAAAATTGTTTTTTCTTTTTAGCTTTGGGGATATTACTTGAATTTGGTGTGTGCGTGTGAGAGAGAGAGAGAGAGAGAGAGAATGCTTTTTTTTCGTGTGCCAGTGTGTGTGTGCTTTAGGTTTTTTTTATGTTGTTTTGTTGAGGGAAGGCTTGTATTTTTTATAAATATTTCTTTCTGCATTAAGAATGTGTCATAATCTGTATTTTGGTCGATAGGTATTACTCTGAATTTACCACCACTGCATACATGTAAACGTTGAGAGACATACAATTTCCTATTATTGGCTAGTTTGATGTTACATCTGTGCATGGTTACTCTGTTGTTCAGGCATTGGGTCGCCCTTACGTATATTTTTGAGCATTTCTAGCATTTTAGAGTGTAAACTATGTTTGTCGAGTTGCAGCTCAGATCAGTTTTTATTTCGAATGTAGGTGTGTTTTCTAACTTCAAGTGTTATTATTATGTTGCCTATCCCACATTTTTTATTTCGAATGTAGGTGTGTTTTTCTAACTTCAAGTGTTATTATTATGTTGCCTATCCCACATTTTTTTTTACGTTTAAAAAACGTTTACTAGAATGTTTTTGTTTTTTTTTCATGTTTTTTTTATTTTTATTCCGAAGTTATTCTAAAGGTATTCCTTCTACTAGTTGGAAATCTTTGTTTGTCAGTGGAGTGGGGTATCCTCTTATTTGTAATGCTTTTCGTAGTTCCTCCTGGCGTATTTTGCGAAGGGTTTCGACAGCTACATTTGTGTAAATTCGTTGTGCTAGAGCGTAGGAGATGGATTTTAGACAACATTTAGAATGTTGACTCTTGAAATGGTGGTGTTGTAGGGTGTGTGTGTGTGTGTGTGTTTATGGTAAATGTCTGTGATGATGTAATTGTTTTTGTTTTTTATGAGTGTGTCTAAGAATGGTAATTCTTTATCAGTATATTCTAACGTGAATTTGATTTTGGGATGCAAGTGTTGTAGCAGATTGTATAGTTTTTTTTTGTGTCTCACCATGTTGATTTTCAAAAGATAAAACAGTCATCAAGAAATCTCTTCCATGATTTAGTGAATTCTGTTTTTATGTCTTCACCATATTTATGTTCTATTTGGTTGTATAGGCTTTCTTCTAGATATGTTAGGGTGAGTGTTTTATATGTCGGTACCATTTTTGTCCCCATCGCATTACCTATTGTTTGAATATAATTTTTGTTGTTAAATTGTAAGGAGTTGTTGTCTAAAATTAGTTCTATACTTCGTATAATAAATTCTTTTGTGAAGCGTGTGGGAAGTATTTCTGGGTGTTTCTCACTCCAAAATGTAATGGCTTGTTTTCCTAGTCCATGGGGTTTGTTGTTGTAAAGGCTGTTCACGTCAAATGTTACTATGTGTGTACCTGGGTCTACTTTTTGTGGTATGAAGCTTAGGAAATGTATGCTATCTCTGATGTAGGTTTTTATTTTTGTGGTGTATGGTTGTAATATTTTATCAGGTTGCTCAGTCTGCTTGTTGGGCAGTCTGACCCTGCTACAATTGGTCTAAATTTAAAATCACTAGTGTGTGAATATATTAGGGTGTGAATTTTCTCAAAATTAATCTCCAAAAGAACATATGTTAACATACAGTGGAGAGAAAGCTTTCCACTGTATAATTAACAGTAGTAAGTTTACCCAAAATTCCAATCTGAGACAACACATGTTAACACATACAGGAGAGAAAGCTTTCCAGTGTGAAATTTGTGGTTATAAATGTTTCAGAAATGCAGATCTCAAGAAGCACATGGTATCACACACTGGAGAGAAATCTTTCCACTGTGAAATTTGTTTTAAGAAGTTTTTCGAAATTCATCTCCTCTGTGAAATTTGTGGTAGTAAGTTTTTTCGAAATTCACATCTCAAACGAAACATATTCACACAAACTGGTGAGAAAGCTTTCCACTGTGAAATTTGTGGTAGTAATTTTTCAGAAAATTAATTTCTAAAACAACACATATTAACAACATACACTGGTGAGAAAGCTTTCCATTGTGAAGTGTGTAGATTTAAGTGTTCCGAAAATTCAATTCTAAAGCGATACATATTTACACACACTGGAGAGAAAGCTTTTCACTATGAAATCTGTGGATATAAATCTTTGAGAAATGGAGATCTCAAGCTGTACATAACACACACTGGGGAGAATTTTTTCCAGCGTGTAATTTGTGGCAAGAAGTTTACCTGAAATTCAATTTTAAAACAACACATCTTAACCCACTAGAAATGAAGTTTTCCACTGTGAAATATGTGGATTTAAGTGTTTCCTAAGTTCAAGTCTCAAACGTCACATTTCTATAAACACTTGAAAGAAATGATTCTACTATTGAATCTGGATTGAAGTGTTTCTGAAATGCCAAACTCAACCAGCAGCTTAACAAACACTCATATGATATTTGTGCGTTTAAATATCCTTAAACATTACTATGAAAGAAACACAGCATCATGTACAATACTATCATATCTCTCCATAGGCAATAGAGACACACGTGTAAATTTGGAACCATGAAATTTTATGAAACTGATATTTTTTAATTTGGCTAATAATATTACTAGCAGTAAATAAAAATATCACTGCAATATTACAAATATATTTTACAAAACACTTTTTTTCCTCGTGTAATCTGTAAGAAAATAATGTTTAATTAAAATATGCAAGCACTAAGTTAAAACGAAAATCATTTTTTCATAAATTTGAGTTATGTTTGTAATGTTTCAGGTTAACTTTTCAAGATTTGCTACTTTGATATTGCAACAGATTTTATTGGAATAAAATCTTGAAGGGCTTTTCTTCATAAAAGTGTGAAATAATTATTTGTTGTCAAGAATGGAAATTAAAATACTTTTCAATGTATTTATGACACTACGCCGGGTTGGTTTCGATCCAGATAGCTGGTCGTAGATTGGCTCTGTTCACGATTATATCCCTTGTCCCAGGTTGTGTTGATTGATCACAAGGAAGGTAGTCACGTGAGTTTTCCACTAGCTGTCTCTCTGCCGAACTAAACCAAACCGGGAAGCTTGCACACAATTGGATAATAAAAGAAAGAAATATGGCAAGAAGAAAAACAAGTGGACCGACGTCTGAAGTGTTATAAAATAAAGTCTTTACAGAAAATAATTCACACTATAGTTTTTCGGATAATTCCCAATCCCTGCTCCTTTCAAGCTGGTAACGGAACGGAAGTCTCTTAAGTAAATCGAATTATCCTCCTAAGCAATAAACGAGAAATTTGCCTAGCCGCAGCGCGTAGCTCCGAACGGAGTTCTAAGTTCGTCGTAAGCCAAGTCGACTTTGATTCTTTTTCTCCGGAAAGTTGCGGAAATTGCCGAAGTGCTGGGTTATGGGTAGGTTGGCGCAGTTCGTCTTCGGAGTCGGAATCGAGGTGGATTTCTTGTTCCGTGCTGGATCACTCTGCTCTTTCGTTAACTCTGGTTGGTTGGTTGATTGGCGAGAGGCTTCTCTACGGTTGGCACCCAACGGCATGGCAATTATCTCTCTGTTTCTTTACTTCTTCAGCTGGGAACTGTCTTTGGCAGGCGGCGATTTTTCTATGGTTGGCACCCAGTTGCGTGGCAATTATCTCTTTGTCATTACGTCTCTGGGCCGGGAACTCGAACTGATTTTGGTCCCTCGGGACCCTGTATTTATGCCCATGCCATGGTGTGGGGCTGACGGACGCTGGGTATCTAACCCCTCATCTCGGCAACCAATAGAATGCTGAAGTTAGCTGCTTCTCGTTGTTGCCTTTGATTTGCCCAATGGATTAGTCTTATTTCCATGACGTCAATTGTTGGTCGGATCCCACTTTCGGGGCGTTGGTTCACAGGACCAATGAGATGCCTCTCAGTTTTATGACGTCATCTTCCTATACCCCTTTTCTGGGCTGGACTTATCCGGTGAAATTTCTTTCTCACGAAATAATTTTGGGGATTTTTTTTTAATCAAATCACCTTTTGAATTGTCCTTGAAGCGTGTCTGTTTACATTGTCACTTAGATAAGAATTTCCGCATCTGCGTTTCCAATATCTGTATTTTTGAGTCACAGATATTTTCAGAGCTTTTTGTTATCAGCTCATTCACCTAATGTCACCTAATGCCCGGCAATTCTTTATTTCCTTTGTTATCACCTTGGCGGGTGACTGATTCTTCTATATTTCGTGTAAGGCCATCTGGATTTAATGTCCATTGTTCTGTATTTTATCTAACCGCGAAAATAAAAATGAATTTCTCTTTTCTTTCTCTTCTTTCTTTCTCACCCTCTCAGGTTTAGAATAACAACAGAGAAACAAAACTTGTTACCTTTCATGGGTGGGCATGATACTCTTAATTTCCAATGTCTATTGTTCTGTATTTTTACCTGACCACGAAAATAAAAGTAAATTTATTCTCTTTTCTTTCTCTTCTTTCTCTCTCTCCTTCTCAGGTTTAGAATAACAACAAGGAAAACAAAACTTGTTGCATTTAGTTTCTTTTTCCTTCGCTCATATTCGGAGAATAAAAAAATTATTTCAGTACGTTTTCTTCTGCTCTATAATAGTAATTTCTTCTGTTTAAAACATTTTCAATTACAGTTAATAATTAATTAATAAAATTAATTACATCCGTTCCGCTAAATATTGTTACATAATGAATTTGGCGAAGAAACTGTCTCCTTTCATATATATTCATAGTGTGTTTTCTAATATAATCGGCTCTTCCGTATACAATTTTTTCATGAATGAATAGCTACTGAAAATTATATTTAATTTTCTTAATTCCCTAAATTTTGTTGCATTTTATTGTAAAAGAGGTAATCTTTATTTGCTTTCCTTTCAGAAAAAATCATTTAGTGGTGTCATGTGTGCAGTGATAGTGGTGTTAAGAGGAATACTACATTTGACCCACTGCAGTTTTGTGGGTACATTTGTTGAACTTTACCAAATTATATTTTTTATTTCATACTGCAGTAAATCTACATATATACATTTAAAACTGATTGTATGAATTTGTGGTTTGAATGTTATGACCATGAGGCCCATGTTTGAATCTCAATATGTTTGATTTGTTAGAATGACACAAGTAGGTAGACATTATATAGATATGAAGGTGAGGATTTGTGTATGCATGAATATTTTTGAGCAATTAGTTGATTTTTTTAAATCAGGCAAATTTTTTTCTCCTTAACTCTAGCTATTGTGAACGAAAAATTTATATCTTTGCAAAAAATATCAATTTTATTGATAATGAAAAAATATTCTAATCAATTTAAATGTGATTTAAATTGGCTCAAAATATTTTACCTTTTGAATAATTAAAAGTAAACTATAACCTTCAAAAGAGATGTTTTCATTTTTTAAATACACCTTTCACCCAAGGCATCATTTTTTTTGTGGTACCTAATTGTTATGGTAATTTATCCATGCACAAAGGAACTCTTCCAAGTTATAAATAAGCAGCAATTTCTGCTTTGTGCAAGGAAAGCTATTCCAGCTGATAGCTCTGACAGCCAGACCAATAGTCATTCTGGTGATCTTCTCATGTTGTACATGTTTGCCATACTTTTTTTGTTAATATATTTGTTTTACTCTGTTCTGTTTTGTGTCTTTATTTCTGCCCCCTAACAAGGCCACAACACTAATATACGTAGATACCTACTATGATGCAACAATTCCCATTTTGTAAGTCCTTAAATGGAAACTTCAGCAATGTTTCATTATTATATAACTGAAAACATTTAAGTAACATACCCTAAATTTAAACAGACTGAAAATTGAAACATCTTTACAAGATATAGATGCAGATATTCCACGAATTATTAGGAACAGTAGAAGTAATGTTTCTTTAGGTGTGGCAGCCTCAGTAGAGTTGAAAGGAAGTGAATAGATTTCTCGAAGGCGATATTTTCATGGGTTTTTATGCAACAATTGACTGGTTAACCAAAGGATAGAAAATACTGTAGTATATCCATAAAAATTGAATTGTTAATTCCTGAATTCCAGTTATAATACTTTCTTTAAATACACTTCTTAAGGTAGGCCACATACTATACCTGTGTCAGAATTTCGTAGGTTACATACTATCCCAGCACTGGCATGACTTTGGGAGAAAGAAGCTGAAACAATGTCCGTCAAGTTAAAGAGAACATGATCAATTTGTTTGGTTAGATAACTAGATATATTTTCTCATGTATGATTAAAAAAGATTATTAAATAACAAAAGTTTCTGTTAAAAATAATTCAGTTTTTAAGACCATTCTGCTATTGTTTATAAAAAAATGAAATTCTGTTCAGTTTTTAGACTGAAGTTAATAATTTTTTTATCTTATTTGCACACTAATAAATATTCATGTCAAAATAAGTATCATCCATATATAATTAAACGCAAATATTACCTTCTCAACATTTACTGGTCATCAATTTGTACAAGAATCGAATTTAGAGGAAATGAAATTTAACATCAAATCTTATATAGTAAAGTATATATATATATAGATCACCAATAACAAATGTATATAACATGATCTCTTCAGCATCCCCTATTTTAACTCTATATTATTGAAGTCATGCATGCAGCACATGAAATATAATAAAACACAAACCATCCTCATTGTCCTCGGTGAAGATGAACACAAAGATTAATGATGCACCAAGAACCAGTCATTAAACTGATTCACGAGCAAGAATCCTGGATCCGACTTAGCACATTCTAAGCGATCTACATATTTATGAACAAAATTTTATTCTGTTTTAAAAATCTAGCAAAAATAATATATACGTATATTATACGTTATTTTGGGAAAATTCGCAAATTTAAATCGGAGAGTCGAGTTTAAATTCCAGTTAAATTCGTTGCATTCACTTATGTGCAAATACCTTCGGGAAATGTATTAATCTCTCTTCACTCCAGCTATGGGTTAAATAACAGAACAGACTGGATTCTATAGTTGTTAACTAGTCTACCTCAGAAATCAATGGCGACATACTGCGGGAAAATATTCTCCTGAGTTAGTCATGTCTCGAAAGCTATATGATCACCCAAACGTGTATCCTCTATAGCACTTAACTGGCTAGTTCCTTGTTTTTAGCATGAAATTTAGAATAAAGGCATTTCTTAATCACAGTGATCTGATCTTTATTGACATTAAAGTAGCTGCTGACTGCCAGATGTATGAAGTGAATGACGTCAAGCTAAATACGTCCGACAAGAATTGATATAAATTTATGAAAGGTCACGTCTATTGAACAGGTGAATAGGCTCATCCCTTGTTTCCTGTTTAGGATGCGGTTTCCGGTTTTCTCTTTTCCAATCATTTCACTCTTTTCTTTATTTTATTTTATTTTTTTTTCAATTGGAGTAGATAGACTAAACTATCGCCCGGTTCACACTCCACCCACGTCTATTGAACAGGTGAAGAGACTCATCCCTTGTTCCCTGTTTAGGATGTGGTTTCCGGCCTTCTCTTTTCCAATCTTTTTACTCTTCCGTAGCCCCCTGCGCATCAGTGGCGTTATCGCCTTGCTCGGGGTGATATGATTAAAAAAAAAAAGTGCAAATTTCTTCAGGGAAACAACGCGTAAAAACCGTGATATGGAACTTAAGATACATCATTCTTCAAAAAGAAGGAAAGTTTACGTTAAAAAAAAATACAAATCCATGAAAAAAAATATTTTAAAATATTACAAAAAATGATTTGTATTACGCTTTTTTATTTGTAAATATAGTCTTTATTTAATGAAATCAATAACCGAAAGCGCCAAGTGACTGGAAGACATTTAAAAGATTATTGAAACTTTATAAATCATCATAATTAGCAAAGAAAAATGAAAACAATTCTGATAAAAATTCATTATCCTTCGATTTTTTTCCTTCAGAATATGATATCCTTAAAATGCATTAGTTATAAAATCAATTAAAAGTTCATCTATATTAAAAGGGAGTAGTTTTTATTTCATTATTGGGAGCAAGTATGCAGAAAATTGGCTCCTTAAAAATATTTAAAAAAAAAAAAGATAAATTACATTCCCTAAGGAATCCGACATTTAACGAATTAAACAAGATTTGTGGTCAGAAGTGATAAAAAAAGTAACCAAAGTTTTCTAAAATATAATAATTGCATATATAACTGCATTCATTTGTGAATAAGTCCAAAATGTTTAATTAAATTCAGACAGTTATTTGATATTTTTTTCAAAAATATCAAAATTAATGCGTTATTCTTGCAAAAAAAGTAAACAAGGAAAAAATGAGTTCCGTAATATTGCCTTTGCCAGAGTAGTAACCTATAGTAAAAATCGGGTGAATCGATGACAAAAAAAAAAAAAAAGCAAAATTTCCATAAAACATTTGTTATTAAATTAAATGAAATAATAAGATATACGTTTCTCTTATGTTATTTATGGAAAATTAGAAAATTTATAGTTTAATTAATCGGATTTAAAACAAATATTCGTTTATGGCACGAAATTTAGAATAAGATTATTTCTTAATCAGGAAAGCCTGACTCGTTGACCTTTCAAGTAGGGGATAATAACCCCAGTCGTAAATCACAGAGATGGTGGATATTGTTGTTGTCAGCCATTCAACTGTCAGTTGTGTCTTCAAGGCAGAGAAATAACTTGGGTCTATCAGTGAAAACGTAAAGAAATATGTTGTTGAAAGAGAAAAACAAGAGACCATATATACAATATCAGCGAAAGTGTGAAAGATCCTAAGAAGACTATTTGTTTTGATTCAATTATTTTAAATACGGGTGTAGATTATGTCAGGGAATGCAATAAAGATGGAATTACATCATTTGCAAAAGGAACAGAAGCAAGTGTGTTAAGCAAAAAGTTTTTGTTCTTCTAACATACGTGTAAGTGCCTGCGTATGGGAAAGTGTTGTGGTTTCCGGGTGAGAAACCAAACAAAATAATGAACATAAACAGATATTAAGATAGAAGAGTAGGTTATATTGAACGTAATATACAAACTCGAACGCAAGTTAGTAAATCCAGGAATACTATTAGTAGAAATAAATGTATACAAGTCTTGAAGTGAAGTCGTTGGAAATAGTATATCCGTGTATATTATTCTAGCTGCGTGAAGTTCAGAGCTAGTCTGACTTCTGATGAGGTAGTCTCTGGCTAACTTGGTATCTCTCGGTAACTTATGTATCATTTCCGGTACTTTCCGATAACTGTAAAGGATCTCTACGATGACTCTCAACTGCTGTTCTCTTTATGGCAGGAGTATATGTATACTCAGTCGAGTCCATTATCATATACAAAGGGGAAATCTTACAACACCCCCCAGCTTCTTTTTGTTGGGGTAGTTATTTTTTTCCCGTTGGAATCTATGATTCTCAACGGTTTCAGATATTTCTTCCATTGCGTCATCGTTTTTTGAGGGTGACGAGCTTGGCTCCTCACACCTTCTTTTCTGTATTTGGTTTATGTCTCTTATGGGTAGATTTTTCTCCCTGTATTGTGTATATCACATTTCCTAGTCTGTTTATTATTGTTCCTATTGAAGAGGTGAAGAGGCTCATCCCTTGTTCCCTGTTTAAGATGTGGTTTCCGGCTTTCTCTTTTCCATTCTTTTTACTCTTACGTAGGCCCCTGTGCATCAGTGGTGTTATTGCCTTGCTTGGGGTGATATGATTAAAAAACAAAAAAAACAAAATGTGACTTCCTGTCTGAATAGAACCAGCAACATATGAAATTCCTGAAAAAGTGGAAATTAGAGCCAAAAAATAGCTACTCTGTCCTATCTAAAGAGGGTGAGAGATAATCCAGTCATACAAGCCTACCTTGTTGAATGGAAGTATGTACATTATTTCCCTAATGGAAGTAGAAAGAATGAACTGCAGAAACCCTACCAGGGGCACCCCAGTATAGTAGACATTTGCAAACTCCCAGTAGTAACAATAATAGGGGCACTCCAGAATGAGCATGTATGACATCACGTAACCAAAGAGGCGCCATTCAAGATGTCAGTGGATATTATGCTAGTTAAAAACAAACAAGTGATTTGGGAGAAAGTAAAAAGATAAAGGGCACAACTGCAAGGTTGGAGGCAAGCAAGCAAAAGAGGACAAGAAATCCACCATGTGGGATAAAAAGATAAAGCAAGAGGAGATCGAACCAGAGGAATGGGAATAGTTCCCTAATAGAATGGTCTGAACACTTGTGTTTGGGGATTTTAAGTCCACACCAGGCTGGTTAGTGCTAAAATGATAGACTTATTATTACAAAGGTCATTAGGCAGTAAAGTGTGTCCAATGAAATGGGGAGAAACCCATGGTATTTATGAACCCAGATGCACTATGTACAGACATCATGGAGCTGCGATAAAGTGGTTTAGGATCAGGAAGAAGACCCCACAGTCCTCTTTTGAAGTGTATTCACCATAAAAACAGACCCAGGGAAATACCAGTGAGCTGCCCCAGAAGAGGAGGGTGGCTTATGCAATAATTCCTGGTCATGTAGGCAGGCTGGCACCTTTGCCACAAAGTACCTGGGAAGAAGATGTTGGTTCAGTGGAGAACCAGGACTCCTATAAAAAAAAAAAAAAAAAAAAAAAAAAAAAAAAAAAAAAGAGCTGCCCTGATAGGAATAGAAAGAAAGAATGGCAGAAACCCTGCCAGGGGAACTCTAGCATAGAAGACATTTGTGAACCCCCAGTAGTAACAACAATGAAAAGCAGAGAATGACTAAGTTTCACTTGTTAACCCAGCAAAGAGAACTCACTTGTTTGGTAATGATGCTTGGGTCAGCAATGAGGACCTTGGCAGACAAAAGAGCTACACAGAAATTTCAACTGTGGCTCTCAAATGATGACATATGCAGGGGATTGATTTAGATTTACTCACAGTGACCGAATACATATGAGAAGGATATGACCTCATATCTGCACCTAATATAGAAGGCAAGAGAACAAGATATCATATGACTTAAAAAGAATGTCTGACATAAACATTGTACTCAAATTAAGAAAACAGATGAAGGGTTACGTTTAACTCAAGAAGTGGGATCAAACAATAATTGCCTGAATTGGTTGATTCTAGCATGAAGAATAAACAAGTACTGTACCAAAAGAATGTATATAAAAGCCTTTGATTTTATTAAATTGCTTTTTTTACTTGCATCTTCAGTTTTTTTGTCAACAACAATATGAAAAGGACTCAGTTATTGATCAAAAGTTTGGTTTTCAAATATTGCCAAACTGAGTTAAGGTTAACAGAACCATTTCTGAGTCTACTGCCATGTTGTATGCTATCATGTGTTGTGTTCTTTTGTACTTTTCCAATTTTATTGTAGATTGCCATTTTTTTCTCTTCCTTAGCAACTTAGTCATGGCGCCAAAGATAAAAACAGCGATAATGGTAAAAGGAAAAGAAAAGTTGAGAGAAAAACAATTAAAGTGAAGAAAGAAAACACGAAAATGGCATTTGTATAAAAAATCTTGGTATGCAATATGGTATACCAAAAACAACAATATCTAATATTTAAAAAAAAGGAAGTAATAAAAGCAACTGATGATTTAAAAGCACTGACTTTTATTAGTAAACAAAGAGAAATAATATTAGAAATAGTAGAAATAATACTAGAAATAGTAGAAATAATACTAGAAATAGTAGAATTAATACTAGAAATAATACTAGAAAATGTGGAAAAGTTTTCGCTTATTTTTAGAAATGAAAAAAAGCATGTGACTGTATTAGTGAAACATTTGTGAGAAAGCATTAGAAATTTATAATGATCTAGTAAAGAAAACCACTTGTACAAGTGCTGAAATTTATAATTTTGAAGTCAAAGCTAGTAGAAGCTGGTTTGAGAAATTTAAGAAGAAAATTGAAATAGAAAATGTTATTAGTCATGGAGAGGTGGTGAGTCCAAAAAAGGAAGTAGCTGAAATTTGTGAATTAATTTAGAGACTTGACAAAGGAAGGTGGCTGCAGGCTGACACTATTGGCTTACCCTCTCATCCTTTCTTTCAGGCTGCTTTTTTCTATCTCTCTTTCTTCTTTAAGAAAATTTCCTAATGCCAGAGACAAACAAGACACAGGAAATGAGCATTTAAATGTTTGGTTACATCAAAGACAACAACAACTAAAACCCCTCTCCACCCATATACAATTCTTGTTTTTCATGTACCAAGTCCTTTCAAAACGATTGATTAGTGACACTGAGTGGCAGTGTTTCTTGTCACTCTCAATATATTTTACTCATTTGTCTCTTCCTGATGTTAAGTATGAATTTTTTTCTTGTTTGCATCCTCTCCAACAAATCATCATTGCACATGTGCTTTGTCCACGGTATACTCAGCATCCTTCTGTTAAAGCACATTTCTGCTGTCTCAAGCTTCTCCTTCATCCCTGATCAGATCATCCAACATTCACCTCCATACAGAATGACAGCTATCACATTACAATCAAGCACTCTTTTCTTTGTTTCCTATGAGATCTCAAATTTTTAATTTATTATAGCCTTCACACATTCAATAAATTAAACTCATCTTACCAACCAGACAAAGAACATTCTTAAAATCTCATCAACTTTGTAGAAGGCAAAGAACTCTACTCAACTTTTCTAAGCAATCATGTACCAAACATATGAACATTGCTCCTTTTGTAAAATACGGAATAGTTAATATTTACAAAAAACTATTATCCTCTAATAAATAATGTCTTGTCCAGTTACGTTCACAAATTCACTGGAAAAAAAAAAAAAAAAAAAAAAAAAAAAAATGGCATTTTATGAAGAAAAAAGACCCCAAACTTAAAAATAAAATTTTATTGGTAAAATATTTGTTAATTTTAGGAGGAAAGATCAAATTATTTTTTTAAAGTTTTCTATTTCTTTTTCACATGTTTAAAATTTGGATAACAAATCTTGTTTTTTTTTCATCTGTGAGTTAAACAACTTTTACAAGGGCAAAATGTGTAAGTGATGCAAATTTTTATAATGGCAAATATAATATTAAATTACTTCAATTTTTGTGGTAAAATATTAATTTTAAAATTCTTTCAAAAATCATATAACAGTCAGATTTTGTTGAAACTTCCTGGACTAATTCACAAATAACTGAAATCATTTTAGAAACATTATTTCTATAAAATCTTGGTAAAAATATTTTGGTTTCTTTTTTACATATATACCAAGCACACACCCCAACAATTAACTTCCTCAAACATCTAATTAACGATAGGTGAGGAATTTTTTTCATTATTAAGAAAATGCAGGATTCACAGAGGAAAATCAACTTCCTTTTTTTAAATTAGCCCCTTTTCAGGATATATGCTTTGAATTGTGAAAAGAAAAATGCAATAACACTATCTCCTTTTATATCTAAACTGTTAACTGCTTTTATAAACCATATATATTAAGTATAACATAGTCTAAAGAGAAAATGTTTTTGATAAATCATGAAATTTTACAAGAATCATTTTCATTTTTATTATCTTTTATTATAATAAATTACCATGACCAAAAAATTCTTTAAAATTTCTCCTATTCATTGTTTCTTTTATTCATTGTATTTGATTTTAGTGCCATTTTCAACCCACCTTTTATAGTATTGTAATTGTCTTTATTAAAAAAAAATTTCACAAAATAACTTATATGGAAACTTTGAAGAATTATAATTAATTAGATTTGTAACAAATATTATTTAAGTTTAAAATAATGCAGAAATACATTTTTTTGAACGACAGTATCTGTTTATTTAAAGCATTGATAAACTGAAAGTGTGATGACATATCTAATATTGCTCTAAGGGGATTTATTTCTGTAAAATATAATGGAAGAAAACAACATGAGCACATTTCAAATACAATGTTTAATTACACAGTAATGAACCTAAGAAAATAAGGAAAATATTTTCACAGTGGAAAGGTTTCTCACCAGTGTCTGTTAGTATGTGTTGTTTCAGATTTGAATCTGTGGAAACCATAACTCCAAAAATGTAACAGTAGAAAGCTTTCTCTCCAGTGTGTGTTAACATGTGTATTTTTGGAGATGAATTTAGGAAAAACTTCTTACCACAACTTTCACATTGGAAAGCTTTCTCTCCTGAGTGTGTTATCATGTGTTCTTTCAGATGTGAATTTAGGATAATCAAAAATTTCATAGTGTAAAGGTTTCTCTCCAGGGAGTGTTAACATGTGTTTTGTTTTTTAAAGATGAATTTTGAGAAAACTTTTTACCACAAATTTCACAGTGTAAACTTTTCTCTTCTGTGTGTGTTCATGTGCTCTTTTAGATATGAATTTCTAGAAAACTTCTTACCGCAACTTTCACAGTGGAAAGGTTTCTCACCAGTGTGGGTTAAAATGTGTTCTTTTAGTGATGAATTTTGAGAAAACATCTTACCACAAATTTCACAGTGGAAAGGTTTCTCACCAGTGTGTGTTAACATGTGTTGTTTGAGATATGAATTTAGGGTAAACTTATTACCACAAATTTCACAGTAGAAAGCTTTCACTCCGGTGTGTGTTAACATATGTTTTTTTAGATATGAATTACTAGAAAACTTCTTACCGCAACTTTCACAGTGGAAACGTTTTTCACCAGTGTGTGTTAACATGTGTTGTTTCAGATGTGAATTTAGGGTAAACTTACTCCCACATATTTCACAGTGGAAAGCTTTCTCTCCAGTGTGTGTTAACATATGTACTTTTAGAGATGAATTTAGAGAAAACATCTTACCGCAAATTTCACAGTCAAAATTTTTCTCACCAGTATGTGTGAACATATGGTGTTTGAGGTTTGACTTTGTGGAAAATGTACTACCACAAATTTCACAGTGGAAAGCTTTCTCTCCAGTGTGTGTCAACATGTGTACTTTTAGAGACGAACTTTGAGAAAACTTCTTACCACAAATTTCACAATGGAATGCATTCTCACCAGTGTGTGTTAACATGTGTCTTTTTAGATATGAATTACTAGAAAACTTCTTACCGCAACTTTTACATTGGAAAGGTTTCTCACCAGTGTGTGTTAAAATGTGTTTTTTTAGAGATGAATTTTGAGAAAACATCATACCACAAATTTCACAGTGGAAAGGTTTCTCACCAGTGTGTGTTAACATGTGCTTTTTGAGATGTGAATTTAGGGTAAACTTACTAACACAAATTTCACAGTGGAAAGCTTTCTCTCCGCTGTGTGTTAACATGTGTTCTCTTAGAGATGAATTTCTAGCAAAATTCTTACCACAAATTTCACAGTTGAAAGCTTTCTCTCCTGTGTGTGTTAACATGTGCTTTCTTAAAGATGATTTTAGGGTAAACTTACTACCACAAATTTCACAGTGGAAAGCTTTCTCTCCAGTGTGTGTTATCATGTGTTCTTTTAGATATGAATTTCTAGAAAAATTCTTACCACATCTTTCACAGTGGAAAGCTTTCTCTCCTGTGTGTGTTAACATGTGTAGTTTCAGATGTGAATTTAGGGTAAACTTACTACCACAAATTTCACAGTGAAAAGCTTTCTCTCCAGTGTGTGTTAAAATGTGTTGTTTTAGAGATGAACTTTGAGAAAACTCCTTACCACAAATTTCACAGGGAAAAGGTTTCTCACCAGTATGTGTTAACATGTGTCTTTTTAGAGATGACTTTAGAGAAAAATTCTTACCACAAATTTCACAGTGGAAAGGTTTTTCACCAGTATGTGTTACCATGTGTCGTTTCACATTTGCATTTGAGGAAAACATACTACCACAAATTTCACAGTGGAAAGCATTCTTTCCTGAGTGTGTTAACATGTGTGCTTTTAGAGATGAAGTCAGAGAAAACTTCTCATGACAAATTTCACAATGGAAAGCTTTCTCTCCAGTGTGTGTGTTTAACATGTGTCCTGTTAGATTCGAATTACTAGAAAACTTTTTACCGCAACTTTTACAGTGGAAAGGTTTTTCACCAGTGTGTGTTAACATGTGTCGTTTCAGATTTGCATTTGAGGAAAACATACTACCACAAAGTTCACAGTAAAAAGCATTCTTTCCTGAGTGCATTAACATGTGTGCTATTTAGAGATTAATTTAGAGTAAACTTCTTACCACAAATTTCACAGTGGAAAGGTTTTTTTACCAGTGTGTATTAACATGAGTCATTCCAAATTAGAATTTGAGGAAAACATACTACCACGAATTTCACAGTGGAAAACTTTCTCACGTGTGCTTTTAGAGATGAATTTAGAGAAAACTTTTATCACAATTTTACAGTGAAAAGCTTCCTCACACTTGTGTGTTAACATGTTTTCTTTTAGGTACGTATTTCTAAAAAACTCCTCACCACAACTTTCACAGTGGAAGGCTTTCTCTCCTGTGTGTTAACATGTGTAGTTTCAGATTTGAATTTTGGGAAAACTTAGTACAGCACATTTCACAGTAGAAAGGTTGCTCTCCAGTGTGTGTTAACATGTGTTGTTTGAGATGTGAATAGCAAGAAAAATTACTACCACAAATTTCACAGTGGAAAAATTTCTCTCCAGTGTGTGTTAACATGTGTTGGTTGAAATTTGCTTTGAAGGACAAACCTCATACTACAAATTTCTCAGTGGAAACTTTCATAACTAGAGTGTCTTAACATGTCTTAGTTGAGATGTGATTTTAGCGAAAATTACTACCACATATTTCATAAGGGAAAACCTTCTCTCTAGTTTGTGTAACCATGTGCTTTTTGAGATCTGTATTTCTGAAATATTTCCACAGATTTAACAGTGGACAGTTTCTCTCCTGTGTGTGTTAACATGTGTCTTTTGAGATTTACATTTTGGAAAGGTTTGTATCCACAGATTTCACAGTGTAAATGATTCTCTTCAGTGGGTAACAATGTGTTTTTGACAAAGGAATTTTTGGCCAATGTAATAACCACATGTTTCTTGTATATTCTCTCCTGTGTGAATTTTGTATGTTAAACAGCTATTCCAAGAATTTCACAGTGTAAAAATTCTTCCTTGTTTCATGAATTTTCATCATTAGTTTTCAGGTACTATCTCAGAAACATGCTGTCAAAAAAAAAAAAAAGAAAAAAAGAAAAAATATAGAAAAGAAACACACAAGGTAGGATTATGAAATTGGTTTAAAATTAATTGTACAATGCAATAATATATATTTTATTTTGGATGGCATGTGAGATTAGACCAGATTTTTCAATAGATTATTATTAAAACATGTATGCATATGTGTTAGAATAGATTTAAAAATAGAGAAAGAAAATCATGAAGCTGAATTCTAAATTAGGAAAAGGACAAATTTGAATTTAAAATTATGGTATTATGCCAGATACATGCTTCTGAGTTTGGCTCAGACTTAACCTTGTTAAGCTGTCTTTGGGCAGACAGCACATCAGTTGGGGCTATGTCCTCATGCAGAGAAGTGGCAGAGAGAAGTAGACAATCCTACTCTCATTTAGAAAGGAACTGGAGAAATTTTGCACAAGTGCACATACTCGGAAATTCTATATTTAACCCAAAGTTCTTTTGGAAGAACTAAGATAACCAACCAGTTACACACTACACTCAAACTTTTACACATGACAATCAAATGATGACATGAGCAGCGGTTAGTTTAGATTTACTCACAGCCACTGAGTGCTGAGAAAAAGGATGTGACCTCATACCTGCCACAAGTATAGCAGACATGAGATGAAGGTATCATGTGATTTCCTGTCTGAATAGAACCAGCAACATACGCCTTGTGCCTGACTTAACCAAACTAGCAAAAGTGTTACATTCTACTTAAGAAGCTGGATGAAATAATAATAGCCTGCATGAAAAATTCATAGATTGTAAAGTCAAGACCAACGAAGTAATGTAAGAAAAAAACTTATATAAAAGCCTTTTATTTAATTAAATTATTCTTTTTTACTTGTGTCTTCATTATGCCTGGACATATCCAATATGTTCCCAAGGACATTTTGATCTAGCAGCCTAATGATCAAAACCAAACACAACATGGGATAGAGCAGATTTTGAATTGAAGTGTTCATCTTATTAATCATCCACGGGAGTTGGACATTCAGATGACTGGTAAACTGTGATGTGACAAATGTATTGTGGTAATCAGGATTTGAAGTTGTGTTGACACTGACCAACCTAAGAACATAACCCACCAAATAAGAAGAGAAACAAGAATGCAGTAAGAAACTAAATGTGTAGCAGTTGAAGACAAACTAGCAGGGAACTGGTTGATAACTGACCTGAAAAATTACTGGGGGACCACAAGTTTTGTCCCCTAGAGAGAGCACAGGGAAATTAAAGGAATGTCTGGTGCATATTGGATAGGTGCAGCTCATATATGACTTGTCCAAGAGGGAAACAGTCTTTATGGCACTTAACGCTGCAAAATGTCCCGTGTTGAAATTCATAGGGGATCATCTTCTGAAGAACCTATAGTTAACCTAGAAGAGGCCGGTTAGTGCTAACATGTTAGACTTATTATTAAAAAGGCCATTAGGCAGTAAAGTGTCCAATGAAATGGGGAGAAATCCATGGTATTTATGAACCCAGATGCACTATGTACAAACATCTTGGAGCTGAGAGAAAGTGGTTTGGGATCAGGGAGAAGACCTCACAGTCCACGGTTGAAATGTCTTCAACAGAAAAAACAGACCCAGCAAAATGCCAGTGAACTACCCCAGAAGAGAAAAGGAGAGTGGCTCATGCAAGAATGACAGGAATAAATTCCTTGCCATGTAGGCAGGCTGGCCCCTTTGCCACAGACAACCTGGGAAGAAGATGTTGGTTCAGTGGAGAACCAGAACTCCTGAAAAGCTGCTCTGATAAGAATAAAAAGAAAGAACTGCAGAAACCCAGCCAGGTAAACTCCAGTATAGAAAACATTTGTGAATCCCCAGTAGTAACAATAACAATAATGAAAGGCTAAGTTTTACTTGTTAACCCAGGAAAGAGAATTCACTCGTTTGACAAAGATGCTTGGGTCAGCAATGAGGACCTTGGCAGACAAAATAGCTACACTGAAATTTCATCTGACTCTCAAATGATGATATATGCAGGGGTTGATTTACATTTACGCGCAGTAACCGAGTACATATGAGAAGGATATGACTCATATCTCATATCTGCACCTAATATACAAGGCAAGTGAACAAGATATCACATGACTGCTGATTTAAACAGAATGTCTTACATAAATGTTGTACTCGAATTAACAAAACAGATGAAGGGTTACGTTTAATTCAAGAAGTGGAATCAGACAATAATTGCCTGAATGAGAAATTGATAGATTCTAACATGAAGAATAAACAAGTGTTGTACCAAAAGAATGTATATAAAAGCCTTTGATTTTATTAAATTCCTTCTTTTATTACTTGCATCTTCATTTTGCCTACACCAATATGAAAATGACTCAGTTATTGAACAAAATTTTGGTTCTCAATTGTTGCCAAATAGAGCCAAACTGAGTTCAGGTTAAGAGAATCATTTCTGAATCTACTGCCATGTTGTATGCTATCATGTGTTGTGTTGTACTTTTCCAATTTTATTGTACTCTGCTATTTTTTATTTTCATTAGCAACTTAGTCATGGCTCCAAAGATAAAAACAGGAATATTGGTAAAAGGAAAACAAAAGTTAAGAGAAAAACAATTAAACTAGAGAAAGAAAACTCTGCAAAACATGAAAATGACATTTGTCTATAAAATTTTGGTATGCAATATGGTATACCAAAAACAATATCTAATATTTAAAAAAAAAAAAAGGAAGTGATAAAAGCAAGTGATGGTTTAAAAGGACTGACATTTATTAGTAAACAAAGAGCAATGATACTAGAAAATGTGGCAAAGTTTTTTTAGAAATGAAAAAAAAAATGCATGTGACAGCATTAGTGAAGCATTTATTTGTGAGAAAGCATGAGAAATTTATCATGATTGAGCAAAGAAAACCACTGGTACAAGTGCTGAAATTTATAATTTTGAAGTCAAAGCTAGTAGAAGCTGGTTTGAGAAATTTAATAAGAAAATTGAAATGGAAAATGTTATTAGTCATGGAGGGTGGTGAGTCCAAACAAGTAAGTAGTTGAGAAATTTGAGATTTAATTTAGAGACTTGATAAGGAGGCTATAGGCAGACACTATTAGCTTACCCTCTTAAAAAATGGAAGTTGCTGAAATTTGTGAATTAATTTAGAGACTTGACAAAGGAAGGTGGCTGCAGGCTGACACTATTGGCTTACCCTCTCATCCTTTCTTTCAGGCTGCTTTTTTCTATCTCTCTTTCTTCTTTAAGAAAATTTCGTAAATCCAGAGACAAAGAAGACACAGGAAATGAGCATTTAAATGTTTGGTTACATCAAAGACAACGACTAAAACCCCTCTCCACCCATATACAATTCTTTTTCTTCAAGTATCATGTCCCTTCAAAACATAGGGGATCATAGACATCCACTTGGCAGTGTTTCTTGTCACTCTCAATATTTGTTCTCTTGTTAACACTTTCAATCTCTGCATTGCCATCCATTTTCTCAGACCTATCAAGTAGGTCTAACTCTGATTTCCCGTTTCTCTCTATCCAACCTGTGTGTATTAACTTCTCCAGACCCTCCTTACTCATTATATATCCCAGGAAACTCATTTGTCTCTTCCTAATGTTATGTATAAGTTTCATTCTTGTTTGCTTCCTCTCTAACATATCATCATTGCACTGGTGCTCCATCCTTAGTATCCTTGGCATCCTTCTGTAAAACCATATCTCTGCTGCCTGAAGCTTCGCTTCATCCTTGATGAGATCGTCGAACATTTGCTTCCATACAGAAGAACAGGTATCACATAGCAATCCAGCACTCTTTTCTTAGTTTCCTAAGAGATCTCAAACATTCCATATATTATAACCTTCACACATTCAATAAATTACACTCATCATACCAACCTTGTACCAGACAATTAATATTCTTAAAATCTTATCAACTTTGTAGAAGTCAAAGAACTCTACTAAACTTTTCTAAGTAATCATATAACAAACATATGAACATTACACATTTTGTAAAACACAGAAGTTAATGTTTACATAAAATATTATATATAAACGTATTTATAAATGGAACTTTGTCTGTGTGGGTGTGTGGGTGTGTGTGTGTGTCCATTACCCGAAACAGCTGAACTGATTTTCTTGAAAATTTACACAGTTGTACTATAAGCGTCTGTAAGTGTTCTTAGCTAGGTTCTGTGTCAAGGTATCTCCGATAAATATCGAATATTGATAATCGAAAAAATTGGGTTATAGAAGGAGTGATCCGATTTTAATCAAATTTGATACACTCATACACAATGACATAAGAAATGATATTAAGAAGTATCAAGGATGCAGTTCTTATAATAATGCAGAAAATCGATGATATATCCTCAGCATCCAAAATGGTTTTACAGAATCAGATCTCGGTGGGCAATATGGTATATTAAAATGAACAATATCTACTATTTTACAAAAATAAGGAAGTGATAAAAGCAACTGATTATGCAAAAGGACTGATTTTATTTGTAAACAAAGACCAATAATACTAGAAAATGTGAAAAAGTTTTTGCTTCTTTTTAGAAATGAGAAAATACATGTGACAGTATTAGTGAAGCATTTATTTGTGAGAAAGCATGAGAAATTTATCATGATCGAGAAAAGAAAACCACTGGTACAAGTGCTGAAATTTATAATTTTGAAGTCAAAGCTAGTAGAAGCTGGTTTGAGAAATTTAAGAAGAAAATTGAAATGGAAAATGTTATTAGTCATGGAGGGGTGGTGAGTCAAAACTAGGAAGTAGCTGACAAATTTGAGATTTAATTTAGAGACTTGATAAGGAGGCTATAGGCAGACACTATTAGCTTACCCTCTCATCCTCTCTGCTGGGCTGCTTTTCTCTATCATTCTTTCTTCATTAAGAAAATATTTTGTAAACCCAGACACAAAGAAGACACTGGAAATGAACATTTAAATGTTTGGTTACATCAAAGACAACAATGACTAAAACAAGGTCTAGCGATGATTTCCCGTCTCTCCTTCTCTTGATCTGACCAAAGAGTATTAAATTCTCAAGACACACCTTTTTCATTAAATGTCACAGGAAACTCATTTGTCTCTTCCTGATGTTAAGTATGAGATTTTTTTTTTTGTTTGCACCTCTCCAACACATCATCATTGCACATGTGCTCCGTCCACGGTATACTCAGCATCCTTCTGGTAAAGCACATTTCTGCTGTCTCAAGATTCTTCTTCATCCTTGATGAGATCATCCAACATTCACGTCCATACAGAAAGACAGCTATCACATTACGATCCAGCACTCTTTTCTTTGTTTCCTATGAGATCTCAAATTTTGAATCTATTATAGCCTTCACACATTCAATAAATTAAACTCATCTTACCAACCTTGTACCAGACAAAGAACATTCTTAAAATCTTATCAACTTTGTAGAAGACAAACAACTCGACAAAACTTTTCTAAGCAATCATGTCCCAAACATTATGAACATTGCTCATTTAGTAAAATATGGAATAGTTAATATTTACATAAAACTATTATACTCTTATAATGTCTTGTCCAGTTACCTTCTCTAAAAAAAAAAAATAAAAATGGCATCGTATGAAGAAAAAAGGCCCTGAACTTAAAAATAAAATTTTATTGGCAAATTGTTTGTTAATTTTAGGAAAAAAAAAAAATCAAATTACTTTTTTTCTAATTTTCTAATTCTTTTTAACACGTTTGAAATTTGGATAACAAATCTTGTTTTTTTTTTCATCTGTGAGTTACACAAATTTTACAAAAGCAAAATATGTGAGTGATGCAATTTTTACTACGGCAAACATAATATTATATTACTTCAATTTTCATGGAAAAAATTAATTTTAAAATTCTTTCAAAAACCATATAATAATCAAATTTTAGTGAAAATTTCTGAACTTATTCACAAATAGCTGAAATCATTTTTGAAATATTTTTATAAAATCTTGGTAAAAATATATTGGTTTCTTTATACATGTATACGAACACCCTCCCCAACAATTAATTTCCTCAAACGTCTAATTAACGATAGGTGAGGAACATTTTTCATTATTAAGAAAATGCAGGAGTCACAGGGGAACAACCAACTTTTTTTTTTTTTTAAATTAGCCCCTTTTCAGGATATATGCTCTGAATTGTGAAAAGAAAAATGCAATAAAACCACCTCCTTTTACATCTAAACTGTTAACTGCTTTTATAAACAATATATATTAAGTATATCATAGTCTAAAGAGAAAATGTTTTTGATAAATCATGAAATTTTACAAGAATCATTTTCATTTTTATTATCTTTTATTATAATAAATTGCCATAACCAAAAAATTCTTTAAAATGTCTCCCATTCATCGTTTCCTTTAGGTCATTAAGTTGCCAAAAAAAAATAAAAATAAAAAAATAAAAAGCATAAAATAATGTTTAAACTTAATAAGAACACAGTTTTATCATCAGAATGTTTATGCTATTATCAAGAGGAAAAAAATATTTTTAACCATTTCTGACATTTTTAAAATTTCAATAAAAATTATTTTGTTTTCTGTCAGCGATTCACGTTATGTTTACCTAATGTGACTATAAAGCAAAATATAACTCCAGTTGTTTTTTGCCACTGAAACACATGAATTTGAAAACTCTTGCAAAATCAACTGATTGTCTGATTTCATTTAAACTTTCAAGGCTTATTTAGAAATGAATGAAATTATTTTTGCAATTATTTTTAGAAAATCTTGATAAAAATATTTTTTTACATCTATTACCCATCGCTTCACTTATAGAAATACATTATCTATACCAATTTTTTTTATTCATTAATTAAATGCTGAACTCATAGGGGAATGTAAATCATGTAACTGTTTTTTTTAATGACAAGACCACTTTTCTGAAAATCTGCTCTGAATAGTAAAATCAAGAATTCATTAAAACTTTGCTATTTTTAATGTAGATAGCATTTTATTTGACTTTATAAATAATTTTAGGATATCATATTGTGAAAACCAAAAAAAAATTTTAATGAATAATTAATTTTTATATGAACTGTTTTCATTTTTTTCTTTGCTAATTAAAGTTTCAAACATTTTTAAAAATTTCTTCCGGTTACTCATTATCTTCAGTTCAGTTCATTTCCTGGAACCTTTCACCAGCATATTAACTAGTTTTATCTCCAGTTTACAGTCTCCCTCAAACTTAAACCACTGAGCCCTGCACTTAAACTCACCACAAGTTGTGCAGTCCAGCCCCAGAGACCTTTGTGTCACCTTCTTGGTTTGTCGGACAGTCGCGGGCCCGATGCCTACTATACTTGCAAGTCCAGCATATCAGTGCATATTGGTCCAGTGCGAACTGTGAAACACATAACACAGATATCAAGCTCTCCTATTGGGAACTGCATCACCCTCCTAGTCCTCTTCCACCTCTTCTTTCAGATCCTGTATCTGGATCTGCTCCCAGTCCTTTTTCATCACTACTTTGCCTCCATGGGGATTTTTCCCTACACATCCTCTTATTCAATTCTATCCCAGAGTCATTCGCTGGTATGATCCGGCTTTATTGGTGCAGCCAGGGTGATCTGTTCCCCCCACAGAACATCGCACCTCAGGTCCTTGTCACTCAGTGTGTCCACATGCACATTGGCCAACAAGGCCTGAATAACACCACTTTCCCAAGTCACCAACTCTGGAAACGCTAACGCCACTGGCCCCACAATTCTTTCCCCGAATACTTTATTAGTCTCTCTTGTTGCTGCAGCCAGAATAATTTTCTGACTGCCTCAATGGCCATACCCTCACTTGTGTATTGCTGCACTAGAACAAATTTAAGCTCAGTCCATGTCAGGGCTGGGTTTTCTTTGTATCATCCCACTATGAACTTGGACACCTGCCCTGCTGTGGCATTGTAAGCTAGGAGCACCTAGACCACGGGACCACCTTTAACATTTTCACCCCTCGTGCTATGCCCACAGGTCAATGTGCACCAGACCTAACTCTTTCACTCTGGCCCTCAACCTTCAGTGTCTTTCTCTTTGGGTTGTGATGTCTATTCGATCTTAACCAAACTCTAGGGGTTGGCCGTAGGTCCCTAAGCATCCGTAGGTCAGTCAACCAGCTCACTGGTTTAAATTTGCTTCCTGCCCATGTTGTGATTATTAGATCCAGAAAGCAGATGTGTTGTTCATTCACAGTCGGCTGAAGATTAATATATGCCTGGGGGAGCCGGCATTAAACAGTTAGATTACAGCAAAAAGAAATAGAAAGAAAATAAGATAACGTCTGTAGAAAGCCAAACAACTTTTCAATATTTGCACTGTTAATGTTGTTTATATACAAGAAAAAAACAGAAAAAAAATGTTACAGAAAGTAAAAGTTTTTAGCACAACAACTCACACACAGGATTCTCGACAAAGAGAGAGTGCATATGATTCACTTGTTGTTAATTGTTTTAGAAGATATATGACTCTTTTCAACAATGTTCTCCAAACTCTTTTGACGGAGTCAATTCTTCTCAAATAAAATGCTAGGATCATGGTGTCTTGCGAAGAGGCTGGTACAAACGACGGCTAAAATGCAAATTGCCAGGCTGATGATAAACATCAAGTTTCATATGCTAAGTGGTTTTTCACTATGACCACTATGACGATATTTCACATAGACCTTAGGCGACTATCAAATGTTAACAATCTGCAACAAATTCGGGATGACATTTAAACTTATCAAATTATAAATTTCCTTGTCGAGAACTACTCAATTTGACCTCTTCACTAAACATCAGTTTCATATAATCATTTCATAATCTTCTTTGACTTCCTTGTCTTTTTGTTGTCACTGCACAACAAATACAACCTGCAACAAGCCTACATCTGAAACATTTGGACAAAATGCCAGTAAAAATATCAAATATATTTTACTGTCCTTTTTCATACAAATATGTATTCAATTAGGTGATTGATTGGTTCAAATTGTCAGCAACCTCACTCCAGTGGGGAAGTGGGGGTTACCTGTATGCTCACATGGTTCTGGCCTCTTTAGTCAGCCAGCCCCCCACATCTGGAGACCGATGGCACCCAACCGTAAGCTTCTATGGTCATGAACCGACTTTCTTACATCAACATTACGACACACTTATATAGGAAATCGGCGGGTTATAAGTGAGGTCATCGACGTGCTTATTGTAAGTGATCACAAGTGTTAGTTATTACAGCCAGCAATCAGGTGACCAACATATTAAACGGGAATATCATATGCCTAGATTCAATTTCACCACTGGTAAACAAATACGCTTCAATGTTCAATCTAATCCAAAATCCTTTTTATCAAAAATTATTATTTCATTTACCTCTGTTGTTTCCTGATGACCCAAATATAATGGCCTAACAACTGTTTAGATCAAATTTCGCTACCAATAATCAATTATGCTGGTTTATTTTCAATGTTCAATTCAATCCAAATTTAACATTGCCATGTTACTGGAAGTAGAAATTCTGTTTTAAAAACAAGTTCTTAATAAAAATGAATAGAAAGAAACAGTAACATGATGTTCTGGACATTTCGTCCTTCTTCAGGTGCTAGGAATTTTGAACCTTTTAAACGTGTTTGACTCTCTCTCTGTCAAACATGTTCACAAAGTTTCCTTTATAAGTAGGTAGCATCATGCTACCTATCAGACCCCTAAAAGCCATTGTTATTTTGGGGACTCACACATCCCCAAGGTCATATGTGGCGTCTGATCTTGTTACGCTCATCCTAGCATCTTGTCAACTACCACTTTCCCACAAGAAGAGAGACCAACAACAGAACAAAAGGAAAAATACTTAACATTTAACAGTGTGTGAAACTATCTCTCTGTCAAACATTTAGTTTTAAATTAAGCTAAAATTAAAGTTTCAGAAAAAGTTTTTACTTTTAAAAATTCAATTTAAAACTTAGGTATCAAGAATGGAGTAGAATTATCTAGATTAAAGTAAATATTAATTCTAGCCAGGAGATTTTAAAATAATTAAAACGTTTTATTTGTGTGCATGCCGACAACCCATATTTTATTTTACAGGTGCTCGAAAGTGCTAGGTCAGGTGTTTCCTAGGTTGCGCTCTTTACAGAAAAACAAACTGTATAATCATTTTTGGCATGGTACAGTTCTTTCGTTTGTGTTTCCTGTGCCCTATCTTTCAACATTTTTAGGTACCTCCAGTAAAATTGATAACAAAACAGCATAGTATGAATAAAAATGTCTTAAACTTAAAACAAATTTTTTCTTTCAAAATGTTTATATTATTATTAAGAGGAAAGATCAAAGTAATTTTTAATTATTTTAAAAAATTTTTGAATCCCTTCTAACATTTTCAAAATTTTGTCAGAAAGTTTTGTTTTGATTAAGTTAACGGCTAACAAAAGTTTACTTCTGTTTTACAATGGAAAACTAATGATTGCATTACCCACTTTTTTCAGTTACAAACACATTAATTTTGAAATTCTTGCAAAAATCAAATAATTGTCGGATTTTAATAAAACTTTCAGTACGCATTCACAAATGAATAAAATTATTTTTTAAAAATCTTGATAAAAATGTTTTTTTTACCTCTGTTATCCCACCGCCATGTAAATCCATGAAATTTTAATAAATTTTACACCGATTGCTCACCTTTGTTTTATTATTTCAATGTAGGACTCATTGGGGAATATAAACCATCTATTTTTTTTATTTTAAGTTTGCAATCATTATCCGAAAACCTTCTCCAAAAAGTAAAATAAAAAATGCAATAAAACTCTGATATAATTTAATTTGATAAGCTTTTAATTGCTGGAATAAATAATAACTATCGAGGACATACTCTGAAGAAAAAATTTTTTTCGATTAACAATAAAATTTTAAAAGAATTGTTTTCATTTTTAAAATTTTTTTATTATTAAATAATTTAATATATAAAATTTAAAAAATATTTTTAAAACCTCCAAAGAATTGATTGTGAGTTAACTTTTTAGTTAAGAACTGATGATTATATTGCCTATCCAAAATTGAAAAGTTTAATAAAAATCGTTTTGCAGAAATATTTTAAATTAATTAAAAAAAAATTTGTGTGTAAATATGGTTATTTTGAGTAAGTACGATGTTCCATGGGAATGATAACATATTTCCATAAAAATTAAATTAGATATTTTTATCATGCTTTAAACTTAATGATAACCTATTAATAAATAACATAATATAACTTAGTTCAGTTATTTCAATTTCATTCTTTCTTATTAAATTAAGATTATCTTAAAAGAAATTTAAATTTTTAAATTTGTATTTATTTAGAAAATATATTCAAATATAAATCTAAACTATAATTCTATAAAATATTATATAATTGCTGAAAATATTAAGTTAAATTTTTAGCATTCTTGACAAATTCCAGCTGTCATATCTTTTGTCACCCCGATAATGCATATAAAAGTGTGCTACTGGAGTTAAAAAGTTTTTTTATTGTAAATTTCTGGCAGTAAGCATTTAGTACTTAATTGAAATCAGATAAAGGTAAGTTTGAATTTTAAATATTGACTGAAATGACTCGTCAGCTAGATATATTTTATTTTTGCAAGATTTTTCAAAGAGAAATTTGGCTACTTTTACATAGTTTACGTAATGTGTCAATCAATCAAAAATGGTGGCAAATTGAAATTTTATTTTTTCAATTCAGAAAAAAATTAGATTAAAATCGATATAATTTCGGTTTAAAATACATAAGTGTATTTTTTTTCTGGAATTAAAATTTAATCTCTTGGCTTTCAATAAAAGCTAATATTAAAGCTTAAATATAACTTATTTATTTTTAAAATTTCAATTTTGAATTTAGGTATCAAAAATGGGTGGAGGTACCTATTAGGTACCTCCATTACATCACAAAAAAACCCAGCATACTATGAATTAAAAAGGTTCAAAACTTAATAAAACAAACTTTTTCTATCAGAATGTTTATAATATTATTAAGAGGAAAGATCAAAGTATTTTTTATCTATTTTATAAAATTTTTTAATCCCTTTAATTGAGGAATGCTTTTTGAAACATTTTTCAAGCAGTACACAAGTAATTCTTGTTTCAAGTGAACTTAAAGTAAGTTTAAATTCAGTAATTTGAAGAAAATAATGTGTTAGGTGTATTTTATTTTTGTAAGATTTTTTAAAACCAAGAATTGGCTTCTGTTTACAATCGATCAAAAATGGTGAAAAATTTGAAATTCTTAAAATTTATTTTTTACATTTAGAAAACTTTTGATTCCGATCAATATAATTTTGTTTTAAAATACACCAGGGTATTTTGCTTACTGGAAGTAGTAAATTTAAGTCCTTGGCTTTCAATTAAAGCTAATTTTAAAGCCTGGAGGTAACTTATTTATTATTAAAATTTAAATTTAAATTTAGGGGAAAAAAATGAGTGGAGATAACTATATTAAATGATTTGCAAATCATGTTACATTCTCCAATGAGTCCTGCATTTAACTGAAAACCAATTTCTTGTAATTTCATGATTATACGTGGAGGTGGTAACAGATGTGAAAAACAAAACTTTACCAACATTTTGTAAAAATAACTTAAAAAATAATTGAATTCATTTGTGAGGAAGTCCTGCAAGTTTCATGCAATCCGACAATAATTATTTGATTTTTCAAGAATTTCAAATTAATGTGATTTTCCCCAGAAAAAAAAATGCATTTACGTATTTTCCTTTGTTGCTAAAAACTACCGGAGGGAACCTGAACGAAAAAAAGCATATTTTTCAACAAAATTTCGAATGTGTTAAAAAGAAATAAAAATACAAAATTATGTTTGTTTAACAATGGAAATGCCAAACCAAATCAAATTGAACAACTGATAAGCAATAATAAACATTCATCTTCAACCATCAATAAAAAAAAATGATTAACAGGTAAAAATAAATGTAAAAAAAAAAAAAAAAAATGAAATTAATGGCTTTAATAAATGTTTTCGTTTTTGTTTCTTTTTTTACTACGAGTATATTACAAAGAGGCCAAAACACATAAAAAAAGTTAATTATTGATTTCTGCAACAACTTCCAATAGGTTACATAATTTTTTGTCTTCTTTTGAATGAAAATCAAAATTCCTTTTAAGTATTTCAAATAGAAGAAACTTCAATGAAATTAATTAAGATTCTAAACACAAAAATAATTCTAACATTCTAATTATATTTCAGGCTTTTATGAAGTCGGTGGCAGTTCTAACTTACCTTTTCAGGGCAAAAAAAATTTTCATACGAAAACAAATAGAATTAAAAGTTGCAGTTGGACTTGATATTTCTGCCTTAATCTCGTTAATATTTTGCAATCAATAAAACTTCATATTTTCAATTAAACAAGATTAATTATTTGAAAATACAACGCTTGTTTTTTTTTTAAATGAACAAAGGAAACCATGCTACCGGTGTAAAAGCAAAAAATGTTCCTTGCATAAAAAACAGTCTCAGTGCAAACAGAAAGTTATAACATGGTCTTGCAAACTCAGTCTGTTTTTACCAGATTTTCATAATGTTTTATTATTGATGGAAACTGAAAACAACAGGACAGTTTTGTGGCCGCTGAAAAATGTTGTATAATGGCTTGCCATCACATATTAATGTTAATGTAGCAATTGTTGGCTGAAAATGCTTCCCATATTTAAAATTGATAAGTTTTATTGTGTGAAATGTTACAAATTTTAGTAGTTATTATTAGTGAACACAACAGTCTTTCTCATACACTGACACACACACACACACACACACACACACACACACACATATATATATATATAAATATATAGAAGAAAAAAGTGTAATAAACCATGAAACTTTTGTTTAAAGCGTAAATTTATTGTTGTTTAGTGTTATTATTAATATAACTTGATTTTTTGTATAATATATTAAATGTCCATAATGGTATTTGTGTCGCTACATGTATTTTGAGTCCAAAGTTGACTCTCATCAGGCGAATAAACTAGTGAATTTACATATCGAGATCTGTTTGTCATTCTGACAGCCTAAAATACAGTGTATGTATAGATAACTGGTCGGTGAGCAGATCAGAAAGTTCATATGTGTGCCTGTTTGTTTGTTCGTTTTTATTTTGTTTTTTTTTTTTGTTTTTTTTACACACGCGCGTTAAATCTCATCCATTTTGGAAATCATTCACCTTTTGCTGACCATGAAATTTTTTTTACACTGACTTGCAAAATTTGATTTCGACTTTATATTTCAAAATTGCTTTCAGTGATTTCGATTCAATTTAACGGGTTATCTAGTGCTGTTGTTTTTTAAATATTATTTTTAGGAACGGTTCGCGAATATGTTTTTTAGAACATTTGAATTTAGTATGTCTGTGTGTGCGTCTTAGGTCTTTTATGTTGTTTTGGTGAGGGAAGGCTTGTATTTTTTTTATTTTATAAACGTTTCTTCCTGCCTCATGAGTGTGTCATAATCTGCATTTTGGTAAATAGGCATTACTCTGAATTTACCTTCATTTCATTTGTGTAAGTGTTGAAAAACGTACAATTTCCTCGTATTGACTATTTTAATGTTACTTCTGTGCAGGGCGACTCTTTAATTCAGTCCTTGTGTCACCGCCACGTATACTTTTGCGCAGTCATCACATTTTAGTGCATAAATTACGTTTTTAGAGTTGCAGCTCAGATTTGTTTTTATTTCACATATAAATGAGTTTACGAAGTTCAAGTGGTTTCCTTCTATTATTATGTTGCATTATTTTGTTGCATTTTTACCTCTTGTGTTATGTGTTACTCGAATTTTGATGAGGTTAGTATGTTTTTGAAATTTTGGTGTTGGTGTTTACTGTTAATTATTTTGGCTGTTTTTAAAATTTCTTTCATTTCATCACTTTTGTTGGGTAATTTTATGCGTTCTTTTTTTCCTTGCCAATAATTCTGGATCATTTTTGTTGTGTGTGAAGACGTATGCGAGAATGATTTCATCGTTTTCATATTTTACTATTGAATTTTTTTTTTATTGCAATGAGATTCTAATGGTATTTCTGTTGCGAGTTGGAAACCCTTGCTTATTAGTAGTACCCTCTTCTTTGTAGTGTTTTTTGTAGTTCATCTAAGAGTGTTTATGAATGGTTTCGTCAGTTATTATTGTACAAATGCGTTGTGCTAGGGAGTAGGGGATCGATTTTAGACAACTTTTTGATGATGTTTGAAATGAAAGTATTTTTGTGTTTGTGGGTTCATTGTAAATGTCTGTTATTATGTAATTGTTTTTGTTCTTTACGTGTATGTCTAGGAATGGCAATTCATTATAGCGACATTCTAGTGTGAACTTAATTTTGGGGCGCAAGTTTTAGAGTTTATTGTGTAGTTTATTTATGTCTCTCCACATTGATCTCCAAAAGACAAAACAATAATCTAGATATATTTTCCATGATTCAATGAATTCTGTTTTTATGTCTTCCCCTTATTTGTTTCCTACTTCGTTGTATAGGTTTTCTTCTCGATATACTAGTCTGAGTGTTGAATATGCCGGTGCCATTTTGTCCCCACCGCGGTACTTGTTGCTTGAATATAATTTTGATTGTTAAATTAGAATGAATTGCTTTCTAAAATTAGTTTTATACTCTGTATAATAAATTCTTTTGTGAAGCGTGTGGGAACTATTTCTTTGTGTTTTAATTCTAAAATATAATGACCTGTTTACCAAGTTCATTGGGTATGTTGCTGTAGAGGCAGTTCTCATCAAATGTTACTATGTGTGTATCTGGGTCTATTTTACGAGATGAAGCTTATGAAATGTATGCTGTCTCTGATGGAGCCTTTTATTTTTGTGGTGAATATTTTATCTGTTAGGTTGCTCAATCTACTAGAATGGGTTTGAATTTCAGATCACTAAGGTTTAGGGAGTGGATATATTCAGATTGTTGTTCCTGGATAGCTGCTCAAATCAGCTTTGATTTATGTATTTTGAGGAGTCCGTAAAAATTGCTGGTATTTGAAATAAAGTTTGAAAGAAAATCTTTTTCTTTTTTTGTTAGTATTCTAATGTGTGTTGAATACTAACACTAGAATACTAACAAAAACACAGTTTATTTAAAACACACAATACTTACACACATTTTCGCATAGGTCTCCACACACAACAAAATGAAAACAGAATTATTTACAAATATTAAAAAAACACATAAAATTACCCAACAAAATTGATAAAATAAATCTTAAAGACAACTAAAATAATTAAAAGCAAACGCCAACCCAAAATGAAAAACATAGTAACCTCGTCAAAAATCGAGAAACACACAACACAGGGGTCACAAAATGCAACAAATCATGTGCAGTATGCAACATAATAATAGAAGGAAAACACGTTAAGTTTGAAAACACATCTACATTCGAAATAAAAATTAATCTGAGCTTAAATCATAATTTATGCTCTAAAATGAGATGAATGTGCAAAGATATACCTGGGGGTGATGCAAGGCCTGAATAAAAGAGTCGCCCTGCACGGAACTAACATTAAACTAGTCAATAAAAGAAAACTGTAAGTTTCCCAACATTTACACGAATGCACTGGAGGTAAATTCAGTGGGCTATCTACAACGAGGCCAAATTCCGTTAATCTGCAGCAATATACAACTACTCTCCTAAAGAACGACTCCCCACTATAAACTTCAAAAGAATGGATAACCCACTATAAGTTCACATCTTCTCGCACATTTTATTGTCGTCTATACCAATTTCTCTCGTTGAAACAAACCCTATACCTGTAAATACGTATATATATACTTTTTGTAAACCTTGAGTTCTAAAAAATTGTAAAAAATACATTGCTTTGTTTCGTTTTCAATAACACGTATGTTATCTTCTAATTATTATTACGTTAATTTATTGTGACTTTCCATATGAAAAGAAACTAAACATAAACGTTTAACGACGAAATGAACAACAATTATGGAAACACATTTCTATCTACGATGACAAAACAGCAAAACGAAAACTATTTGGAAAAAGCGACAACATATACCACAACTAACAAATCGTCACCTTAAAGTAGACTCCGTCAAATGAAGATGAAGTGTTGTGGTGAATACGGAATGAAATTAACTCTCTTCTCTCCAATTTTTACAAAAAGTCACCATCATGTGTGTAGCTACCTTCATCGTGAGCGACGGAGTGAATGTATTGCCATGTCAACAACAGGCTGATAGGTGCCGCTTTTCCTGACAAAAAAAAAACAAACTTTTTTTTTAATTATGCAAATTTTCTTCATGCTCCTTCCCTACGATTCGGCTATTATACAAGTTAAACAAATCATCTGTTTGTATTAAATTGTAGCAATGCCTCACATGACCTTTAACCCGGAATTAGTGAGCGACAAGGACAAAGAGAGAAGCAACATGTGCGATAGAAGATGGACATTGTGCTCCCGCCAAGAGTTTAAAACCTACTGTAGAGGACGAAGTGTCCATTACTAATTTATATTTAAGAGTCGACTCGGCGTAACTTGCGTCATGAAATGACACAGGAAATAAGGAAATACGAAAAGGTGAATGTAACCAGAACAACAATATATTAACAAAGGTTATATAAAGTTGAAAGCATGCAAATCAAATAAGGAAAGAAAACTTTTTCCCCTTTGTCTGGAGAGAAACGTAGATGTTCGATAGGAGGTTAAATTGAATGAAGTTCAGCTTGAATAAAGTTAATGTACATACTGTTAATATCTGTTTCCAAATGGAGTTTTTTTTATCGTTGTGTGTGCATGCTGGTGAGAAATAGAAATTTGCACCACTAATTTCTACCTGCAATCAGTACGCGGGTGTATGTGTGAGTTAGGTAATAAACATGTCTGCTCTTGCCCGGGACAGAACCTAACTGCCGTAACACGTAACGCTCCCCGCTTATATCAGCATACCGTTAGCAGGGTAAACGAGGGTTATCACGAGAACGCTGAATGACCATATGTGTGTGGGTGTGAATGTATCAAACCCTACACAACAACTGGTCTACCAGGCGAACACGGTAATTTTTTAAGTTACTTTAAGTATTGTTAATATGTAAATAAGGGATTTATATTGATTTCTTTCACGTTTCATCATATTTGATTCAAAACCTATTATTTTTCTCAAAGCTGTCTGTAACCGTCTTTGTTGTCTGTTTTGTTTTATGTAGTTTTTTTCACGGTGTTACGAAACTCCTAAATAAAGTCATGGAAACAACAGTATGAAGCGTGGACCTTATTTTGTTGTTCAGTGTAGTTACAGTGAAAACGTGGCCAAGTTATGACCCACCAAAGGTTTTCGTCACTCCACTTCACAGAGGCGCGGCGCCACACATTTCAGGCCAAACAGTGGTTAACTACAGAAGTTACACTGTTCAGAATTCACAGTTGGTTCTGTAAACAAACCTCTGTGAAAAAAAAAAACAGACGTTAAATCCTAACACACACGCGCACGCGCGCACACACACACACACACACACAAACGAACGAAAAGGAAAAGAAAAATAACGAGATATACCTCAATTTCTCTAAACCTCGAACTGTTTTTTTATACTCTGTACTCTTTGTCCGCCCCCAAAAACGTATTGCAAAGTTTAATGTTATTATTAATCCTAATGTATAAATTATTGAACTTTATAATTCATTATCTTTAGGTTACACTGTCCCTCTTTACATTGTGTGTCTAAGAATGTCAGGCGAAAATGAGTTTCAGAGTAGGGAGTCGGCTGAGCATATAGACAGTTTGTCAATTACTCAAGAAGTTTTAAATTCATAAATTGTTGTAGCAGACGAGAAAAATATGTAAAGTGCTGTAGCTGTGTCAAAATTGGAAGAAACTTTGAAGTCATCACGAGAGAGACAACAGTTAAAATGAAAGAGCTAAAAGAACAGGAATTATCTCAGAGAGATAAGAGGTTCAGTCTGACATATGGAGGATGGAAAACTGAATTTAGAAATATTCGAGCAAAGTTAAAAAATGAATGTTCAGAGAAAGAGTTGAAAGATAAGATGGACACTGTTGAGGAGCTAGAATCTAACAGGAAAAAGTTGTACAATGATATACGCCAAAAAAACAACATCAAGTCAAGAAATTCAAAGAAAGGTCGATGAGTGCATTGCTGTTACAGCAGATTTGTTGGGATTAATGAGGACACATCCTGTTGAAGATGAAGAGGATTTTGATGCTGAGTTAGAAAAATCAAGGATACAATTGCTACTCAACAAGGACAAGGCCGGATCTATATATGGATCCTCAACAACTGCACTCAGCTGCCACTACAATCACCCCTTAGATTCATCCAATATCTCAGTAAAGAGAGCAGAGGAAGCTGCAGATTTGGAGGCAAAAAGAGCTGAAATTAATATGGAAGCCGTCATTGATGCTCATCGTCAAAACCTAGAAAGATTAGAGAAGCATAAAGAATTCGAAATTATAGAGGCAAGGCTATTCCGGAGAAGAGGCACGAGAAAGGAATGGAAGGCACACTCCTCTTTGCGATGAGAAGACCGCCTTCGTTGGAAATAAGGAGAATCGAACTGTGAATGTAGAAGCATCGTTAGTTCAGACCTTGCAGGAGGCAATGGCCCTTACGCGACTTCCAACTCACAGTATTTTTTGGTGAACCTCTAAAGTTTATCGAATGGAGCACAGGCTTTAAATCACTCGTGGAAAGACGGTGCTCTCACTCTGCAGATAAACTATTTTATCTGCAAAGATACATTGATGGAGAAGCAAGATCCACCTTGGAAGATGGCTCCTACAGGAAAGATGAGGAGGCCTACCAACAAGCATAGAACAAGCTGAATACCAGATATAGTCATCCCTTCATCATACATCGCTTGTTTAGGGAAAATCTGAACAGGTGGCCAAAGATTGGTGCACATGAACACCTTAAACTTAGGGAATATGGTGATTTCCAACAAACCTGCAGCAATGCCATGCTCTATATTAAGAGTTTGCAGATATTGAACGATTGTGAGAACCAAAAAATGTTGAGGAAACGTCCTGATTGGATCACATCGAGGTGGATTCGACATGTTACAGAACAGCTAGATGAAGCCAGGGACTATACAAACTTCCAGGAATTTGCTTCCTACGTCACAAGGGAAGCACGCATAGCATGCAACCCAGTCTCCTCACTACTTGCATTAAAGCCCTTCGAATAAAGGCCACCTGTCAAGTATCCTAAGGCAAATAACCTTACCTCTGATATGAATGACTCAGATGTTTTAAATACCTCAGCCAAGTTCGAGAAAGATGAGATGGTGTCGAGGAATTTTGGAAAGAAGAACATCTGGTCACATGACAAATGTATATGTTGTGGTGACAACCATTCCTTATACGAATGTCCAAAAGTAACAGGGAAATCCATGGAAGAGAAGAAAAGATTTGTTATGGACAATAGGCTATGTTTTGGCTGCTTAAGAAAGGGACATATTTCTACAGAGTGCCAATGAAAGCTGTGTGTGGTTTATGCCATGGACATCATCCAATCCCCTTACATGAAGACCATCTTTCAGTAAACAGTTCTTCTTCACAGGAGGAAGATAAGATTTCATCATCTTGCTGTGTAAATGGAGGTGAAGGTGAGAACATTTCAGTGATAGTGCCAGTCAGGATTTCCTCACCCAATACCAGTAGCACTGAACCATTGGCGTATGCCTTATTGGACACCCAAAGTAGTCACACATTTGCAGATCAAGAAGTGTTTGAAAAAATGAAAGTGATGATTGAATCTGTTAAGTTGAAACTCTCCACAATGATGAGCAAGGACCCCATTGTGACAAGTCAGACTGGACTAAGATTTAGGAGATTCTCCTCGGACAACTGAGTGGATTTGCCTCCTACTTCGTCCCACTTGAGTGTGCACATATTTCCACCTGTGAAACAGCCAGTAGATGGAAACACTAAGCAGATATAACCCAAGAGAGGCCCCCTTGATGGATTGTGGCGTTGGACTTGTAATTGGCTACGATTGCTCCAGAGCATTAGCGTCACGAAGAGTTATCACGGGAGGTAACCATGAACCCTATGCTATTAAAACAGATAACCAAGGAAGAGAAACCGAGAAAAGTAACAAGTCTATGCGAACTTTAGTCTTGTTATATATATTTAAAAAAAACCTGGCATGAATAAAACACCAGACAGAGGGAAGAGACAGTGTCGTGCACAGACGTTACTTAGGGGTCGAGCGACGACCTTCCTCTTACCATCAACGCCAATGATGACCAAGAACATCAGCTGACAGCAACCGGCACTTTTTCACGTTCTCTTTCTCTTTTCTTTCGCCCCTCGCAAATATTAAGAAATTATAAATTATTTTTCTCATTTGTATACCTGTCCACGGACAGAGCTACAACTGAGCCGCACTCAGTCTTCGAGGACAGAGACGCAACTGAGAGACAAATTAAGGTCCCCACTTGGCATAAAATGTGCCAGGTAAGTATGGTAAGGATGCATTAGAGGGAATGTCAGTCTCTTTTAAGGTGTACGTATTTAGCTCATCAAGTGTCAAGGCTTCTTGAATTGTATGTCACTGTTCTTATGAAAGGACGGTTATGTCCAACTTCTGCATTTCCTTAGCAATTTTTTATGGTTATGTTTGGTTAGGTCGGGATATTTCTGATCGATCATTGGTTTTGGAAGTAAGTTTATGGAAGAAGGATTCCGTAGCTGAATGTAAGCGTCCTTCATAAAGGAGTGGTATATTTCAGATTAGTGATTTCTTCAGAAATGTTCTTTTTTGATTTCTTTGGAAACAGTGGAATTGTTAAATTTCATTAGTGATTTTGGAGTAACTCAAAGAAATACTTACTTGATTTGTTGTGCTCTTTCGCTTTATTTTATTTTATCTTAAGTTTTTATTTTAGATTTTCATTTGGTACGGACAAGACGTCGAACGTTGCTGCTATATAGTGGAGAATTTCCTTGTTCGCCATTGAGTTATACGAGCTGTGAACGACAGTTGTAGTTTTTGTAGACACCGTATTTTTTGTTGATTTTGTAGCTCGTAGTTTATATGTGTGTAAAGAACTTTGTCATGTTACCACTTTGAGTTTTCAATATCATCTGGCAAAAATTTTCATGTGTTCGCTAGTTGTGGCCTCAGTTTGTTGACTTGTGTTAGAGCAAAGAGTGTAGAATCGTTGGGAGAGTTAAAATCTATTTTTATAGAAGCAAAATATTGGGTTAGTGAAATGTAGCATTTTCAACATGGTCCGTTAGTCGCGTTGTATGGCAACAGTAGACCACTTGACCTGTTGTGTTGGCAAAATAAGTTCTTTTTCCTTTATTTTCGCGTAAAATGTGCCGAGAGAAGACGGTGAGGTAAAAAAATGTGGAAGTGGGAAGGTAAATATATGATTCGAGGTGATGGATTTAACTTGGCAAAAGATATGTCATGTTCCGTGGAGAGCACGGGCGAAAAAGTAGGTACTTCCATTAGATAAATGCAAGATTCCTTGGGGAATGTAATTCATGTAATTCTTTTTAATAGATAGTTTTTCTGAAAAACTGCTTCGAATAGTAAAACAAAAAATGCATTAGGGTACTACTATAACACGTCAGGCCGGGCCGGGGGCTGACCGTCTAATGTGACGCTCGTCCTTGTCGACGGTCGTGACGATCCCAGTTGCGACACTGTCACCCGGCTGGCCGGTTCGTTCGGTCGCTGTTGCTGGTCGTGACGTTCTCGTCCGAGAATGTCACCACAAAAGCTGGTTTACAAGACCTCTTTTGCAACAACGCGCCACTGTCCCACGTTGTGATTTGATCCCAGAGATCGCGTCGAGCAATTTTAGTAGTCGCGTTTTTCAATCCTCTCTGGGGATCCAGCCGGCTCGAAATGGCTAAAAGTTTTTAGCTTACTGAAAAATATCCGCTTCAAACACGAAAGAAGAAAAAATTATATTTTTCTTTCTTTTCCTTCCCAGAAATAGTTAGATTTTATATTCCCCGGATTTTGGATGTACATGATAGTAAAAATAGTTGATGAAATCGGTTTCCGCCCACTCGGATTTGCTCGACGAATGATATCCCGTCAGCTCACATTGTATATCGATTTTTCTAATTTCGCACAGATTCTCTTGTTTACCAGAAAACCTGTCGAGGGACTTTAACTCCGCCTGATCCCATCAAATAATTCTGACACCTGTTTTGGCTAAAATTTTTTTTAATGTTCCATGTAACTAAACTGATCGTCCGAATCCTGATGAATAGAGCGAGAAGCAGAATCATGCCTGAGATAGGACGAGAACAGTGCGGTTTCCTAAAAGACACTGGAACAAGGAATGCCATATTTATGATTAGGATGCTCTCTGAAAGGGCAATACAAATGAAGAAAGACTTGTACCTTTGTTTTATGGATTATGCGAAGGCGTTTAAGAAAATACGCCACAAAGAATTGATGGAGTTGCTTAGCAGCCTCGACATATTTGGGAAAGACCTAAGAATAATCAAGAATATCTACTGGAAGCAAACTGCCTGCATACGGACAGATAACGAATTCAGCAATTATACTAAGATTGAAAGGGGCATAAGACTTGGATGCGTCTTTTCACCGGATCTATTCAACTTATACAGCGAGACTATTCTGAGAACCCTAGAAGTTATGCCATGATTCGACATCAGAGGCCACAATTTAAACAATATAAGGTACGCAGATGATACAGTGCTGATAGCAGACACAGAAAGAAAACTACAAGACCTCCTACAGAAGGTAGCTGAAGAGAGTGACAAGAAAGGACTACAAATAAACTGTAAGAAAACCGAATACATGGTCATCAGCAAAAAGAGCAGCCCCAAATGCCAATTACAGGTGAGGGGCTCTAAAATCAAGCAGTTACTGAAATTTAAATACCTAGGAAGTGTTCTAACAGAAGACGGAAAGTGCGACAAAGAGATCTGAAGGCGAATTGACATAGCAAAGATGCATTCCAGAAGTTGAGGAAAGTATTAAGAAACAGGAAAATTTCACTAGAAACAAAGAAGAGAGTACTGGATTGCTATGTGATGTCGGTTCTTCAATATGGCAGTGAATGTTGGACAATATCTTCGAAGATGAAGGAAAAACTTGAAGCAGCTGAAATGTAGTTCTACAGAAGGATGCTGTGGATATCATGGACTGAGCATGTGAGCAATGACGAGGTTTTGGAAAGGATGGAGACCAAAAGGAAATTAATACTGAGCATCAGGAAGAGACAACTAAAGTTCCTGGCACCTGCAATGAGAAAGGAGGGCTTGGAGAACCTGATACTAACAGGTCAGATAGAGGGAAGAAAAGACAGAGAAAAGCAGCGGATAACATATTTGAAGGACCTGATCAGGTGGATGACGGAACGAGGGTTGCATGGTGCAACAGGAGAAAGCGTGCTAAGAGCCACCAAGGACAGGGAGATCTAGAAAGCTATGATTGCCTACGTCCTGAAAGGACAGGGTACATAAAAGAAGAATAGAAAGAAGATTTTTATCACGACAACCGAACGGAACGGATGCCTGTGACGACGCACACAACCGAATGAGCACGCGTGCCGGCGGTCTGTTCAAACACTGGTAACAACCCACTCAGAGACACCAGATTCCCCGGTTTACTACAAGTAGATGAGTACAGATACTCTTCCATACGCAGGTACTTACATGCGTCGCATAGGCGCTTATCAATGCCAACGCACAAACGTGACACTGACACACTTTCCAATACACACGCGATTTGCACAAGTACAAATATTAGTCAGAAGGAAATACGCCAAGGTTCGCGTATCAATAAATGCATTTTGCAAACCTGATTTATAGCTTTGTTTCAAATAGCTTATCTAAATTATATGAACTCGTAAATATCCCGAACATATGAAAGATATGAAAAAAAATCTGATGATCTGAGTAAAAAACTTATATTGTAAAATGCTGCTAACAAGTGTTATTAGGGTGTCCCCAAAATTCGTAAACAACTGCGAAAAACTGAATTTTTATGCAATTTTGCGTTTATATTGTTATAGTGATCTTCATCTTTGTATTCCAGATGGCAATTGATAAAATTGAGCTGCAAGTTTTGATTCGTTACTGCTGGAAGCGAGGTCTTTCAACCAGAAAAGCTGCAGAAGAAATTTGTGCTGCCGAAGGTGAAGGAACAATTGCATATACGGCGAACTCAAAGTGGGACAAGCATTTCGATTCTGGCGACATGCGTCTTGAAGATAAGCCTCTTTCGGGACGGGAGTTAAAGTTGAATGATGGAGACTTGCAAATCGGGTTGGACATTGCGCCTTCATCAAGCACTCGAGAATTGGCTGATGAGCTTGGAGTTGGCAAATCGACAATTCACCGACATTTGAAGCAACTTGATTTTGCTCACAAAAAGCCGCGCCAAGATCCGCACGAACTCACAGAAGCACAAGCCAACAGACGAGTTGAAATTTGCCGTCAACTGCTCAGCAATCCATTGGACGAGCGTTTTTGGAAGCGCATTGTGACATCCGACGAGAAATGGGTTTATCTGGTCCAGCACAATCGAGACAAGCGATGAGTTCAGAAATGGTAAGAGATACATACCATCAGTTCCAAAACAAGATCGATTCGGCAAGAAAGTCATGTGCGTTTGGTGGAACTTTGAAGGAATCGTGCATTTTGAGTTGGTTTCGAATGGTCGTGCCATCAGTGCCGAACTTTACTGTCAGCAACTTGAGCGGGTCTACGAATGGTTGAAGTAAAATTACCCGGCTCTGATCAACCGAAAGTACGCTTTGATGCAGCAGGACAATGTCAAGCCACACACCGCCAGGAAGACCAAAGACAAATTTGAAGAGCTGGACGGCGTTGAGGTTCTGCCACATCCAGCCTACAGTCCTGACTGTGCTCCATCAGATTACGACCTTTTTCGCTCAATGCAACACTTTCTAAAGGGCCGCCGATCCGACTCGTTTGATGAAGTCGAGGAGACGTGTCAAGAATTCTTTGATTCGAAGCCGGCTGAATGGTACTTTGACCAGATCCGAAAGCTTGCAGATCGATGGCAGAAAGTCTTGGAAAATGATGGTCTTTATTTTGAGCAATAATTTTTGTTGTTTTTGCGAGTAAAATTTCAATTTCTGGCAAGTGTTTTCTGGTAACCTTAGATTACTTGGCGAGTAAAATTTCAATTTTTTGCAAGTGTTTACGAACTTTTGGGACAACCTAATATTAGAAATGATATTGAAATGTCTCAAAATAAAATCAGGAAACTGTAACTTTTGTACAGAAATTTTTTGTTTACCACTTGTTTCTGTTCCTTCTGAAACTGCTGTAATTCCATTTTTATTGCATTTCAGGACATAGTCTATACCATCATGTAAAATAAATGAATCAAAACGAATAATGTCTTCCTAGGATGTTTTACACTTTCCCGATAAACTATACGTCCTCTCGTATCGTTGTTTGCTCTTTCGACAGAGTATTTCTTTACGTTTTGCACTGATGGATCCAAGTTCTTTCTTTGTCTTGATGATACGACTGACAATTGAAAGGCTGACAGCAACAATGACCACGACTTCTGAAAGGCTTGCCAGTGTGTTCGTGCAGCGTCACAATTTTCGTACGGTTACTTGGAGTAAAGTCCATCGCAGACAAAGGCCGTAGCACAATAAATCGACATTCGAGACAATAGTATTTGGTCGTAATAAAAATCTGATGAAATCACACTGAAGGAATATATTTCAAGTCCAAACAAATATAATTATACAACCTGAAAATAGATTCATATTATTGTACATCACTGCAAATTACCTAATTTAATAATAAAATAGAAAACTGATCATACCAATTATTTGCACAAATGTCTATATTGTATAACACTCTATTCAAAACTGCATGTTGACCTTGAATTGAATACATGCAATGTTTTAGCCGTTGTAATCTCCAACCTTTTATCTGTTGTACTTGGTAACATAAAATGTTCTAGTTTCACTCTCCATTCTTATCAGACATCTTATATCAATTAAACCTTATATACAGAAATGGAACAGGAACAGTTTAACCATCACCTTAGATTGAATATATTTAAATATATAACATTTTTCTCACGTTTTCCCAAATGCCTATCATGAGCCATAAAAAAGAATATCATAACTGAAGCAAAGCTTGAGCAAATATTATGACCTGAATGTAAATAGCTCTACACAATAGCAAAAAAAAAAAAAAAAAAAAAAAAAAAACATAAACAAAGAAAACAGCATTTTTTAAAAATCGTATCACTCCGAGCAAGGCGGTAACGCGACTGATGTGCAGGGGGGCTACGTAATAGTGAAAAGATTGGAAAAGAGAAAGCCGGAAACCACATCCTAAACAGGGAACAAGGGATGAGCCTCTTAAACCTGTTCAATAGACGTAGGTGGAGTGTGAACCGGGCGATAGATAGATCTATCTACTGCAATTGATGTTAAAAGGTCTTAAACTTAATTAAAACAAAATTTTATCATTAAAACAGTATTATTAAGAGGACAAATGAAATTTTGTTGTCATTATTTTTAGTCCTTTCTAACACGTTCGAAATTTTAATAATTTTTTCCGTCAGCGATTCACGCCATTTTTGCATAATGTTAATGTGAAGAAAAACGTAATAATACGCAATATAGATAGATAGATAGATAGATAGATAGATAGATAGATAGATAGATAGATAGATAGATAGATAGATATGAACAGACTTAAATTAAAACAAAGTTTTATCATGAAATTATTATTAAGAGGACAGATCAAATTTTGTTGTCATTATTTTTAAAAAATGATTTTAAAATTTTGTATTGACGTGCATTCTCTTTTGCTATGGAAACTATGGAGACTCATCATTAAAAGTTACATGTTTCAAAATTTGTTCCTCTTACGAAATGTGAAATTGCGTTATGTAATTTTTTGGTCACCATACTACCAGATGTATGAACTGATTTACGACAACGGTTATCATCCCCTTCCTAAAAGGTCACCGAGTCAGACCTTTTTGTTAAAGAAATACTTTTATACTAAATTTCATGCCATAAACAAGTAATATTTGTTTCAAATCAGATTAATTTAACGTTAAATTTGCTAATTTTCCATAAACAACTTGTGAGAGATCTAAATCTTACTTTTACAAGATTTTTAAAACCGAGAATTAACTTTTGTTTACAAATGTGTCGACTACTAAAAAAAAAAAATTGACCGAAAAATAGAAAATTTTTAAAAATCTCAAAATTTTGGATTCCAATAAATTTCTGTTTGAAATTTACCCGAGTATTTTGCTTACTGGAAATAATAAATTCAAGCATTTAACTTTTAATTAAGCTAAAATTAAAGTTGCAATAAAACGTTATTTTGAAAAATGTAATTGAGCACCTAAGTATCAAAAACAAGTGGAGGTATCTAACTGAATGTATGTGCCCATGTAAAATAAACCAATACAAATTAGCTCAAATACTTTTAATGTGTAATTTAATTTTATGACTTTTTTCATGTATAAATCATTCCACCAGAAATGGAATCAGTCCCATTTTTAATATAGTTTTTTTTTTAAATTTTCACATTGATTCATGTTCATGTCAACTGAAATCTTACACATATAATTAAAATCAAACGTATGTTTCACAGGTTGTCAATTTCTACAATAATCAGATAAAATTTCATTTTATAACGAATGTCTAACGGAATTTTGATGATTTTTTTTTCTGTCATCGATTCACCCTAGAGAGGTTACGACACTGGCAAAGGCAATATTACGCAGATATTTTTGGCGACAATGACGCATAAATTTTTATATTTTTGAAAAATCAAATAACTGTCTGAATTTAATTAAACTTTCCGGGCTTATTCACAAATGAATTAAGTCAGTAACGCAATAAATATTTTTAGGAATGTTTGATATTTTTTTTGATCACTTGAATGCAGGACTCCTTGGGGAATGTAAATAATCTATTTATATTTTTAAGGAGACAAGCTTCCGAATATCTACTTCGAGATATAAAATAAACACTACGTCATTTTTAATTTTGATAAACATTTAATTGATTTTATGGATGATAATGAGGACATCATATTCTAAAAAAATATTTCAAAGGTTAATGAATTTTTATGAGAATTTTTTTCATTTTTCTTTTTGCTAATTATGATAATATTAAAAAATATTGAAACTTTATAAAAGTTTAATTATTCTTTTAAACGTCTTCCGGTCACTTTCGGTTATTGATTTTATTAAATATAGACTATGTTTACGAATCGAAAAGCTTAATACAAACCATTTTTTGTAATATTTTAAAAAATAATTTTAAATTTTGTAATAAGGTTTTAACGTAAAATTTCCTCCATTTTTTTCGGAATGATATCTAAGTGTCATATCATTTAAAGGTCACGGTTTTCAAGCATTTTTCTCTTGACGAAACTTTCATTTAGTTTACAAACATTTTATATCAATTCTGGTCAGCCATACTAACCTTGATGTAAACCACTTCATACATCTGGTTGTCATCATCTACTTAAAAGTTTAGAGCACTGTGATTAAGAAATACTTTTATTCTAAATTTCATGTAAGGAATCAGCCAGTTAAGTGTAATAGATGATACACGTTTGAATGATTATGTCCCAAAAGAGACATGACTGACTCGGGAGAAGATTATCCCATGTTGCCACTGATTTCAGAGCTAGACTGGTTGCCAAATAATACTACAGAATCCCGCCTATTCTGTTATTTCACCCATAGCAGAAGTAAAGAATTGGATTAATACATTTTACAAGGATATTTGCACAAGAGTGAATGCAATGAATTTAACTGGAATGCAAACTCGGTTCTTCAAATTAAATTTGCCATTTTCCAAAAATAACATGTCATATATGCATCTATTATTTTTGGCAGAATTTTAAAAATTTGAATTAACTTTTGTTCACAAATATGTTGATAACTCACAAATGTCGTTGGTTGAAAGTAAGATTCTTGCTCGTTATTTCAGTATATTGTTTGGCTGTTGGTGCATTTTCATTCTTTATGTTTGTCTTCACTGATGTAGTATGAGGATTGGTGTCATTATTCTATTTCATGTGCTGCATGCATGACCTTTGTCATCAACTGTAGAATATCAGGTGTTCTTTTCGCACAATGTGGTTATCTTTGACTCCATAAATTTATATATATTTTTTATATGTGTGTGTGTTTTATAACTTTTCCTCTCCTTTTTGCTATTTTGAAGCACATATTTCTGGTACAAGTAATAATAATCATGTGTGTGGTTTTATGATAATATGATTGTGATATGTATATTTTTAAATGTATTCATGCATTCAATTTATAAATGTTTCTCCTTGTGTGTGTTCAGTAGGAGAAGTTAAATGAATCTGGTTAACATCAACAATAACATTCTGTGCCATTCTAGCAGATGAGTTGTAGTCTCAAAAATGTTCACAATTCCATTCTTTTGCACAAGAATATTATTAAGACTATCTTCGTGGAAATGAATTACATTTTAACTTGCACATGAGATGTATTTCTTCATTGGATTTCAGAGCTCTCACTCACTACCTGAAGCATGTGTTCACTAATTCTTTCATATCTATTTGATTTCAATCATTGCCGATTTAATTTTGGCAGGAGGGGTGGATATTGGATTGTTTCACATCACCTCATCCTTTCTTCATAGTAAGATTTCTGCTAACAAAATTTGCATAAGTTACTGATTGCATCATGTCTGCTATTTTGTCTCCAACCAGATTAAAGAATGGGTTAAAAAAAAGAAAGAGAAAGAGAGAAAGACAGCGAGACTCTGTCAAGACATTAAAAAAGAAAATATATTTACGCATAACTTTTACCTATATGTAAGAAATCCTTCTGGAAATGTTTTGTAAAATCTGTTTCAACCCACTCTTTATCAAAACCTCATGTGTATTATTTAAGTTGGGGTAATAGTATTCAATTTTTTTTTTAAGTTACAAAAAAAAATTGCCAGCAATTAAAAAACTTTCACAAAGTAACTTATACGAAAACTTTGAGGAATTATAATTAATCAAATTTGCAACAAATATTATTTAAGTTTAAAATAATGCAGAAATGCATTTTTTTTAAACGATAGTATCTGTTTATTTAAAGTGCTGATATACTGATAGTGGGATGACAGACCTCATATTGCTCTACGGGAATTTTTCTATCATGAAAGAAAACAACGAGAGCATATTTTTAAATGAAAGTAATGAATCTTACGAAATTAGGAAAATATTTTCCAAAATCTGATGTTTTATGAAATTGTAGATAGGTTATGGTTAAATAGTTCTCCTATATATTTTCTGAAAATATCATCTATGCTCATCTATATTTTCAGAAACAATTCAAAATTCTTTGAAAATATTGGTGTATTAGGATTTTTACTAAGCTTTTTCATTTCTGATTAGTAAATATAGATTTTACTTAATCTAACAGAGTGAAATACAAAATCTAAAAAGTTATAAATTGTTCTATAAATTAAAATTGAGAAGAAAATAAGGAAAATTCTTGCAAAAGTTTATTATTTACCAAAAACAAATATTCCATCTATAAGCCATTAAAAGCTTGTCAAATAAAATAGTCTTCATTTAATTTGATTTAATCTAAATTTGATTTGTGCACACATTGATGACCAGTGAATGTTGAGAAATACTCAAGATAGCAATTGTGTTTAATTATATGTGAACACTACTTTTGACATGAATATATATCAATGTGCAAACAAAAAAGAATTTATTAACTTCAGTCTAAAAACAAAACAGAATTTCATTTTTTTAAAAACAATAGCAGAATTTCATTTTTTTAAAAACAATTAAACTTTTAATTTCTTTTAACAGAAACTTTTGATTTTTAATAATTTTTTTAATCATACATGAGAAAATATAGAGAAGTTAGTCACAGTCTCTTTATCTGGATGGCCATTGTTTCACCTTCTTTCTCCCAAAATCATGCCAGTGCCAGTGTAGTATGTGGCCTATGAAATTCTGCCACTGGTATATTATGTGGCCTACCTTAAGAAGTGTATTTAAAGAAAGTATTATAACTGGAATTCAGGAATTAACAATTCAATTTTATGGACATACTACAGTATTTTCTGTTTTGTTGATCAGTCAATTCTTATCTAAAAACCCATGTAAATATCACATTCAAGAAATTTATATGCTTCCTTTCACCTCTAGTGACAATGACAGCAAAAGATTTGCCTTTGTGAATTTTATTTGTCACTGCTTTTAGTCCATCTTGAAGTAGTAACACAAACTATGGTGCCACAGACATGATTTCAGTATAGCATACAAGTTCGTCTCATTTCTTCATCTCCACAATCGTTAACCTTCTTTCTTCCACAATCAGTTGTACCAGTGCATTCTCTCTAGTGTGTTAACATGTGTCATTTTAGAATTGAATGTTACGAACACTTAAATCCATATACTCACAGATAAAAAGATTTCTCGCAAGTGTGTTAACATGTGTTACTTTAGAACTGAATTTTGGGAAAACATACTACCACAATTTTTACAGTGAAAAGATTTCTCTCCACTATGTGTTAAAATGTGCATTTTGAAAACTGAAATTCTGAAAAATTTATATTCACAGATTGCACAGTGGAAAACCTTTTCTCCTGTTTGTGTTCACATGTGTTGTTTCAGAGTTGAATTTTGGTTAAAATTAGTAATGCAAATTATACATTGAAAACATTTCATTCGTGTGTGTCAATACATGTTATTCTAGAATTGAATTTAAGGAAAACTTTTTACATCAAATTTCACAGTGAAAAGATTTCTCTCTAGTGTGTGTGTAAACATGTGCCTTTTCAGATCTGTATTTTGAAAAGATTTATAGTCACAGATTTCACAGTGGAAACGTTTTTCTCCAGTGTGTGTTAACATGTTTGGTTTTTGGGAAAATTACTTCCAGAAATTACACAGTGGAAATATTTCTTAACCATATCTTAACATGTTGATTGAGAAGTGATTTTAGGGAAAACCACAAATTTCACATAGGAAAGCTTTACCTCCTGTGTGTTTTAATAAGTTTTTTTTGGGGGACGTATTTTGAGAAAGCATCTTACCACAAATTTTACAGTGGAATGCTTTCTCTCCACTTTATGTTACCATGTGTTCTTTTAGAGAAAACTTTAGAGAAAACTTCTTACCACAAATTTCACAGTAAAAATTTTCTACCCAGTGTGTGTTAATATGTGTCATTTGAAATGTAATATTGGGAAAGCTAACTACCACAAATTACACAACTTTCTCTTCAGTGTGTGTTAGCAATTTCTAGAAAACTTCTTGCCACAGATTTCACAATGGAAACCTTCAGATGTGAATCTAGGGAAAACTTACTTGCACAAATTTCTTAGTGAAAAGCTTTCTCTTCTGTGTGTTAACATGAGTTGTTTCAGATGTGAAATTTGGGAAAACTTCATAACACAAATTTCATAGTGGAAGGCTTTCTCTCCGGTGTGTGTTAACATATGTTCTTTTAAAGATGAATTTTGAAAAAAAGCTTCTTACCACAATTTTCACAGTGGAAAGGTTTCTAATCAGAGTGTGTTAACATGTGTTCTTTTAGATATGAATTTCTAGAAAAATTCTTACCACAAATTTCAGTGTAAAGGTTTTTCACCAGTGTGTGTTAACATGTGTTCTTTTAGAGACGAGTTTTAAGAAAACTTCTTACCACAAATTTCACAGTGGAAAGGTTTCTCACCAGTGTGTGTTAACATGTGTTGTTTGAGATTTGAATTTGTGGAAAACATAGTACCACAAATTTCACAGTGGAAATCTTTCTCTCCAGTGTGTGTTAACATGTGTTCTTTTAGAGCTGAATTTAGAGGAAACCTCTTCCCACAAATGTCTCAATGGAAAGGTTTCTCACCAGTGTGTGTTAACATGTGTTCTTTTAGATATGAATTTCTAGAAAACTTCTTACCACAATTTTCACAGTGGAAAGGTTTCTCACCAGTGTGTGTTAACATGTGTTCTTTTAGAGATGAATTTTGAGAAAACTTTTTACCACAAATTTCACAGTGGAAAGGTTTCTCACCAGTGTGTGTTAAGATGTGTCGTTTGAGATTTGAATTTGTGGAAAACATACTACCACAAATCTCACAGTGGAAAGCTTTCTCTCCAGTGTGTGTTAACATGTGTTCTTTTAGAGATGAATTTAATGCAAACCTCTTGCCACAAATTTCACAGTGGAAAGCTTTTTCCCCAGTGTGTGTTAACATGTGTCGTTTGAGATATAACATTCGGGAAAAATAACTACCACAAATTACACAGTGGAAAGCTTTCTCTCCAGTGTGTGTTAACATGTGTTCTTTTAGATATGAATTTCTAGAAAACTTCTTACCACAACTTTCACAGTGGAAAGCTTTCTCTCCTGTGTGTGTTAAGATGTGTCGTTTCAGATGTGAATTTTGGGAAAACTTACTACCACAAATTTCACAGTGGAAATCTTTCTCTCCAGTGTGTGTTAACATGTGTCGGTCGAGATGTGAATTTTGGGAAAACTTACTACCACAAATTTTGCATTGGAATGCTTTCTCTTCAGTGTGTGTTAAGATGTGTCGTTTGAGATGTGCATTTTGCGAAAACTTACTACCACAAATTCCACATTGGAAAACTTTCTTGCCTGTGTGTGTTAACATGTGTTGTTTCAGAGTTGAATTTTGGGAAAACTTATTACCACAAATTTCACAGTGAAAAGCTTTCTCTCCAGTGTGTGTTAACATGTGTTCCTTTATAGTTGAATTTTGAGAAATCATCTTACCATAAATTTCACAGTGAAACGCTTTCTCATCAGTGTGTATTAAAATATGTCATTTGAGATTTGAATTTTGGGAAAAACTTTCTACCACAAATGACACAGTGAAAATCTGTCTCTCCAGTGTGTGTTAATATGTTGGCTGAGATTTGTTTTTCAGGAAAACTTTCTCCTACACACTTCACGGTGGAAATGTTTATCACCCATGTGTCTTAACATGTCTCATTTGAGATGTGACTTTAGGGAAAATTACTACTACAAATTTTGTAAGAGAAAGCTTTCTCTCTAGTTTATGTTACCATGTGGTTTTTGAGATCTGTATTTCTGAAACGTTTGTTTTCACAGATTTAACAGTGGAAAGTTTCTCTTCTCTGTGTGTATGTTAATATGTATCTTGTGAGATTTACATTTTGGAACGGTTTGTATCCACAGATTTTACAGTGTAAATGTTTCTCTCCTGTGAGAAACGTGTTCTTGAGAAGAAAATTTTTGGACAATGTATCCATTACTTGTTTCTCATATATTCACTCCTTTGTGAACTTTCTGTGTTAATCAGCAATTCCAAGCATTTCCCATTGTAATTCTTCCTTGTTTCATGAATATTCATCATAGTTTTCAGTTCTTATCTCAGATACATGCTGTAAAAAAAATAAAAAAGAACTCAGATGAAATATAGGAAAAAAAAATACACAATGTAGGATTATAAAAATGGTATAAAATCAATTGTACAATGCAATAAGATATATTTTATTATGGATGGCATGTGAGATTAGTGCAGATATTCCAACAGATTATTATTAAAACTTGTATGTGTATGTGTTAGAATAGACTTAGAAAGAGAGAAAGAAAATCATGAAGCTGAATTCTAAATTAGGAAAAGGACAAATTTGAATTCAAAATTATGGTATTATGCCAGATACATGCTTCGTAGTTTGGCTCAAACTCAACCTTGTTAAGCTGTCTTTTGGCAGACAACATCTCAGTTGGGGCTATGTCCCCATGCAGTGAAGAGACAGAGAAAAGTAGTGAATCCTACTCTCGTTTAGAAAGGAACCGGAGAAATTTTGCACAAGTGCACATACTCGGAAAACCTATATTTAACCCAATGTTGTGTCAGATGCAACCTCTGTGCGGAGGACTTTGATAACTACCCAGACACATACTACACTCAAACTTTTACACATTACAATCAAATGATGACATGAAGAGAGGTTAATTTAGATTTACTTACAGTCACTGAATGCTGAGAAAATAAATGTGACCACATACCTGCAACATGAGATGAAGATATCATATAACTTCCTGTCTGAACAGAATCAGGAACACATGCCTTGTGCCAGACTTAACCAAACTAGCCAAAGTGTTACATTCAACTTAAGAAGCGGGAAGATACAATAATTGCTTGCATGAAAAATTGATAGATTGTAACGTCAAGACCAACTATGTACTGTAACAAAAGGATGTATATAAAAGCCTTTAATTTTATTGTTATTTTTTTCTTTTTTTACTTGTGTCTTCATTATGCCTGGACATATCCAATATGCTTTCCAAGGACAATTTGGTCTACCAGCATTATGATCAAAACCAAACACAAAATGCGACTGGGTAGATTTTGAATTGAAATGTTCATCTTATTAATCATCCACAAGAGTTGAACATTCAGACGACTGGTAAACTGTGATGTGACAAACGGTATCATGGTAACCAGGATTTGAACTTGTGTTGAAAATGACCAACCCAAGAATATAGCCAGCCAAGTAAGAAAAGAAACAAGAAAGCAGTAAGAACCTGAATGTGTAGCAGTTGAAAACTATGCAGGGTACTAATTAATAACTAACCTGAAAAATTAATGGGTGACCACAAGTTGTGGCCTTTAGAGAGGGCCCAGAGAAATTTTTAAAAAGTCTAGTGTATATTGGATAAGGGCAGCTCATATATGATTTGTCCAAGAGAGAAATATTCTACATGACATTTAATACTGAAAAATGTCCAGTGTCGAAATTCATAAGGGATCACCTTTTGAGGGGTCTATAGTTAATGTACAAGAGGTTTTAGAGGAAGGATACAACAATGAAGGGACAGCAATTTAGGCCATAAGAGACCTTATGGTGTTAGTACAGATGAGAGGTGAAATTCCTGAGGAAGCGGAAATTAGAGTCAAATAAATGGCTACTCTGTCCTATCCCGAGAGGGTGAGAGATAATCCAGTCATACAAGCCTACCTGGTTGGCAATTGTTGAGGTACATACATTATTTCCCTAATAGGAATAGAAAGAAATAACTGCAGAAATTCTACCAGGGGCACCCCAGCATAGAAGACATTCATGAACCCCCACTAGTAACAATAATAGAAGCACTCCAGAATGAGCATCTAAGACATGATGCAACCAAAAAAGCATCATTTAAGATGTCAGTGGATATTGTGCTAGCTAAGGACAGACAAGTGATTTGGGAGAAAGTAAAAAGCCAAAGAGCACAAGTACAAGGTTGGGAGGTAGGCAAGCAAAAAGGACAAGAAACCCACCATGTGGGATATAAAGATAAAGCAAATGGAGGTCAAACCAGAGGAATGGGAATAGTTACCTAATAGAATGGTCTGGACACTGGTGTATGGGATTTTAAGTCCACACCAGGCTGGTTAGTGCTAACATATTGGACCTATTATTACAAGGGCCATTAGGCAGTAGAGTGTCCAATGAAATGAGTACAAACCCATGATATTTATGGACCCAGATGCACCATGTACAGACATCATGGAGCTGAGACAAAGTTGTTTGGGATCAGAGAGAAAACCCTACAGTCCTCTGTTGAAATGTCTGCATCAGAAAAACAGACCCAGGGAAATGCCAGTGAGCTGCCCTAGAAGAAAAGAGGAGGGAGGCTCATGCAAGAATAACAGGAGTAAACTCCTGGCCACAAACTACCTAGGAAGATGTTGTTTGAGTGGAGGACCAGGACTCCTAAAAAGAAGCTGCCCTGATAGGAATAGAAAGAAAGAACTGCAGATGAGAAGGATATGACCTTATATTTGCATCTAGTATAGAAGGCAAGAGAGCAAGACATCACATGACTGTACATCTAAACAGAATCTCCGACATAAGCGTTGTACTCAAATTAACAAAACCAGATGAAGGGTTACATTTTTACTCAAGAAGTGGAATCAGACAATAATTGCCTGAATGAGAAATTGATAGATTCTAACATGAAGAATAAACAAGTACTGTACCAAAAGAACGTATATAAAAGCCTTTGGTTTTATTATATTCCTTTTTTTACTTGCATCTTCATTTTGCCTACACCAATATGAAAATGACTCAGTTATTGAACAAAATTTTGGTTCTCAAATGTTGCCAAACAGAGCCAAACTGAGTTCAGGTTAAGAGAATCATTTCTGAGTCTACTGCCATGTTGTATACTATCATGTGTTGTGTTGCTTTGTACTTTTCCAATTTTATTGTACTCTGCTATTTTTTCTCTTCCTTAGCAACTTAGTCAAGGCTCCAAAGATAATAACAGCAATAATGGTAAAAGGAAAAGAAAAGAGAAAAACAATTAAAATAAAGAAAGAACACATTGCAAAACACAAAAATGGCATTTGTCTATCAAATGTTGGTAGTATATATAGTATATCAGTCAGTTAAGTGCCATACTTGATACACGCTTGGGCGATCATGTCTCGAAAGAGACATGACTGACTGGGCAGAAGATTATCCTGCAGTAGGTTGCTATTGCTTTCTACGGTAGACTGGTTGCCGACCAAGGCTATAGAACCCAATCTGTCCTGCTATTTAACCCATAACTGGAAGAAAGAGACGGATTAATACCTTTCCCAAGGGTATTTGCGTGCAAGTGAATACAATGGATTCAACTGGAATTTGAACTCGGCTCCCCAGTTTCTCGTTCCGAGCCGATATCTATTGTACCACAACGCACATCCAGTCCTTTTGCATCATCTGATGATGCAAAAGGACTGACTATTATTAGTAAACAAAGAAGAAGACACAGGAAATGAGCATTTAAATGTTTGGTTTCATCAAAGATAACACTGACTAAAACCTATCTCCACTCATATACAATTCTTCTTCTTCATGTACCATGTCCCTTCAAAATATCCACTTCGCAGTGTTTCTTGTTGCTCTCAATATTTTCTCTCTTGGTAGCTCTTTTAAACTCTGTACTGCCATCCATTTGCTCAGACCTCTCAAGTTGGTTTAGTGCTGCTTTCGCCTGTCTCTCCTTCTCTCTATCCGACCTGTAAGTATTAAATTCTTCAAACCCTCCTTACTCATTATGTTTCCCAGGAAACTCATTTGACTGTTCCTGATGTTAAATATGAGTTTTTTCTTGTTTGCATCCTCTCTAAAACATTATTGCACATGTGCTCCATCCATGGTATCCTCAGCATCCTTCTGTTAAACAATATTTCTGCTGCCTCAAACTTCTCCTTCATCCCTGATGAGTTCATCCCTCATTCACTTTCATACAGAAGGACAGGTATCACATAGCAATCCATCACTCTTTTCTTTGTTTACTATGAGATCTCAAATTTTTAATCTATTATAGCATTCACACATTCAATAAATTAAACTCATCTTACCAACCTTGTACCAGACAAAGAACATTCTTATAATCTTATCAACTTTGTGAAAAACAAAAATCTCTACAAAACTTTTCTGAACAATCCTGTGCTGAATATATGAACATTACACATTTTGTAAAATACAGAATAGTTAATATTTACATAAAAATATTATATTCTAATATATAATGTTTGTACAGTTACCTTCACAAATTCATTGAAAAAAAAACACAAAGAAAAAAGCCCCAAACTTAAAAATGAAATTTTATTAGCAAAATGTTTGTTAATTTTAATAGCAGATATCAAATCATCTTTTTTAAATTTTGTAATTCTTTTTAACACTTTTGAAATTTGGGTAAAAACTATTGTTTTTTTTTCATCTGTGAGTAACACAATTTTTACAAGGGCAAACTATGTGAGTGACGCAATTTTTACTCTGGCAAACATAATATTACATTACTCACGTTTTTGCTGGTAAAAACATTGATTTTGAAATTCTTACAAAAATAAAATAATGGTCAGATTTTGTTGAAACTTATTCACAAATGAGTAAAATCATTTTTGAAAACATTACTTTTATAAAATCTTGGTAAAAATATTTTTGTTACTTTTTTACATATATACAAGCACCCTCCCCAACAATTAATTTCCTCAAACATCTAATTAATGATAGGTGAGGAACTTTTTTTTATTATTAAATAAATGCAGGATTCAAAGGGGAACAATAAATCTTCTTTTTTTTTTTTTTAACTTAGCATCTTTTCAAGATATCTGCTCTGAATTGCAAAAATAAAAATGCAATAAAACTATTTCATTGCATATTTAAACTGTTAACTGCTTTTATGAACAATATATATTAAGTATATCAGTCTGAAGAGATAAATTTTTTCGATGAATTAACAAGTTTCACAAGAACCATTTTCATTTTTATTGTATTTTAATATAATAAATTACAATGTCCCAAAAATTCTTTAAAATTTTTGCCATTCATCATTTCCTTTAGGGCATTAAGTTATTACCCGAAGGTTATATTTACTAATTGAAAATTGAAAAAATTCATGTAGGTACCTCTACTCAATTGCCAAAAAAAAAAAAAAAAGCATAGCATGATGCTTACACTTATTAAAAACTAAGTTTTATCATCAAAATGTTTATTCTATTATTCAGAGGGAAAAAATTTTTTAACCATTTCTGACATTTTCAAAATTTCAATTAAAATTTCTTTCTTTGTTTTCTGTCAGCGATTCATACTATGTTAACCTAATGTGACTATTAAGCAAAACATAATATAATGCCAGCTATTTTTGCCATTGAAAAATATTAATTTGAAAATTCTAGCAAAAATCAACTGTCTGATTTCATTTAAACTTTCAGGACTTATTCAGAAATGAATTAAATTAATTCTGCAATTATTATTTTTAGAAAATCTTGATAAAATATTTTTTTTCATCTATTACCTCTTGCTTCAACTAATTGCATTAAACTTATAGAAATATATTATGTATACCAATTTTTTTTATTCATGAGTTAAATACTGGACTCATTGTGGAATTTAAATCATGTAATTGTTTTTTTTAATGATGAGACCACTTTTCTGAAAAACTACTCTGAATAGTAAAATTGAGAATTCATTAAAACTTTAATATTTTTTATGTAGCTAGCATTTTAATTGATCTTATATTAATATAATTTTAGTATATCATGAAGAAGAAACGATTTTAATAAATAATGAATTTTTATAAGAACTGTTTTCATTTTTTCGTTGCTAATTAAAGTTTTAAACATTTTAGAAATTTTTTCAGTGACTCATTGTCTTCATTTCAGTTTGTTTCCTGGAGCCTTTTTCTTCTCAGTAGGGGGCACCAGCATATTAACTTGCTTTTTCCTCAGTTTACTGTCTCTCCCAGCTGTACACCACCGAGCCTTGTGCTAGAACTCACCACAAGTTGTGCAGTCTGGCTCCAGAAACCTTGGGTCATAGACTCGATATCCACCATACTTGCAAGTCCAGCACATCAGCCCATATCGGCATGGTGCAGACTTGTAAAATGCATAACACAGATCCCAGATGCTCCTATGTGAACTGCCTCAGCCTTCCAGTCCTCTAACGCCTCTTCTTTCAGGCCCCGCTCACGGTCCTTCTTTTTCATCACTACTTTGGCCTCCTAGGTGTTCCTTCCTACACCCCCTCTTATTCTATCCCAGAGTCATTCGCTGGTCTGAACTGCCTCTATGGCTGCAGTCAGGATGATTAGTCCCCACCACAGAACATTGCTCTCAGGTCTCTGTCACTTAGCATATCCACAAACACATCGACCAACAAGGCTTGAATAGGACCACTGTCCCAAGTTGCCAAGTCCAGAAAAGCTAACGCCGCTAGCCCCGTGATTCTTTCCCCTAATTCCTCATTACTCTCTTCTTGTTGCTGCAATCAGAATAATTTTCTAACTGCCTCAATAGTTGTATGCTCACTTGCATATTGCTGCACCAGAAAGGATTTAAGCTCTGTCTATGACAGGGCTGGATTTTCTTTGTACCACCCCACTATGAACTTGGACACCTGCCCAGATGTGGTGTTGTAAGCTAGGAGCATCATTTCTTGGTCCGATAGACCACAGATCATTTGCTTCTTTTGAATGGACAGAATCCATTCATCCATTTGACTCTGGCTTCATGGGGTCAAATCCTGGTGGTCACCTTCAAAACTCTTGCTCCTCAGACTATGCCCACAGGTCAGTGTGCACCAGACCAAACTCTTTCACTCTGGCCCCTTAATCTTCAGCATTTTCCTCTTCAAGTTGTGGTGTTTATTTGGTCTTAACTGAATTCAAGGGGTTGGCTGTAGGTCCCTGAGTATACATACGTCAGTCAACCGGCTCACTGGTTTAAATCTGCTTTCTCTCCATGTTGGGAATATTAGATCCAGAAAGTGTTGTTCATTCATGGTCGGCTGAAGACGAAGACACAGCTGGAGGAGCAAGTGTTAATCATTTAGAATACAGTAAAAAGAAATAGAATGTAAAAAAAATGTGTGTAGAAGGGCGCACAAATCACTGTTTAATGGTTGCACTGTTAATGTTATTTATATACAAGAAAAGAATAGAAAAAAAACAAGGCTACAGAAAGAAAAAAAATTTAGCATAACAACTCAACACACGGGATTCTAGACACAGAGAGAGTGTGTATGGTTCACTTGTAGTTAATCGTCTCAGAAGATATATAACTCTTTTCAACAATGTTCTTCAGACTCTTTTGACAGAGTCAATTATTCTCAAATAAAATGCTTCATGCTACCTGTCACCTGAAACCCATCGTTATTTCGGGGACTCCCACATCCCCAAGGTCATCTGTGACGTCTGATCCTGCTACAGTCATCCTTGCACCTTGTCAACTACCACTTTCCCACGAGAAGAGAGGGCAATGACAGAACGAAAGGAAAAATACTTAACACATTGGTGAGTACAAAATTGGACAAAGTCAAAAAAAAGATCAACCATATTACTGGCAGATCTAAGTGCAATGAGAGAACAAAGAAAACCAAAAATTGACTTAACTGAGATTCGCCACTCTTTTGTTTTTTTTTCCTCCTTCTTTTGCTTCCTTCTCTTTTCCTCCTTATGTCCCTTTCAGGCTAATATAGTCTGAAGACTAGAGTTCTTTCTGGTCTTACTCAGTCCTGACTGGACAAAATGAATGCAACCTTCTTTCCACTTTCAGATGATTATAACAATTCCCATGGTTCTATCGTAGTCACAGCGCCAGTCTAACACTTTCACCCAAGCCCCTCAACCTCCGGTGTCTTCCTCTCTGGGGTGAGGTATCTACTCAGTCCTAACTTAAGTAGTTGGTCGTAGGACCCCTGAGCATCAGAGATTATGCAACCGGTCCGATGGTTTAATCCTGCTTCCTGTCCCTGTTGTGATTATTTGATCCAGAAAGCAGAAGTGTTGTCTGTCCATTCACAGTCAACTGAAGATGTAGACACGGCTGGGGAGTCTGTGATAAGAAATTTAGAATGCAGCAAAAAAAAAAAATAATAATAATAATATCCACAGACAGCCGAACAAGCAACTGTTCAATGGTTGCATTGTTAATATCTTTTATATAGAAGAAAAGAATAGTAGAAAAAAAAAAAGGATAATAGAAAAGTATTTAGCATAAAAACGCATACATTGGCTTCTACACAGAGAGAGAGAGAGAGAGTGTGTAAGGTTAACTTGTTGTTAAATCCTCTCAGAAGATATATAACTCTTGTGATGGAGGGATAAGGATTTCTGTGCGGGGCTTAAAGTTATGGTGTCGTTCCTTTTCCCAACTCTTGTCTGGGCTAATTCTCCCTTCTCTTTTCAAACATTCTCTCCAGTCTTTTTTTGGACGGCGACAATTGTTCTCAAATAAAATGCTCGGACCACAGTGTCTGATCAAAGGTGCTGGTACAAATGACGGATGACGCAATTCAAATGTTGGGCTGGTGATAAACATTAAGCTTCATATACTCAGCAGTTTTTCGATCTGACTGCTATGATGACGATACTTCTCAAAGTTCTTGGGTGACTATTAAATTTCCAATAATCTGGGGGCGACTATTAAACTTTTCAAATCATAAATCACTTTGTCAGGAGCTGCCACGCAATCCAACTTCTTCACAAAAATTAGTTTCACATAATCCTTTCATAATCCTCTTCTACTTCATTGTCCTTTCGTCTTCACTGTCAGCCACAACAAGTACAATCTGCAACAAAAAGCCTCTGTCTGAAATGATAAGACCAGATCTAAATACAAGTAAAATATAAAATATATTTTACTTTCCTTTTTCATACAAAAACATCTTCAGTTAGGAGGTTGTTTGGTCAGAGTTGTGAGCAACCCCACTCCATTGGAGTGACCCGATCTTACTCAACCGTATGCTTCTACGGTTGTAACCTGACTCACTTTTTCAGCATGACTACATGTTTATACTCGGCTGGTTATAACTGACGTTTGGCCATCACGTGATTATCACAGAGTTCTGGCTGCTTCAGCCAAAACCATGTGAATTCCAAAGTTCCTTCTAGCTTACTCAGCTTTATTTCAATTTTTAATCAATGACCATTCATTCATTTCCATTGTCTTCTGATGACCCATATTTAATGGGTACAACTTCTGCCTAGATTTGATTTCAACACCAAAATAAAATGCACAGGTATAATTTCACTATTCAAATTTACTCCATTCTTTAATCAAATAAAAAAAAATATATGTGTGTGTGTGCGTGAAACTCTCTGTCAAACATTCAGTTTTAAATTAAGATAAAATTAAAGTTTCAAGAAAAAAATTTTTTTTTAAGTTCAGTTTAAAAAACTTAGGTATCGAAAATGGAGTGTAAGTACCTAGATTAAAGCAGATATTAATTCTAGCCATAAGTTTTTAAAAATAATTAAAATGTTTTATTTATGTGCATGCCTATGACCCATATTTTATTTTACAGGTGTCCGAAAGTGCTCTAAAACTTTTATAATAAAAGGTCAGGTGTTTCCTAGGTTGCACTCTTTACAAAAAACCCAAAAAAAACCCCCAAAAAACAAGGAAACTATATAATCATTTTCGTCACAATACAATTCTGTCATTTCTCTTTTTCCTGTGGCCTATCTTTCAACATTTAATGGGCTTTGCAAATCATTTTAAACAGATGATTTACATTCCCCAATGAGTTCTGCATTTAAATGAAAACCAATTTCTGGTAATTTCATGATCTTATGTGGAAAAACAAAATTTTACCAAGACTGTGTAAAAATAATAACTTTAAAAATAATTTGGGAGCAAGTCCTGCAAAGGTAACACCAAAAATTTGCTGAAAAAACAGCATAGTATGAAGGCAAAAGGCCCCAAATTAAATAAAATCAAAGTTTTATTGGCAAAATATTTATATTATCATTAAGAGGATAGATCAAAGTATTTTTAATTATTTTTAAAAATGTCTTAATTATTTTAAAAAATGTTTTAATTATTTCTAACACATTCGGAATTTTGGTAGAAAATCTTTTTTCTTCTTACATCAGTGTGAGACCTAAATTGATGTACCGTTTATTGTGTAAAAATAAACGTAATATTACACAGTGCACTTTTTAATCGTGAAAGACACATTAATTTGGAAATTCTTGCAAAAATCAAATAATGGTTGGATTTTGATGAAAATTTCAGGACTTATTCATAATTGGATTAAATCAATTTTGAAATAATTATTTTTAGAAAATATTGGTAAAAATGTATATATTTTTTTTTTTACATATGTTACCCCACCACCAATTAATTTCCAGAAATGTCTAAAAATTTGACTTTGGGCTACAATAAACCTAATATAATTAAATCCAAAAGTTATTAGAAAATGGTAATCAACTGTCTTTTTTTTTCAATATTGGCCTTCTTTTAAAAAGTAGGTCCGAATTACGAAAAATGCAGTAACTACAGCAATTTTTATTTGGATTAACTTTTAACTGCTTTTATGAACAATATAAATTAAGCATATCATAGTTTGAAAAGAAAAAAAAATCAATGAATAATAAATTTTTACAAGAATTATTTTCATTTATTTTATAATATATAAAGTTACAAAAGTATTTTCAAATTTCTTCCACCATTGGGTTGGCTAAGGTATGAAATTAAAGCATGAAGACTACATTTATTAATTGAAAATTGAAAAACTTAACACAAATGATTTAGCCATTGAATTTTTAAAACAATTAAAACATTTTAATTGTGTGCATTTTGATTACCCATATCTTATTTGTACAGGTGGTCGTACATGATATTTATAATTAAAAGGTCACGTGATTCAAGGGTTGTCCTCCCTTACATGAAAAAATAAAAGTTATACCAAATTCGTCTTCCATACTTGTGATTTTTTGGCCGGGTACTGGAAATCATATCAATTATCGCCTCTTGATAAGACGTTGACAGATGTGATGATAAGGATATTGTAATTGAGAAATGCCTTTTTGGAAACATTTCATGCAGTAAGCAATAATTCTTGTTTCAAGTCAACTTAAAGTATGTTTAAATTCAATAATTTGAAAAAAATTGTGTGTCAGCGAGGTGTATTTTATTTTTGTGGGATATTTTAAAACAGAGAATTGGCTTCTGTTTAGAATTGATGAAAAATGGCGGAAAATTTGAAATTTTAAAAACATTTTTTTGAACCTAAATATATTTTGATTCCGATCAATATAATTTCAGCTTGAAATACACCAGGGTATTTTACTTACTGTAATTAGTAAATTTAATCTCTTGGCTTTCAATTAAAGCTAGAATTAAAGTTTCAAGAAAACTTTTTATTTTTAAAATTCTATTTGAATTGAGGTATCGAAAATTTTTATTAATCTGATAATTATTTGTTTTTTTCAAGAATTTCAAATTAATGTGATTTTCACTAGAAGAAAAAACTGCCTTTTACGTATTTTCCTTTGTAAAAAACTATCGTAGGGTACCCGAACGAAAAAAAAAACTATATTTTTCATCAAAATTTCAAAAGTGTTAAAAAAGAGTAAATGTGAAATTAAACAAAGTTTTATAATAAAAAAATGTTTAACAATGCCAAATCAAATCAAATTGAACCACGAGTGATAAACATTGTTTCCTAAACATAACAATAACATAACCATAAACTTTCAAACATTGTTTTTTTTCATAAACATTTCATCATTGTTTCATAACCTGAACCATAAAGAAATAAAAAAAAATATGATCAACAAGCAAAACTAAACGTAAAAGAAATATGAAATTAATGACTAATAAATGTTTAAGTTTTTGTTTCTTTCGTATTCAGTCAGTTAAGTGCCATACGTGATACACGCTTCGGCGATCATGTCTTGAAAGAGACATGACTGACTGGGCAGAAGATTATCCTGCAGTAGGTTGCCATTGCTTTCTGCGGTAGACTGATTGCCAGCCAAGGCTATAGAACCCAATCTGTCCTGCTATTCAACCAATAACTGGAGGAAATAGACGGGTTAATCAAAAACACATAACAAAGGCTAATTATTGATTTCTGCATCAAATTCCAATTCAGGTTACATATTTTTTTTTCCTTTTTTTAACTGAAAACAATATTCTATTTAAGTATCTCAAAAGAAACTTCACTGAGATGAATTAAGATCCTAAACAACAACAACAACAACAACAAAAATGTAACCGAATTTCATCTTTTTAAGTTGGTGACGATTCTAACTTACCTTTTCAGGCCGAAAAGCTTTTTCATAGAAAAACAAAGGATTTTTAAGTTGCAGTTGGGCTTGATATTTCTGTCTTAATCTCGTTAATATTTTGTGATCAATAAAACTTCATATTTATAAAAAAAATATAATTAAAAAAAGATTAATTATTTGAAAATACAACGCATGCTGCTTTTAAAATGAACAAAGGAAATCATGTTACCGGTGTAGAAGAAAAAATTGTTCCTTGCATAAAAACAGTCTCAGTGCACATAGAAAGTAATAACATGGTCTTGCAAACACAGTCTGCTTTTACGAGATATTCATAAAGTTTTGTTATTGATGGAAACTGAAAACAACAGGACAGTTTTGCGTCCGCTGAGAATTGTTGTATAATGGCTCGCCATCATATATTAATGTTGTTGCTATTGTTGGCCGAAAATGCTTCCCATATTTATTGATAAGTTTAATTGTGTCAATAAAAGATGTTACAAATTTTAGTAGATATTTTAGTGAACACAACAATCTTTCTCTTTCACAGACAAACAGACAGACACACACACATACACACACATAAATATTTTTGGTTGATACTCGTATTTAAGTAGATAAATAAAGTTCAAAATAATCATTTCAAATTGTCGGTTGTTTTATAACCAAGTTTAATCTTCGTCAATTTCCGTAACATAAATATATAGAAGAAAAAGTGCTAGAAACTGTGAACGTTTTGTTTAAAGCGTAAATTTATTGTTGTTATTATCATTCTTATTACTTGATATTTTGTATAATAAATGTCCATAATGGTATATTTGTGTCGCTACACGCGTTTCGAGTCCAAAGTTGACTCTATTCAGGCGAATACTTTACATATCGAGATTTGTTTGTCATTCTGACAGCCTAAAATACCGTGCATGTATAGATAAGTGGCGTGACCTTAAGGTCACGTAAGGGGTCGGTGAGCAGATTAGAAAGTTCATGTGCGTGCCTGTTTGTTTTTTGTTTGTTTGTTGTTGTTGTTGTTTTTCACGCTCGCGCGTTAAATCTCATCCGTTTAGAGAATCATTCACATTTTGCTGATCATGATTTTTTTTTTACACTGACTTACGAAATCTGATTTCGACTTTATATTTCCAAAATTGCTTTCAGCGATTTTGACTCAGTTCAACGGATTATCTTATCGAGTTCTGTTTTGTTGTTTTTGAAATACTACCGTTGCAGGTTAACGGAAGTTGGCCTTGTGGTAGATAACCCACTATAAGTCATAAAATGATTATAAAATCAAGAAAAGCAAATTGAGTTAAAAATACACATGTCAATTAATGTTTTACAATTAAAATAATGCTTGAAGGATAGGTCCAACGGAGGTTAAAGTGTTCATTACAAATAATAATGCTGAAAAAGATAATTAGTGCTTCGAAATGTGGAGACATCTTGTAGGTAAGGAATGTTCATTTTGAAGTTGCCACTTCTAGGATCCGTAAGTCAGTAACTTGGTTTGTGAGGAAACAGTCTTTGAAGTAGTCGCTCCTGAGGTCAGTAAGTACTTTTGAGACAGGGAAGAAGTGATGATACGTGAAGGGAGGCGAATGTAGTAGCCGCTCGACTTAAGTCAAGGGGATATCAATTATATTCTTCTCCTTGGTCTCTGCGTCAGTCTGTCTGACGATGCTTTGTGTCTCCGCTTTTTATATCTGCTTTTTGGATCCAAAGCAGCTCGTTTGAGATTTTCATACTTGTATTTGATTTTGGACTTCCCATTGGCTGACAAATAAAATTCGCGTAGGCTCGCGAAATGGAAATTTGATATTTGATTAATTTTTATTTTTCAACCGGAACATCTGCGCGGATACACCTGCGCAGAGACGATTTTTGTTCAGTTGCTTTCTGGTTGTTATAGAGCAAACATCCGGCCTCTCGCTTTTGCACAGTGTTTTTCGTAGTTTCTCTAAGCGTATTTTACGAAGGGTTCGTCAGTTAATATTGTTCAAATGCGTCGTGCTAGGGAGTAGGGGATGGATTTTAGAGAACATTTTGATGACTTTTGAAATGCAGGTATTGTTGGTTGTCTTTGGGTTTATGGTAAATGTCTGTGATGATGTAATTGTTTTTGTTTTTCATGAGTATGGCCAGGAATAACAATTCATTATAGCAAAATTCTAATGTGAACTTAATTTTGGGGTGCAAGTTTTTGAGTGGATTGTATAGTTTATTTATGTCTCCCTATGATGATCTCCAAAGATAAAGCAATCATCTAGCTATCTTTTCCATGATTTAATGAATTCTGTTCTTATATCTTCCCCATATTTGTTTCCTCTTTGGTTGCATAGATTTTCTTCCAGATATGAGAGTATGAGTGCTGCATATGCCGGTGCCATTTTGTTACCATCGCGGTACTTGTTGCTTGTATATAATTTTGGTTGTTAAATTGGAATGAATAGTTTTCTAAAATTAATTCCATACTCTGTATAATAAATTATTTTGTGAAGCGTGAGGGAAATATTTCTGTGTATTTTAATTCTAAAATATAATGGCCTGTTTACCTAGTTAATTGGGTATGTTGCTGTAGAGGCAGTTCTCACCAAATATTACTATGTGGGTCTCTTTTATGGGATGAAGCTTACGAAATGTATACTATCTCTGATGTAGCTTTTTATTTTTGTGGTGTATGATTGTAATATTTTATCTATTAGGTTGCTCAGTCTGCTAGAATGGGTCCGAATTTAAGATCAGTAAGGTTTACGGTATGAATATATTCAGATTGTTGCTCCTGGATAGCAACTCAAATTAGTTTTGGTTTATGTATTTTTGGGAGTCCGTAAAAATTGCTGGTACTTGAAATAAAAGTCTGTAAGAAAATCTTTTTCTTTTTCGTTAGTATTCTACTGTGTGTTGAATACTAACACAATAGAATACTAACAAAAACACAGTTTATTAAACACACAATACTAGACACGTTCTCGCATACGTCTCCACACGCAATAAAATGAATCCAGAATTATTTACAAAGATAAAAAGACACATAAAATTACCCAACAAAAATGATGAAATATTGTAAGGTCTGATGATATGAGCTAATTAAACTCATTGAAATGAGCTATAGTTTATAACTGATATGACGTGTCGAGTTTCCCTTTATAAACTATATATATATATATATATATTAAAACAGAGAGAAATTGGTATAGAAATTGGTATTCGAGAAGCCGTGAGCGTTTTTTATGCGTAGCATTATTATTATTATTATTATTATTATTATTATTATTATTATTATATGCTTTTTTGTATAATATACTAAGTGTCCATAATGGTATTTGTGTCGCTACACGTGTTTCGAGTCAAAAGTTGACTCTCTTCGGGCTAGTAAACTTGTGACTTTACATATCGAGATCTCTTTGTCTTTCTGAGAGCCTAAATACCGTGTACAAACAGATAAGGAGTCAGTGAGCAGGTCACAAAGTTTATATACCTGCGTGTTTTATTTACTTATTTATTTGTTTTTTACGCTCGCTCGCGTTGTGGATATCGGCTCGGAACTAGAAATCGGGGAACCGAGTTCGAATTCCAGTTGAATTCCTTGCATTCACTTACGCGCAAATACCCTTGGGAAAGGTACTAATCCGTCTCTTCCCTCCAGTTATGGGTTAAATAATAGGACAGATTGGGTTCTATAGCCTTGGTCCGCAACCAGTCTACCGCAGAAAGCAATGGCAACCTACTGCGGGATAATCTTCTGCCCAGTCAATCATGACTCTTTCGAGACATGATCGCCCAAAGCGTGTATCGCGCATGGCACTTAACTGACTGACTGACTTTAAATCACATGTTTTGGAAATCATTCACCTTTCTCAGACCATGATTTTTTTTTTATTTTCAATGACTTGCGAAATTTGATTTCGTCTTTTTACTTCAAAATTGTTTTCAGCAATTTTGATTCAATTCAACGGGTCATCTAGTTCTTTTTGTTGTTTTTGAAATACTGTTTTTTTGAAACGGTTCGTTATTTTATTTTATTTATCTTTTCTTTTTTTTTTGCGTGTTTTAATTTAGTGTGTCTGTCTTAGGTTTTTCATGTTCTTTTGTTGAGGGAAAGCTTGTCTTATTTTTATAAATATTTTTTTCCTGCATCGTGAGTCTCTCATAATCGGCATTTTGGTAGATTGGCATTACTCTGAATTTACCTCCACTGCATTCGTGTAAGCGTTGGGAAACGTAGAATTTCCTTTTATTGACTAGTTTAATGTTACTTCTGTCCAGGTATATTCTTGCGCATTCATCTCATTTTAGAGCATAAATTACGATATTTGCTTTACAGCTCAGATTCTTTTTCATTTCGAATGTAGCTGTGTTTTCAAACTTAATGTGTTTTCCTTCTATTATTATGTTTCATACTGCACATGATTTGTTGCATTTTGTGATCCCTATGTTGTGTTGCTCGAATTTTGTTGAGATTAGTATGTTTTTCATTTTGGATTTGCGGTTGCTTTTAATTATTTTAGTTGTCTTCAAGATTTATATTATTTCATCATTTTTGTTGGGGAATTTTATGTGTCTTTTTATCTTTGTAAATAATTCTGGATTCATTTTCTTGTGTGTGGAGACGTATCCGAAAATGTGTGTAAGTATTGTGTATTTAATAAACTGTGTTTTTGTTAGTATTCTATTGTGTTATTATTCAACACACAGTAGAATATTAACGAAAAAAGAAAAAGATGAGAGATATATCTCACCTCATATTTGGGTGCTACATTTCCCACGAGAAATGTTTATGTTGAAGTCAATATATTGAGCATTTTTCATTACATAGTTCATGGCAGGATATTTCTTTCATATGTATGTATACTAATCATAATATAAAGTCATTGTTTGCCTAGATGGGTGTGTCTTTCTATTGAATGGTGGGTTCTTAACCTCATTTTAATTGGTCTGCACATTTTTCCAGCAAATGATCCATCCATTTGTGGGGGCGTTAGTAAGGGCGTCGGAAGGTGGTGATTATATATATATATATATATATAATCACCACCTTTATGAAGTGAAAATATGATACAAAGGCAGATTGAAAATATATCCCTCACGAATGAGGACATCTTATTCTAATTTGCTTAAATTGTTAATTTAATACTACTAATGCTATATCTCTTCCTCGACATCGAGCATTTTACTGACAAACACCAGATTGCCAAAGTAACTTTTTGTCTGTCCTGGCGCTAAGTATTATCATAAATGAAACATTTTTAATTATATATATATATATAATTGAATAAGGAACGAAGAAAAAATTGACAACGTTCAAAACATTAATTTACAACAATGCTCGATATATATGAATATTCATTATAAATTATAGATTAGAACATGTACAATCAATTTCTACTACAAAGTATACATTTTGTTTCGACATTGAAATGATAATGTCTCATATATATATATATATATATATATATATATATATATATATATATATATATATATAACCCCTTGATATTTAACACATTGCTGGAGTGAGAACTGACTTTTCCAAAGTGTATTTCCGCGTAAGTTAATTTGGGATATTCAGCTGGAATTCGAACTCGGCTCCCCGATTTCTCGTTTCAAGCCGATATCAACTGCACCACAACGCACATCCGTTGCACCACCGCGCACGTTCCTTCACTAGGATGAATTAAGATCCTGAACACTAAATGTAACCGGATTTCTTTCAGGCAATATATTTAAATTATTAAACATACTTTTTGAAGGGCCTTTATGAAGTCCATGACGGTTCGTCTTACCCACATTTTCAGGGCGAATCTGAAAAGCTGTTCATAGAAAAACGAACAGGATTAAGTTTCTGTTGGACTTTCTATTTGTCTCAAGCTCGATAGTATTTTATAATAAAAAATGAAATTAAAAATGATTAAATATTTGAAAATACAACGCATATAGTTTCTGTTGCAGAAGCGAAGGAATGGGTGACCTGGAAGGCAAAATTGTAGCTGTTGCCATTCCTACCGTAGGGTTAATCACTTCATCGCCTCAACAATCATAAATTCAAGACAAAAAGAATAAATCTGATTTTGGGTAAATAAATTAAACTTCAATCAGTTGCTGCTGTGAAAAGAGAGGGAGAAAAAAAAGTGGAAAAAAACGCGAAAGAATGCGAAAAAGTATCAGTTGCTGTCAGCTGATGTCCTGGGTCAGCAGCGGCGTTGATGGTAAGTGGAAGCTCGTCGCTCGACCCCAAAGTTATGTCCGTGCATGACAATGTCTCTTCCCTCTGTCTGATGTCTGATTCATGCCGGTTTTATTTTCTTTATATAACAAGACTAAAGTCTGCATAGACTTGTTACTTTTTCTCGGTTTCTTTTCTTTCGTTGGTTATCTCTTCAGTCAGTAGGCAATTTCTTTTTTCTATTGGTCAATATGTTTTTAATATCGGCTCACGAATAAGTAATGAAAAAATAATTGTTCTCTTATCAGAAGATATGCGTCGATCCCCATGCGCTGAACTCAATTCTGTTAGTGTTATTTTACTTTGGTCGTCGCGCTGTCAACATCCGGTTAAACAGAAACGCGTAAGAATCACATTTCCGAGTAAATCAAAGGAATTCCAGTTACCGATGTATAAGAATACTTTGTCCATAAAAATAATCTCAGTGCACACATTAAGTCCGAAGTTTGGTTCTTTCACTTAAACACCCAATATTTGTTGAATTGCTTTCGTCGCTGAAATAGACAAGAGAAAAAGGAGACAGAGACCCTTATTTTTAGGACTGTATTTTTATTCATGAGGCAGTGACGATGCTTTGAGAGGAAAAAATCTTACTGAGCAAAAGATACGTTTTCTTGTCTCATGGACAGCCCTTGCTAAAAAGACTGAGATTCCTCTGTTTATATTTAGAGCCTGGAAGCTTCCTTTTTCTCTTGCATGCGCGGACGAACTTTCCTGTTAGTGGCCTCCTGGGAGATTATTATTCTTTTTATAATTTTATTTATTTATTTTTTTTTAATTATATGTTTTAATTCTATTGTAGGAGCCTCGACTATGTGAAATTAGCCTTTGCCAAACACAACCGAAGTCCCCATCATTTAAAATATCAGAAGTTTGGATGTTGGAATGTGGAAGAATAAAATATTTCATTTTGTATGTTAAAGTAAAATTCTATTAACTAAACATAACAAATTTATAAGAAGAAAATATTCAAAGAGAAAAATCTACGTAGTTAATTAACTTGTATGAGTTAAATGTTCAAAGAGAAAAATCTACGTAGTTAATTAACTTGTATGAGTTAAATATTCAAAGAGAAAAATCTACGTAGTTAATTAACTTGTATGAGTTAAATATTCAAAGAGAAAAATCTACGTAGTTAATTAACTTGTATGAGTTAAATATTCAAAGAGAAAAATCTACGTAGTTAATTAACTTGTATGAGTTAAATATTCAAAGAGAAAAATCTACGTAGTTAATTAACTTGTATGAGTTAAATATTCAAAGAGAAAAATCTACGTAGTTAATTAACTTGTATGTGTTAAATGTTCAAGGAGAAAAATCTACGTAGTTAAATATTCCAGAGAAATAGTAGTAAGGGGCAGAATGTGTGTATGTTTAACAGGTTACTAATAAAGTCTCCGTTCCTTTCCTTTTTATGATTGGCGAGAGAATGAAAAGGAAGGTGAAGCAATAAAAGAAATTGTACTTATCGGACATTAATTTTTAGGAGCCGGTTGAAAATGTCTTATTGTTGTTTCTTTGACGGCGAGTGAGTGAAGAGGAAGATGAAACAATAAAGGAAATTGTACTTATCGAACGTTAATATTTAATATTCAGTTAAAATATCTTGTTGTTTTCGTCGTCTTCTTCTTCTTCTTCTTTGTTGACCTCGAGAACGTGAGGATGGAGAAGAAGGGTTAACAGAAATTAGCATGTGTGAAAAAAGAGAAAGAATGTGACGCGACTTCATATGTCCAGGCCGGCTTGAATTTTTCTTTGATAACTTTTAGCATATCGTCTCTGTTCTGCTCCCATCTGACTGATTGATTCTCACTTTTTTTCCCTCTTCACTTTATGCCGATTCACGTTTTCACGCTGAATGGCTAACTTTTCTCTCAGTTTAGCAAACAGCTTTCCTTCATTGGTTAGAAAATAAATTTAACATCTGATCGCGAAATTTGGCTCCGTCTTTATCTTTTAGCATAGGGTCAATCCTTTTCCTATTCAGCAAAATTAAATTTCACACTTGATTGTGAATTTTTGCTTTGGTCAGATTTTTTCGAAATGTTTTCAGCCATTCCGACCCATTTTTGCGTTTCAGTAACTTGTTAGATGATATAGGATTTGTATCCTATACTATCCCCACAATATATCCCCACCCAAAATAGCGGAGCTATGGTACGGATGCATTAGAGGGAAAGTTAGTCTTTTGTAAGGTGTGTGTCTTTAGGTCTTCGGGTGTGAAGGATTCTTTAATTGTATGTAACTGTCCTTCTAAAAGTACAGTTATGTCTAATTCCTGCATTTCCTCAGCATTTTTGTTTTGTTTCTGTTTTTCTGTTTTTTTTTTTTTTGTTTGTTTGTTTTTTTGTTATGTTTGTTTAGGTCGGGATATTCTTAGTCGAGCATTGGTTTTGGAAGTAAGTTTATGGCTGAAGGATTTCGTAGCTGGGTGTAAGCGTCCTTCAGAAAGGAGTGATATGTTCAGCTTAGTGATCTCTTCAGAAGTTTTTCTTATTTTCTTTTTGGTAACAGTGGAATTGTTAAATTCTGTTAGTGGTTTTGAAGTGACTCAAAGAAATGCTTACTTGATTCGTTGTGCTTTTTCGTTTTATTTTCCTCTTTGTTTTGTTTTAGTTTAGATTTTCATTTGGTACGGACCAGACGTCGAAAATTGTTGTTCTACGGTGGGAAATTTCCTTGTTCTCCATTAAGTTATCCCAGCTGTGGACGACCGCTGTATTTTTTTTTTTTAATCGTATCACCCCGAGTGCAGGGGGCTACGTAATAGTGAAAAAATTGGAAAAAAAATTGGAAAAGATAAAGCGGAAACCACATCCTAAACAGGGAACAAGGGATGAGCCTCTTAACCTGTTCAATATACGTGGGTGGAGTGTGAACCGGGCGATAGATAGATCTATCTACTCCAATTGAAAAAAAAAACATGGTAGTGGGTTACTAAGTTTTAATTTAGTAAAACTCCAGTCAAGAGATATCCGCTAAAATCAAAAATTAAAGAAAACCAATTAAACATGAAAAGCTTAAAATTTAAAATTAGGCAGAAAAAAAAAAAGACTTAACACATTTCTCCCTCTTTTTTTTTCTTTTTTGCTTTGTTTTTGTATCTCAGATTTTAATTATGTGTTCATGTCATATTACCACTTTGTGTTTCAAATGTTATATGGCGAAAATTTTTATGTGGTCGCAAGTTGTGGTTTCCATTTGTTGAATTGTGTTAGAGTAAAGTGTGTAGAATCGTTATGAGAGTTTAAATAATTTTTTTTTTTTAATAGAAGCAAAATATTGAGTTATTGAATTGTGGCATTTCAAGTATTGTCCGTTAGTTGTATGGGATACATATTTTTTTTTTATTAAAATAAGCAACAGGAAAACACAATAGAACATTCTAGAAAAATTGGATCAAAACAGCAGTAGAATTTAGATTACATTTTTATATTTCTCAACCAATCAGCTAAAAACTTAGAATAAGAACATTCTAGAAAAATAGGCTTGAAAGTAAATTAACACAAAAATATTTAGGCCCCAAAACAAAAATGTAAAATAATAAATCTGATTGGTCAGTAAATGTTTTCACACCCTAATGTTAGGAAGATTAGTTGATCCCCTATTAACGTATATAATACACACAGTGTTAGGAAAAAAGGTCAGTCACCAGGCAGTCACCAAGCAGGCCATTAAGTCCGCATGACACCGTATACTTTGCCGGCCATGTCCTTTCTTCCATGCCAAAAGTTCGTGACCTCGCTCCAAGGACCTTAAAAGAAAAGCCGACGAAACTTTCTTTCAGCAACGCGACACGCTGCCGCCAACTGAATGTAAGTAGGAAAGGCTTATTTACAGACTTTGCTAATGCAAACTCATACACGTTTTTGGACAAAAATTAACTTCTTGCCAAGTTTATATTTCTCAAAAAGGCAATTTTAGAATCATGTATTTTGTTGGTTTCTACATACCATTTTATTTTGTCACGTAATAAATTGTTTGTTGTTGAATGTCCGTTGTAAATTATTCCTTCACTTTGCGCGATTGCAAAATAGAGTGTTGTATTTGTGGGGGAAATAATCAACATACAACCCAGCAAATACCAAATCCCCCACAGTTGCTTTGTGTGGCTACAATAGACCACTTGACCTGCTATGTTGGTGAAATGAATTCTTTTTCCCTTTTTTTTATCGTAAGTTGTGCTGGGAGAAGGCGGTGAAGTAAAAAATTTGTAGAAATGGGAAGGTGAATACATGACACGAGGTAATGGATCTAATTTAGCAAATACGTCTTCTTATCCCGTAGAGAGCAGGATCTATTTTTTAAATTTTACTATTCGAAGCATATTTTTGGAAAAACTCTCTCTTAAAAAAAAAAATTACATGGTTTTACATTCCCCGTGGAATCTTGCTTTTATCTAATGAAAAGAAATAGGGATCCACACTGAATTTCTAGAAGTTTTATGCAACTTATTGTATCGGTGCGGAGGACTGATGTAAAAAATATATTTTATTGAAATTTCTAAAAATAATTATTGCATAAATATCTTCATTCATTTAAGTTTTGAAAGGTTCATTAAAATCAAACAATTCGTAGATTTTTGCATAATTTCTAAATTACAATGTCTTTTAACACCCCCGCAAAAACAATTTGCGTAATTAGATTTTAGTAGTAACCTGTAGGAAACAGCCGGTGAATCGCAGACGAAACACACACACACACACACACACACACACACACACACAAAATTAACCGATATTTCGAACTTATTTGAAAGGATTTATATATATTTAAAAAAGTAATGACAACAAACATTCATTTTTCCTTCTAATAAGAAATAGCACACAATTTAATGATAAAACTTTATTTATTATGTTGAGCCCATTTAAAATCATGCAGTTGTGTTTTTTCGGCAATTGCGTGGAGGTATCAACTTTAAGGAGAAAGAAAAACCAGTCGTTATTTGTTCCGCTATAAATGCCTCTTTACGAGCCATTGTGCCACTCGCAACATCACTACCTTTTTATCGCTCACTCTCTCTTTTTCTTTGTGTTTTTCTTCATGGCATAATCATTGGTGTTTCCCAGTTGTTTAGTGGAGATTTGTACTGGAACGCGGCTGAATATCTCAGAAGTAAGATTTTTGTGCTAATGTTTTTTGTTTTTTTTTTCGGGACGGACTCATGAAAAGTGCGATATTTAAATTTTCGTATTTGTTTTTTTAATTGAATTTTGCAAGGTGGATTTTCACTCACACATACACACACGTGTGTGTGAAAGGTGTATGTATATAATTATAAATATTATATATATATGCAATTTTTGTCGGTATCACCACACTTTTACAACACTTACACGGTTTCTTGCACTTTTTCTTCTATATATCTATATATATATATATGTGTGTGTGTGTGTGTGTGTGTCTGTCTGTCTGTGTGTCTGTAAAAAGAGAAAGACTGTTGGGTTCATAAAGAACTACTAAAATTTGTAATTTTTCATACAATAAAAGTTATCAATTTTATATGGGAAGCATTTTCAGCCAACAATAGCAATATTAATGTGATTGCGAGCCATTATACAACAATTCTCAGCGGACGCAAAACTGTCCTGTTGTTTTCAGTTTCCATCAATAATAAAACTTTATGAAAACCTGGTAAACAGACTGAGTTTGAAAGACCATGTTATAACTTTCTGTGTGCACTGAGACTGTTTTTATGCTAGGAACAATTTTTTCTTCTACACCGGTAACATTATTTTCTTTGTTCATTTTAAAAAACAGCATGCGTTGTATTTTCAAATAATTAATCTTTTTTTAATTATAATGTTTTTGAAAATATGAAGTTTTATTGATTGCAAAATATTAACGAGATTAAGACAGAAATATCAAGTCCAACTGCAACTTTTAATCCTATTTGTTTTTGCATGAAAAGTTCTTTTGCCTTGAGTTGAAAAGGTACGTTAGAACTCCCACCGACTTCATAAAAGCCTGAAATTCGGTGACATTTTTTTTTTTTTGTGCGCTTAGGATCTTTAATTCATTTCAGTGAAGTTTCTTATGTTTGAGATACTTAAAAGGAATTTTGTTTTCAATTTAAAAAAGACAAAAGAAATGTGTAACCTGAATTCGAATTTGTTGCAGAAATCCATAATTAGCTTTTTTTTCATGTGTTTTTTGGCCTCTGTGGCTCGTAAAGAAACAAAAAAGAAAATATTTAAAGCCATTTCAATTTCATATTTTTATTTCTGCTTTTGATCGTTTTTCTTACTTTTTTATTTATAGTTGAGGATGAATGTCTAGTATTTATTGTTTAATAAACAATGTTTATCAGTGGTTCAATTTGACTTGGTTTGGCATTGTTTTGTTGATGATATTGATAAAATAAATCCTTGTTTTTTCTCCTTTTTAACACGTTCTGAATTTTGTTGAAATATAGTTTTTTGGTAAATTTTCGTTTTAAATCCCGTCGCTTTTCCCCTTCAAATTTATCCAAAATAGCATTATCTCTGTGCAAATGTATATGCTGAACTCAAATCAAGTGTTAGTTATTGAAGAAACTTAACTTTTTTTTTATCTGAATGTCCATAAAAAACGAACTATATCTTGCACTTTTTCTCTCCCGTAACTCTCACGAAGTCATGTAATTAACTGCAGAATGACGGACTGCGCATGTGATCAAATTTTTTGTCAATTTTTCTTCATTTACTGATACTTCCGGGAATTAAAGTAATGCGCTATTGTATTTCTATGCTTATTGCTCTCAAAACAGGCAGTACATCGCCGGAAGTTTCAGTTAAGGACGAAATTCGACCAAAATTGCTACCTACGTAGAACGTCATTCTGCAGTTAATTACATGACTTCGTGGGAGTTACAGGAGAGAAAAAGTGCGAGATATATATTTTTTTTTTATGAACTTTCAAAGCAAAAACGGTAAGTTTCTTCAATAACTAATTGTTGATTTCAATTCAGCATATACATTTGCACAGAAATAATGCTATTTTGGATAAATTTGAAGGGGGAAAAGCTGTCGGTACCTAAAACGAAAGTTTACCAGTTTTTTTGTTTGTTTGTTCCAGTACCCTACGATATTTTCCTTTTTACAACAAAGGAAAATACGTAAAAACCCAGTTTTTTTTGTTTTTTTTTGTTTCTGGTGAAAATCACATACTTGAAAAAATCAAATAATTGTTGGCTTAAATGAAGCTTGCATGACTTCCTCACAAATGAATGAAATCATTTTTAAGGTTATTATTTTTACACAATCTTGGTAAAATTGTTTTTTTTTTTGTTTTGTTTTTTTACATCTGTTACCACCTCCACGTAAAATATGAATTATTTTTAAGTTATTTTTACACAATCTTGGTAAAATTTTGTTTTTCACATCTGTTACCACCTCCACGTGAAATTACAAGAAATTTGTTTTCAGTTAAACGCAGGACTTATTGGGGAATGTAAATCATCTATTAAATGATATGCAAAGCCCATTAAATGTTGAAAGATAGGGTACAGGAAACAGAAACAAAAGAATTGTATCATGCCGAAAATGATTAAATTTTTTTTTTTTTCTGTAAAGAGTGCAAGCTAGGAAACATCAGAACTTTTAACACTTTTGGACACCTGTAAAATAAAATATGGGTCATCGGCATGCACACAATTAAAAAAAATGTGTTAATAATTTTAAAAATCTCATGGCTAGAATTAATATCTGCTTTAATCTAGGTACTTCCACTCCATTTTCGATATCTAAGTTTTAAATTGAATTTTTAAAAATAAATACTTTTTCTTGAATCTTTAATTTTAGCTTACTTCAAAAATAAATCTTTGGCAGAGAGTTTCACACACACATATATACATTTTTTTATTAATGATTGGGGTAAATTTGAATAGTGAAATTAAACCAGTCCATTTTCTTTACTAATGGTTGCTGACAATTCTGACCAAACAATCTCCTAACTGAAGATGTCATTGTATGAAAAAGGAAAGTAAAATATATTTTATATTTTACTTGCATTTGGGTCTGATCTTATAGCTTCAGAAGGAGGCTTTTTGTTGCAGATTGTATTGTGGCTGACGGTGATGACAAAAGGACAAAGAAGAAAAGGATTATGAAAGGATTATGTAAAACTGATTTTGTGAAGAAATTGGATTGAGTGGCTCCCGACAAAGATTTATGGTTTGAAAAATTTAATCGTCGCCCCGAATTTGATGCAGATTTTTTAAGAGTAGCCCAAAAACTTTGAGAAGTATCATTGTCGTAGTGGTCAGACTGAAAAACCACTGAGTATATGAAGCTTAATGTTCATCACCAGCCCGACAACATCGGAAATTGAATCTTCCATCATTTGTACCAGCACATTTGATCAGACACTGTAGTCCCAGCGTTTTATTTGTGAAGAATTGTCTTCGTCAAAAGAGTCTGGTTCGATAAGAGAAGAGAGAATTGGCCTGGACTAGAGTTGGGAAGAAGAACTTCAACATAAGTTTAAGCCCCACACAGAAATCTTTCTCCCTCCATCGCATGAGTTATATATCTTCTGAGACCATGTAACAACAAGTTAACTTTACACACTCTCTCTCTCTCTCTCTCCATCTAGAATTCAGTGTATCAGTTTTTTGGCATTTGGTCCTAATGTTTCAGATGGAGGCTTATCGTAGGTTGTATTTGTTGTGCAGTGACGACAGTGTCACTGAAGATGAAGAAGATTATGAAATGATTACAAGAAACTGATGTTTTGTGAAGATGTCGGATTGAGTAGTTCCCGACAAGGAGATTTATGATTTAAAAAGTTTAAGAGTCACCCCAAATTTGTTGTGGATGGCTGAAATTTGATAGTTGCCCAAGGTCTATGAGAAATATCGTCGTAGCAGTCACACTGAAAAACCACTGAGTATACGAAACCTGATGTTTGTCACTAGCTCGGCAATATCAGAATTGCATCAGCTGTTATTTGTACCAGCACCTTTGCAAGACACCTAGTGTTTTTTGTTTTTTTTGAGAAAAATTGACTCCGTCGAAAGAGTCTGAAGAATGTTGTTGAAAAGAGCTATGTATCTTCTGAGACGATTAACAACAAGTGAACCATGCATACTCTCTCTCTCTCTCTCTCTCTCTCTCTCTCTCTGTGTCTAGAAACCCATGTGTGAGTTGTTATGCTAAAAACTTTAACTTTCTGTAACCTTTTTTTTCTTGTATATAAACATTAACAGTGCAACCATAGAAAAGTTGTTTGTTTGGCTTTCCATGGACATTATCTTTTTTTCTTTCTATTTCTTTTTGCTGTATTCTAAATGTGTCTTCATCTTCAGCTGACAATAAACGAACAGCATGTTTGCTTTCTTGATCTAATAATCACAATGTGGACACGAAGCAAATTTAAAACAGTGAGCTGGTTGACTGACTTTTGGATGCTCAGGGACCTATGGCCAACCCCTTGAGTTCAGTTAAGACAGAACAGACACCTCAACCCTAAGAGGAAGAGGCCGAATGTTGAGGGGCCAGAGTGAAAGAGTTAGGTCTGGTGTATGTTGACCCATGGACATAGCCCGAGGGGCGAGAGTGTTAAAGGTGGTCTTGTTACCACCAGGATTTGACCTCATGGAGCCAGAGTGTTAAACCTGTACAAATAGATTCTGTCCATTCAAAAGAAGCAAGTGATCTATGTCCTATCAGACCAAGAAATGGTGCTCCTAGCTGGGGCAGTTGTACAAGTTCATAGTGGGGTGGTACAAAGAAAACACGGCCCTGACATGGACAGAGGTTAAATCGACATTTTGAGTGGGGAACAGATCACCCTGGCTGCAGCCATAGAGGTGGCTCGGACCTGCAAATGACTCTGGGATAGAATAAGAGTGGGTGTAGGAAGGAACCCCCCAGCGGGCCAAAGTATTGATGAAAAGGAAGGTCTGTTATGGCCTAAATTGTTGTCCCTTCATTGTCATATTCTTCATCTAAAACCTCTTCTAGGTTAACTATAGGTTCCTCAGAATGTGATCCCCTTTGAATTTTGGCATCGGACATTTTGCGGCCTTAAGTGCCATATAGACTGTTTCCCTCTTGGACAAATTATATATGAGTTGCCGCGATCCAATATGCGCCAGACAGTCCTTTAATATTCTTGGGTTCCCTCTAAAGGCGAAAACTCATGGTCCCCCAGTAATTTTTCAGGTCAGATATCAACCAGTACCCTGCTAGTTTGTCTTCAACTGCTACACATTTAGTTTCTTACTGTATTCTTGTCTCTCTTCTTATTTGGTTGGCTATGTTCTTGGGGTGGTCATTGTCAACACAACTTTAAATCCTGGTTACCACGGTGCCATTTGTCACATCATAGTTTACCAGTCGTCTGAATGTCCAACTCTCGAGATGATTAATAATTGAACACTTCAATTCAAAATCTGCCCTATCCCATGTTGTGTTTAGTTTTGATCATAAGGCTGGGAAATCAAATTGTCTTTGGGAAGCATACTGGATATGTCCAGGCATCATGAAGACACAAATAATAAAAAAAAAAATAACAATAAAATTAAAGACTTCTATATACATTCTTTTGTTACAGTACTTGATTAGTCTTGACAATACAATCTATCAACTTTTCATGCAAGCAATTATTGTCTCTTCCTGTTTCTTAAGTTGAATGTAACACTTTATCTTGTTTGGTTAAGTTTGGCACAAGGCGTATGTTGCTGGTTTTATTCAGACAGGAAGGCACATGATACCTTCATCTCATGTCTGCTATAATAGTGGCAGGTGTGAGGTCTCATTCTTTTTCTCAACACACTCGGTGGTGTGAGTAAATCTAAATTAACCCCTGCTCATGTCATCATTTGATTGTCATGTTTAAAATTTTGAGTGTGTAGTGTATGTCTGGTTAATTATCTAAGTTTACCCAAAAGAGGCTGGGTGTGACACAACTTTAGGTTAAATATAGAATTTCCGTGTATGTGCACTTGTGCAAAATTTCTCCAGTTCCTTCCTAAATGAGAGTAAGATTGTCTACTTTTCTCTACCACTTCTCTGCATGTTGACATAGCCCCAACTGAGGTGCTGTCTACCCAAAGACAGCTTCACAAGTTTGAGCCAAACTCAGAAACGTGTATCTGGCATAATGCCATAATTTTGAATTTAAATTTGTTTTTTTCCTAATTTAGAATTCAGCTTCATCATTTTCTTTCTCTATTTCTAAGTTCATTCTAACACCTACACATATTTTAATAATAATCTGTTGGAAATTCAGCTCTAATTTCACATGCCATCAATAATAAAATGTATCTTATCGCATTGTACAATTGATTTTTAAACCAATAATCCTATATTGTGTATTTCCTTCCTACATTTTCTCTGAATTCTTTTTTTTTTTTTTTTTTGACAGCATGTCTCTGAGATAGCACCTGAAAACTATGATGAATATTCATGAAACAAGGAAGAATTCTTACAATGTAAAATGCTTGGAATAGCTGTTTAACACACAAAATCCAGACAGGAGAGAATATATGAGAAATGTGTGGTGGTTACATTGTCCAAAAATTCATATCTAATAAACATTTTGTTACCCACTGGAGAGAAACATTTACACTGTGAAATCTGTGGATACAAAACTTTCCGAAATGTAAATCTCAAAAGACACATTAACACACACAGAGGAGAAACTTTCCTCTGTTAAATCTGTAGAAATGTTTCAAAAATACAAATCTCAAAAAGCACATAGTAACACAAACTAGAGAGAAAGCTTTCTCTTATGAAATATGTGGTTGTAATTTTCCTTAATACCATATCTCAACCGAGACATGTTAAAACACACAGGTAATAAATGTTTCTGTCATGAAATTTGTAGTAGGAGGTTTCCTTCAAAGTAAATCTCAACCAAGATTTGTCAACACAGACTGGAGAGAAATTTTTTCACTGTAAAATTTGTGGTAGTAATTTTTCTGAAATTCACATCTCAAAAAGCAAATGTTCTCACACACTGGAGAGAAAGCTTTCCACTGTGGAATTTGTTGTCGTAAGTTTTCCCAAAATTCAAATCTAAAACAACACAAGTTAACACACACTGGTGAGAAACTTTGTCACTGAAAATTTGTCGGAAAAAGTTCTCTCAAAATTCACATCTGTAGGAACAAATGTTAGCACACACAGGAAAGAAATCTTTCCACTGTGAAAGTTGTGGTAATATTTCTAGAAAGACATATCTAAAAGAACACATTAACACACACTTGTGAGAAAGCTTTCCCTTGTGAAATTTGTGGTAAGAAGTTTTCTCTAAATTCATGTCCTAAAAAAGCACCTGTTAACACACACAGGAGAGAAAGCTTTCCACTGTGAAATTTGTGGTAGTATGTTTTCTAAAAATTCAACTTTAAAACAACACATGTTAACACACACTGATGAAAAAACTTTCCACTGTGAAAGTTGTGGTAAGAAGTTTACCAAAAATTCAACTCTGAAACAACACATGGTAACACACACAGGAGAGAAAGCTTTCCACTGTGAAGTTTGTTAAGAAATTTTCTCAAAATTCATCTGTAAAACAACACATGTTAACACACACTGGTGAGAAACCATTTAATTGTGAAAGTTGCGGTAAGAAGTTTTCTTTAAAATCATCTCTAAAAGCACACATGTTAACACACACTGGAGAGAAGGCTTTCCACTGTGAAATTTGTGGCAGTATGTTTTCCACAAATTCAAATCTGAAACGACACATATTAACACACACTGGTGAGAAAGCTTTCCACTGTGAAATTTGTGGTAAGAAGTTTTCTGAAAATTCATCTGTAAATGGACACATGTTAACACACACAGGAGAGAAAGCTTTCCACTGTATAATTTGTGGAAAGAAGTTTACTCTAAATTCACATGTAAAACAACACATGTTAATGCATACGGGAGAGAAAGCTTTCCACTGTGAAATCTGTGGTAAGAATTTTTCTCGAAATTCATATCTGAAAAAACACATGTTAACACATACTGGAGAGAAAGCTTTTCCCTGTATAATTTGTGGTAGCTATTTTTCACGACTGTTATATCTCAAACGACACATGTTAATACACAGTGGTGAGAAAGCTTTTCATTGTGAAATTTGTGGTAGTATGTTTTCCAGAAATTCAAATCTGAAACAGCACCTGTTAACACACACTGGTGAGAAACCTTTCCACTGTGATATTTGTTTTAAGAAGTTTTCTAGAAATTCATATCTAAAAGAACACATGTTAACACACACTGGAGAAAATGCTTTCAATTTTGTAATATGTGGTAGTACTTCTCCCGAACCTCATATCTCAAATGACACATGTTAACACACACTGGTGAGAAAGCTTTCCACTGTGAAATTTATGATAAGAAGTTTTTTCAAAATTTATTTCTAAAAACACACATGAAGAGAAAACTTTCCACTGTGAAATTTGTGGTAGTAATTTTGCCTGAAATTCAAATCTGAAAGAGCACATGTTAGCACCCACTATAGAGAAAGCTTTCCAATGTTAAATTTGTTAGAAGTTTTTTCAAAATTCATCTCTAAAAGAACACAAATTAACACACACTAGAGAGAAAGCTTTCCACTGTGATATTTTTGAAAGGAAGTTTACCCTCAATTCACACCTGAAACAACACAATGTAGCACACTCAGGAGAGAAAGCTTTCCATTGAGAAATCTGTGGTAAGAAGTTTTCCCAAAATTCATCTCTGAAAGAACACATTTTAACACACACTGGAGAGAAAGCTTTCCTCTGTGAGTATGTGGATTTAAGTGTTCTGAACATTAAATTCTAAAATGACACACACTGTAGATAATGCACCTGTATGACTGGCTGTCGGAAATGGCCATGGAGATGAAGAAATGTGATGAACTTGTACTATGCCATGCTGAAATCATGTCTGTGTCACCATAGTTTGTGTTACTACTTCAAGATAAGGGGTGACAAATAAAATTCACACTGGTAAATCTTTTGTCGTCATTGTCACTAGAGGTGAAAGGAAGCGTATGCATTTCTTGAAGGTGATATTTACATGGGTTTTTAGATAAGAATTGACTGATTAACAAAAGATGAGAAAGAAGAGAAAATGATGTGGTATATCCATAAAATTTGAATTATTAATTCCTGAATTCCAGTTATATTACTTCATTTAAATACATTTTTGAAGGTCGGCCACATAATATACCAGTGTCCGAATTTCATAGGCCACATACTATACCAGCACCGGCATGATTTTGGGAGAAAGAAGGTGAAACAATGGGCATTGAGATGAAGAGAACGTGACCAACTTCTCTGGCTAGATAACTAGATATATTTTCTCGTAAGATTAAAATTGTTTTTTAAAAATTTTGACAAGCTTTTCATTGCTTATAGATAAAAGAATTTTTTTGGTAAATAATAAACTTTTGCAAGAATTGTTCTCATTTTCTTTTCAGTTTTAATTAGTAAAATTTATCATTTTTAAAATTTTGTATTTCACTCATTAGATATTATTTTTAAGTAAAATGTATATTTCCTAATCATAAATGAAAAAGCTTAGTAGAAATCCTAAAACACCAATATTTTCAAAGAATTTTGAATGGCTTTTGCAAATATATGTGACCATACATGATATTATCAGAAAATATATAGGAAAACTATTTAATCATAACCTTTCTACAATTTCATAAAATACCAGATTTTGGAAAATATTTTCCTAATTTTGTCAGATTCATGACTGTGAATTAAACATTATATGAAAAATGTGCTCACACTCTTTTCTTTCATTATATTTTATAGAAAAAATTCCCGTAGAGCCATATCATGTCATCACACTATCAGTATATCAACGCCTTAAATAAACAGATACTGTCGTTTAAAAAAATTCATTTCTGCATTATTTTGAACTTAAATAATATTTGTTGTAAATCTAATTAATTATAATTCCTCAAAATTTCTGTAGAATTTATTTTGTGAATGTTCTTTTAATAAAGAGAATAACAATAGCAAAAAAGCGGGCTAAAAATGGCACTAAAATCGAATAAAATGTACAAAGAAAAAATATACAAATATTTCTTCCAGTCAAAATAAGTTGTAAAATAGAGCAAAGTATTTTGATTATTGGAAAATAAATTTAATCTTTAAGGTTGAAATTAAAATTAAAGCTTTCAGAAAGATTTCTCACATTTAAAAATTTATTTTAAACCGTATGTACCACAAATCTGTTTATAATTTATTTATGAATCATAGCATATGGAGTCATTGGTCAAAATAAGAAAAATAAATAAAAAATTTAATAAAGTAACATTGCCAGCATTTTTTTTTATGACTGAAAAAAAAAAAGTTGAAATCTATTGCCCCAACTTAAACAATACACATGAGATATTGACAAAGAATGGGTTGAAATAGATTCTTAAAATACATATTTCCAGGAGATCTTAGGTAAAAGTTAAGCTATAAAATATATAATTTCTTTTTAATGTATTGACAGAGTCTCACTGTCTTTCTGTCTTTAACCCATTCTTTAATCTGGTTGGAGACAAACTAGCAGACATGTTGCAAACAGTAACTTATGCAGATTTCGTTAGCAGAGATCTTACTATGAAGAAAGGATGAGGTGATGTGAAATAATCCAATATCCACCCCTCCTGCCAAATTCAAATCGGCAATGATTGAAATCAAATAGATATGAAAGAATTACTGAACACATGTTTCAGTTGGTGAGTGAGAGCTTTGAAATGCGGTGAAGAAATACATCTCACGTGCAAGTTAAAATGTGATTCATCTCCACGAAGATAGTCTTAATAATATTCTTATACAAAAGAATGGAATTGTGAACATTTTTAAAATTACAGCTCAACCGCTAGAATGGCACAGAATATTATTGTTAATGTTAATTAGAAAAGTTTAATTTCTCCTACTGAACACACGCAAGGAAAAACATTTATAAATTGAACACATCAATACATTTAAAAATATACATATCACAATCACATTATCATAAAAACACATGCACGATTATTATTACTTGTACCAGAAATTTGTGCTTCAAAATAGCAAAAAGTACCAGAAAGGTTATAAAACACACACACATACACACACATAAAAAATAGATATAAATTTATGGAGTCAAAGTCAATCACGTCATGCGAAAAGACCACCAGAAATTCTACAATTGATGACAAAGGTCATGCATGAAGCACACAGAATAAAAGACAGCAATTCTCATACTACATCCGTGAAGACGAACACAAAGAATAATAATGCACCAACAATCAAACAATATACTGAACAATGAGCAAGAATCCTACTTCCAACCAACGACATTTGTGAGTTATTGACATATTTGTGATCGAAAGTTAATTCACGGTTTTAAAAAATCTGCCAAACCTACCGACCTACACTTTTTTCGTGTTTACATACGGATCCTTGCGTTCATACACTCACACATATATATTTCATAAAGTCGGGATATATATATATATATATATATATATATATATATATATATATCTAATACGTTATTTTTGAAAAACTCGCAAATGTAAATTGGAGAGACGAGTTTGTTAAATTCGTTGCATTCAATTATGTACAAATATCCTTGAAAAATGTATTAATCCGCTTCTTCACTTCTGCTATGTGTTAAATAGCAGAAGTGAAGATAGGCTGGATACTATAGCATTATTTGGCAACCAGTCTACCTCAGAAATCAGTGGCAACATGAGAAAATCTTCTCCCGAGTCAGTCATGTCTCTTTCGGGACATAATCGGCCAAATGTGTATCATCTATAACACTTAACTGGTCGATTCCTTGCATGAAACTTAGAATAAAAGTATTTCTTAATTACAGTGCTCTGAACTTTGAAGTAGATGATGACAGCCAGATGTATGAATGATTGAAGTTAAGCTTAGTATGACTGACCAGAATTGATATAAATTTTTGAAAACTAAGTGAAACTTTCGTCAGGAGAACTGCTTGAAAACCGTGATCTTTAAATGATATGGCACTTAGATATGATTTCGAAAAACTGGAGGAAAGTTTACGTGAAAAACATATCATTTTTAAAATATTTTAAAAAATATTACAAAAAATTATTTGTATTAAGCTTTTTGATTTATAAATATAGTCTTTGTTTAATTAAATAAATAATCGAAAGCACCAAGTGACCGGAAGATGTTTAAAAGAATATTGAACCTTTATAAATCATGATCATTAGCAAAGAAAAAATGTCAACAATTCTGATAAAAATTCATTATCCTTTGAATTTTTTTTCGAAATATGCACTTAATATATATCATTCATAAAATCAAATGTTTATCTAATTTAAAAATGACGTAGTATTTATTGTATTTCTCGAAGCAAATATTCGGAAGATTGGTTCCTTAAAAATATAAACAGATGATTTACATTTCCCAAGGGGTTCTGCATTTAACTAATAAAAAAAACATTTGGGACCAGAAGTGATAAAAAAATATCAAACATTCCTAAAAATATTCATTGCATGAATAACGTGAGTAATTTGAGAATAAGACCGTAAAGTTTAATTAAATTAAAAGTTATTCGATTTTTCGAAATATAAAGATTAATGCGTCATTCCTGCTAAAAACGATCTGCGTAATATTGCCTTTGCCAGATTTATAACCTCTAGTATATATTGGGTGTATCGATGTAAAAAAAAAATATAGCCCAAATTCCTTAAGACATTCGCTATTTAAGGAAATTTCATCTAAGTTTGATTCTTGTACAAATTGACAACCTGTGAAACATGTTTGATTTTAGTTATGTGTAAGATTTCAGTTGACATGAACATGAATCAATGTGAAAATTTAAAAAAATAAATCTATATTAAAATTGCAACTGATTCCTTTTTTGGGGGAATGATTTAATGTATATCAGAAAAAAGTTGTTAAAGTAAACTTCACATTAAAAGTATTTCAGCTAATTTGTATTTATTTATTTTACATGAGCGCATTTATTCAGATACTTACTGTTAATTAGAATTTTTCAAAAAAAAAAAAACTATTCTTGAAACTTTAATTTACTATTTCCAGTAAGCAAACTACTCGGGTAAATTTCAAACAGAAATTTATTGGAATCTAAAATGTTGATATTTTGAGATTTTTTTAAATTTTCAATTTTTCGGCCATTTTTTTTTTTTTTTTTTTTTTTGAGTGATCGACACATTTGTAAACAAAAGTTAATTCTCGGTTTTAAAAATCTTGTAAAAATTAGGTTTACATCTCTCACAAGTTGTTTATAGAAAATTAGCAAATTTAACGTTAAATTAATCTGATTTTAAACAAATATTCTTTATGGCATGTAATTTAGTATAAAGGTATTTCTTAATGAGAAAGGTCTGACTCGTTGACCTTTTAGGAAGGGAATGATAACCACTGTCGTAAATCAGTTCACACATCTGGTAGTATGGTGACCAAAAAATTACATAAAGCAATTTAACATTTCGTAAGTGGAACAAGCCTTGAAATATGTAACTTTTAATGCTGAGTCTGCATAATTTCCATAGCAAAAGAAAATGCACAGATTAACATTAATAAAAAAAATTATTAATGATTTTAAGAATCTTAATTCTAAATATTTTGTACTTTACTTTTCAATTATTGATCTGCAAATAAATTCCTTGCTTGATAAAATATTAACCGAAGACTGGAAAAAATTTAAAAGTTGTTTGAAACTTTATAAATCAACATAATCAGCAAAGAAAAAATGAAAATAATTATCATAAAAATTCATCATTTATTGATTTTTTTCTTCTTCAGAATATAATATGCTTTAATTATATTATTTATAAATCAAAAGTTTATCTAAATGAAATATGGTGTCATTTTTAATGCATTTTATTTTAATGTTCGGGGAAGATTTTCGAAAAAATATTTTGTAAATAAAAACAAATTACATGATTAATATTCACCAATGAGTCCTGTATTTAACTAATAAGAAAATTGGTATACATCATGAAATTTCATGCAATTAATTGGAGTTGGGTAGCGGGTAACAGATGTAAAAAAAAATGCTGTTACCAAGATTTTCAAAAAGTAATAATTGCATAATTTCATTCATTTATGAATAAGTTTTGAAATTTTAATTATAATCAGACAATTATTAGACTTTTGCAAGAATTTTCAAATGCAATTGTATTTCACCGCCAAAAAACGATTTGCGTAATATTACTTTTTCTTTAGTAGTAACATTATAAGCGGAAGAGTTTTCCCTCATCAGAACAACTAGAACGACGTACCCGTGTGGGTCATTTCCAAACAAATTGCCGCATGTGTTTGTGCTGGTATTGTGAAAGACCAGGTCACATGAAGAGGACCTGTCATCGGCGAAGGAGGACAAGTTTAATGAGTAAGGTCCTCTTTCGGTCACCCAGATGAAAGGGGCCATGTCGGGATCCCGGTGCGGATGACCCTAGAGATGTGATATTGCCGGTACATAAGGTCAGTTGGAGTGAGGGCTAAGGTATTAGGACACATAAGAAGACAGCAAGGTGTCTCATGTGTTAGTCGAAAGGGAAGTATTTCCTTGTGATATATTTGTGGGTTGATCAGAAGTAAGATCTGTAATACATACAGTGTCACAAGTCTCGGTGCTGAATCAGGAAGATTATGTCCGCTTGAGAAATAAGGGTAAATTGAAGGAGGCAGACTTAGAAATTACTCAAGCGGCAAGGACTACGATGAAGATAAAGTAGATGGTGAAAGTTGATGGCACGAGCAGCGTCCAGAGGTTTTATATGGCTTCAGGTTTGTGCAAAATGCGATTTTGTGACAAGATTGGCTTCATCGTCATGTAGCCGGAATGAAGTTTAATCCTCCTGCTTACAAGAAGTAACCTCGGAGGAAAAGTTAGAGAGAGCAGACAACAAAGAAAAGGTTTAATTAAAATTACACCTGAAACAGATATTAAAAGGGGTAAAGAAACCCAAGCCAAGAAGAAGATGTGATTGGTAACAAAAAAGGAATAAGCTCTAAGCGACACATAGCCACACCGACATACATTTGAAAAGAATAGAAGATAAAAGGACTTGCTATTATTCCTGCCAAAAGGGGTGTGAATACTATGTTATTAAAGAGACTTCTGGTACATGAAAAAAAAATTTCAAGTTATTTCATTAAATTAAAAGGAAGAAATCTTTTACATTATTGCATGAAATTAAAAGAAAAATGTTTTACATTATTGCATGAAATTAAAATAAGGAACTTCTTTACATAAATTGCATGAAAATGGATATTTTTGTATTTGCATATGATTTGGAAAAAGGACACTTCTATTTTGTACAAAAATTGTTTTCTTTTTAGTATTGCTTAAAACGTTCAATGCATGTTTGTATGGAAATGTTTTTTTTTTTTTTTTTTTTTTTTTAGGGGTAGAGCCTAAATATTAATACGTATTTTAAATAGTGTAACCGGTATCAATAGTGACATGTATTTCATAAATGACAGGTGACGTGGTGATTGATGTAACCCTATTTTCAGATAGCTGGTATTAATTTTAAGTGATTTTCAAAATGAGAAGAGATTTCTCAAAAACTAGAGGATACATTTATTTTTGTCAGGTAAGATAGCCAAAATGTTAACAAGTGAAAATACAGATACAGGAATCACTGAGTGAAAAACTCTTTTGTTGAGTGAAGCAAAATTTATCAAATATAATCCAATGTGTTTTGACGATGTGTGATTCTAGGTCAAAATACAGCCTTGGAATTTTCCTTTGTAAGTCTGGTTTGCATTATATACACATCTCTCACATGTCTTAACCAGACACGGCACGTAATAACAAGCAAACCTGCTTTGGCTGATCCGAGATCAACAACAGAACGCGGGCGGCATCGTCCAAAGCTCAAGAATGTTGGCTGGATGCAGTAAAGGGTCCTGATATATATGTTCCTTTAACAAACCAGAAAAGAATTCAGTAGAGACTCTAAAGCACTTGGTTGCACAGAGTCTCACACTGAAATATTCTAATCCAAAGTTGCCCATCAGAGTATCCTTTGACGCTTCTACTCTTGCTCTAGGATCTATGCTAGAACTGAAGCAAATTTCTGCCCACTTTAAGCTGGAAATGCTATCCATCCTGTTTGCATATGAGTACTTCCAAGGGTACGTCTATGGACAGAAGTTCTTGGTTCTGAATGAGCACAAGCCGTTGAAAAGCATCTTCACCAAACCTATAAACAGGGCAACACCGCGAATTCAAAGATTTCTACTGAGGCTACAGAAATATGAATTTGATATGGAATGCACACGAGGTAAGCTAATTTCTAACTGATACCCTGAATCAGGCAGCTGTAGGAAACACACCTCATGAAATTTCGGATGCAGAAATGAAAGTTCATGTTTAATCCATTTTAATGTTACTGTCGATGAGTGAAAGACGGTTTATTAAGATCAGGACAGAGACAGCAAATTTCAAACCTGCAGTAATTAGCACAGCAGGTATTTGCTGGTTTGACACCGTCATAATATTGACTCCTGTCTCAGTTCATATTTTAATATCAAGAATGAAATCACTTAATATGATAGATTACTCCTCAAGGGACATCAAACCATAATCCCATCCTTCATGCGCAAAAAAATGGATAAAATTTTTCATCGTGCACATCAGGGCATTAAAAGACAAAGTCCATGGCCTGGGGAGCTCTATTCTGGCCAACCATGAATGCTGAAATAATAGACATGATTCAGAACTGTAACTCTTGTCAACAGCACAGAAATCAGGAAGGTTCTGAACCTCTCCTGAAAGAGTACCTACCGGACCAACCCTGGTACAAGGTTGGCACTGACCTTTTTAAAAAACTAGGAAAAACAATCTCATGGTTGTGAATTATCACTCAAAATATTTTGTAATTAGCACACTCTTGAACACCACTGCGTCCACTATTGCACAGCAGACAAAGAATATTTTTTCAAAACATGGAATCCTCAAATTTTTATTCTCGGACAATGGCTCATCAAAAATTTACAAAAGATTTTCAAAGGAATGAAATTTCTTCCACATCACAAGCAGCACAGATTTTCGTCAATCTAACTGTTTGATGGAGAAAACAATCCAAATTGTAAAGAAAACACTGCCCAAGTGCTTTAAAAATGGTAATTATCTATATTTGGCTCTCCTAACCCTACGTACTACAACGGGCAAAGATACCACACTATCTCCGGTACCCTTGCTTACGAAGAAAGAGTTACGGACCACACTTTCCACCATAACACAAAGCTAACAACAGAATAACCGCCAAAGATTACAGAGAGCTTCCCCCCACTCAACATAAGTGATCATATTCGCATTGATAACGGAAAAACATAGTCAAGACTGAGTACAATATTGAGTCGTTGCCAATAGCCGATGTCGTAATTAGTACTATTAGAAAATGGAGAAAAGTCTCGCAGGAATCGCAAAGATCTTTTGCATGTAACCACTACACAGATGTTTCCAACATATCCATACCCTGATGGGATACTGAACAGACCTCAGCCACCCGAGATGCAAAAAACAACTACAAGAAATGCTCTAACTAGAAAAATGTCAGGGCTGGTGACATGTTCACCCCAGTGGTTGTCAAACTATCAATTTTACTTACATTGACTCTACAGGATTTGGGAGGGAGATCTTGTATATTCCGCATTGACTGCTCAATGCCGGAAGCGAGGTCGGGAAAAAGGCACTTTTTGTAGGAGTCGGGAAATAAACATCGATCACAAGAATGACAAGTTGCCCTTACCTTATGTCATCTTATTCTAAATTGTGTTAACACAATATATTTCTGCTCCCTTGATGAAGTCGACTCTCCGAAACCGGTAAGGCTAAATCCTTTCATTCTCCACTGTAACATACATAAAAGTATCTTTGATATCTGATACAAGTGGTGTTCACATTATAACAATGAATACGACGATTCTCATTCATTCACCAATATGAACTTCGGTTCCACTAAAACTGGTGTTGCACCTTTTAGATCAATACATGGGAGTCACTTGTTGTAAACCATCGAAGGAATTGTAGCCATAGGGAGCTGGTTAATGTTTTTTGATTCGGCTTTGTGTCAGATCTAACGGAACTTCCTACAGATTACAAGTTTTATGCAGAAATATCATCGGAACATTTTCATCAGAAGGTTGATTATCGGCAGTTTTGAATGTGTGGAATTGTGTGGAATAGTGTAAGAATAAAATATACATTTTTCATGTTAAAATAGGAATTTATTAAAAGAAATGAATAACAAGAATTTGTAGAAATTAATGTTCAGTTAGAAAGTTTAGGGTATCAAGAGTTGTAGAAAATGTTCGTAGTAGTAATGTAAGTATTTAAAATGTCCGCAGAAGTTTAGAGTTCATGGTAGTGTAGTAGCAGAATGTAAAGTCTTTGTTCCTTCCTCCTTTTGGCAGGTTGCGACAGAATGAGAGAGAGAGAGAGAGAGATAGAGAGAGAGATAGAGAGAGAGGGGGCTAAACAAATAAGGAAGTTGTACTTAACGCGACCATTTGTCCTATCTGGTGGTGTGGAGTGAAAAAGAAGAAAAGAAAATTGTATGAAGAGGTTAAATGAAACTGTGACGTGTCTCTCGTCCGGGTCGGCTTCTTGAATTTTCTTTCGTTACATTGCCACGTTGTCCTCAGATAACCACTTCCATGTCAGACTGCCTTTGACAAGTTAGCATCGTTGTTTAAATAGGGAAAAATCTCATGATGCCGGCCCCAGCAAACCTTTTCACATCTAGGCGTGAAAATACGTCATATATGAATTTGCTGTTTTTAATCCAATCAGGATTAAAAATTTCGCTTAAGTAGATATTAACAAGCCAAATTATCTCTCTGTTTTCAAGGTTTGCTTTGGAGACTTAAGAATACTACCAGGCACTCACCACATCACAGTGGATCCACAAGTAAAACTTGAGATAAATTCTCCTATGAGCCTGCCTTTTGCATCTAAAGTGGAGTTAAAGTTAGATCTTGAAAGTAGGAGACAACAGGCCGTGATAGTTACAGATGAGCACTTCAATTCAAAATCTGCCCTATCCCATGTTGTGTTTGGTTTTGATCATTAAGCTGGTAGATAAAATTGTCCTTGGGAAGCATATTCGACATGTCCAGGCATAATGAAGACACAAGTAAAATAATAATAATTTAATTAAATAAAGGGCTTTTATATACATTATTTTCTTACATTGGTTGGTCTTGACATTACAATCTATAAATTTTTCATGCAGGCAATTATTGTCTCTTCCTGCATCTTAAGTTGAATGTAACACTTTATCTAGTTTGGTTAAGTCTGGCACAAGGCGGTTGTTGATGGTTTTATTCAGACAGGAAGTCACATGATACGTTCATCTCATGTCTGCTATACTAGTGGCAGGTATGAGGTCACATTCCTTTTCTCAGCACTCGGTGGCTGTGAGTAAATCAAATTAAACATCTCTCTGTCACTTCTCTGCATGGTGACATAGCCCCAACTGAGGTGTTGTCTGCTCAAAGACAGCTTAACAAGATTAAGTTTGAGCCAAGCTCAGAAGCATGTATCTGGCATACCATAATTTTGAATTTAAATTTGTCCTTTTCCTCATTTAGAATTCATCTTCATGATTTTCTTTATCTATTTCTAAGTTCAATCTAACACCTACACATACGTGTTTTAATAAAACACGTATGGAAAATCTGCTCCATTCTCATATGCCATCAATAACAAAATATACCATTTTGCATTGTACAATTGATTTTAAACCAATTTCATAATCCTATATTCTGTGTTTCTTTTCTATATTTTCACTGTATTCTTGTTTTTATTTATTTATTTTTTGACAGCATGAATCTGAAATAGCACCTGAAAACTATGATGAATATTCATGAAACAAGGAAGGAATCTTACACTGTAAAATGCTTGGACTAGATGTTTAACACACAAAGTTCACACAGGAGAGAATATACGATAAACGTGTGGTGGTTACATTGTCCAAATATTCATATCTCAAAAACACGTTGTTACCCACAGGAGAGAAACATTTACACCGTGAAATTTGTGGATACAAACCTTTCCAAAATGTAAATAACAAAAGACACATATTAACACACAGAGAAACCTTTCCACTGTGAATTGTGTGGTAAGAAGTTTTTTCAAAATTCATCTCTAAAAGAACACATTTTAACACACGCTGGAAAGAAAGCTTTCCTCTGTGAGTATGTGGATTTAAGTGTCCTGAACATTCAATTCTAAAATGACACACACTCTAGAAGAACTAAATCCAACTGCTGGAATAGCAGTTCCATCCTGTTTAAATACAATTCTAGAAGGTTCCGGACGAGTTGGCGGGAAAGATTCAAGTCACTCACCTTGTACTAAAATCTGTGATTGGTCACAAATTGACTAATCTGATATTGTATGCTGAACCATTATGGAAAAGTGTTCTAGAAGATTCTCAACTGCGATTTCAAATTGTTTGATGATAAATCTACATCGATTATTCAACCAATCAGAATTGAGAAAATTGCAAAGGTATTGTGCCTAGGTGTTACACAATGATATTTGTATGCGTGCATGTGAAATTGGATATTCAAACTGCAAAATTCCACCCCTTCAAATAATTTCTTGAAATCTCTAGAAATTCAGGATGGATATATCATTTTTTTTTAGGTGAAGTGTAAGAACTATTTCGGTTAGAAGGGAGATTTAATTCAAATGCTACTTTCTAAGCTTGTACTGAGCTTGATTTCATTTTGCGAAGCAGCAGGCGATGTTTGCCAATGGTAGAGCAGATTTCGGCGTACTCTCGCTGCTGACCAATCACAGGGCACGTATCTTGACGAGGGAACAAAAAAAATTTTCCCGCCAGGGATTGCACCTGCCGGAGAAGAATAGTAGCAGTAGCAGTACTGGGCTCAGACAGGAAGGACATCAGACGGTGTGACGCGTGATGCGAAACCAACTATGAGTTTTTCCTTACATTTAGAGGGGTCATTAGCTGTCATTGATCTTCGAACACCCGAAGTGTGTGTTTTATCCCTATATTAACGGGATATAATTCTTGAAGTATTTTTTGTGGCGTAGTGAACCTACAGTTACCTGGCTATTCGTTGGTTATCCCATTAACCAAATCGAATCGCCTAATTGTGGCTTCCTGAGTCCCTTAAATATCCGACTTCATATTGAATTGTTGCTGCGTTTGAGAAACCCTTCAAGTGCTGTTTGACTTAAGCCACTACCCGAAAGAAGAAGAAGAGAAAAAAGTTAACCCAACGGGTCCCTGGAGAAAGAAGCTTTCGATGATGGGAACCCTGGCGTGTCCGCCTTACGGTAATTCGAATGTAGGAGAAAGCTCTTTGTAATTCCACCTTCCCGTAAGTACTTTGTGTTTGTGTTCGTAAAGCACACCTTCCTCTTTCCCTCTTGGCTAATTCGTGGCTTGGTCGAAATATTTTTATTGTATGTTCCGCGATCAGTTTCGACGCTAAAATACCCATAATTTTAGCAGTACTCCTGTTTTTATTGTACATATTTCTCATGCTAATCATTTATTGAAAAGTACGTGTTAAATGTAAAAACCTTTTTATGTATTTTAATTTTATATGTTGTAATAAATAGTTCTGTAATTGAGACGCACGCAATCCATTGCATTCACTTACGCGCAAATACCCTTGGTCTCTTCCTTCCAGTTATGGGTTAAATAACGGGACAGATTGGGTTCTATAGCCTTGGCTGGCAACCAGTCTACCGCAGAAAGCAATGGCAACCTACTGTGGGATAATCTTCTGCTCAGTCATTCATGTCTCTTTCGAGACATGATCGCCCAAAGCGTGTTTAACGTATGGCACTTAACTGACTGTGAACACATGGTAACACGTTAGAGAGAAGAGTTGCTCCCCTTCAACGCGCTGGGGGGAATTCCAGGTTAAAGTATACCTCCCACGAGGATAAATTCTTATTCTACTAGAGTTGAACATGTTTTTTTTAATAAAAGAAATAATTCTTTTATTCTACTAAAATTACTCGTTTAATTCTTTTATTCTGCTAAATTTAACATTTAATTCTGTTATTCTACTAAAAGTAATTGCATACTTTTTTTTATTAGGCAAGACACTTTAGATTATATTGTGGTGATACCGACCAAAAGCAATAGACCGGATGTTTGCGCTTTCACGACCAAAAAGCAAATGACCATAAGTCGTCCGTGCTCCGCCGGCTCCGCGCAGATGTTCCGGTTGTAAACTAAAAATTAATTAAATATTAAATTTCCAGTTCGCGAGCCTACGCGAATTTTATTTATTAGTCAACGGGAAGGCCAGAACCAAATACAAGTGTGAAATCCCAAATGAGCTGCTGTGATCCAAAAAGGTATAAAAAACGGATACAGAAATCATCGCCAGGCAGACCGACTCGAGGAGAAGAAAGTAATTAATATCCCCTTGACCTAAGTCAAGCGGCTTACTACGCTCGCCTCCCTTGCCTCTTTCCTTCTTCCCTGCCTCAAAACCTACTTACTGACCTAAGAAGCGAATACATCAAAGACATTCCTTACTTACACGCTCCAAATTCCTAAGCATCAATTATCTTTCAGCATTTTATTGCCATTAACATTTTAACCTCCGTTGGACCTTTACTTCAAATATTACTTCAATTGTAAAAACATTAATTGATATAAAAAAAAATGCTATCTTTCCACTCAATTTGCTTTTCTTGATTTATAACCTTTCTTTATGACTTATAGTGGGCTATCTACAACAAGGCCTAATTCCGTTAACCTGCAACAATATACAACTAACCTTCACTAGAACGGACTCTCCACTACTAACAGAAAAGAATAGATAAGCAACCCACTACAATGTAAATCATGTATTTTTTTAAAGAGACTATTTTTCCAGAAACTTGTTCCGAAAAGTAAAATAGAAATGCATTAAAACTACGCCATTTTTAAGTTAAGTAAAAGTTAAATTGGTTTTGTAAATATTAAGAATATCGTATTCTGAAAAGAAAAAAATCCAATTTACAATGAATTTTTATAAGAACTGATTTCATTTTTTCTTCGCTAATTATGATGATTTATAAAGATTCAAACATCATTTAAATTTCTTCTATTCATTCAGTGTATTCAGTTACTAATTGATTAAATAATGACTATATTTACAAATCGAAAATGGAAAAGATTCAGGCTTAATACAAATCATTTAGAAGAAAGATTTTTAAAATAAGTTTTAAAAAATTATGTTACACTGCACATTATTTTCTAGGAGAAGTCATTTTTGTGATCATATTTCCAGATGTGTAAACTAATAGATAACAGGGGTTGTCATAGCCTATTTTAAAGGTTACTGAGTCAAAACTTTTTGATGAAGAAATATTTTTATTCTAAATTTCATGCCATAAACAATTAATATTTGTTTCAAATTAGATTAATTTAACTTTAATTTTTTTAATTTTCCAAAAATAAAGAGTCATGGATGTATATTTTCTTTTTGCAAGATTTTTAAATCTGACACTTAAATTTTGTTTCCAAATGTGTCGATCGCTCAGAAAATGACCGAAAAAGTGTTAAACATTTTAGAATTATAGATTCCAGTGAACATAATTTCTATTTAAATTACACCCAACTATTTTGCTGGAAATAGTAAATTTCATTATTTGGCTTTCAAATAAGATAAAATTGTAGCTTCAAGAAAACGTTTATTTTATTTTTAACAATTAAATTTAAAACTTAGGTATCGAAAATGAATAGAGGTACCTTCCTTAAATTAACAAACCTTTACCTTGACACGAACATTTAACTCAAATAGCCAAGTAGGTGCGAAGTTTTGCTCTCAACTACGTACGCACGATACGTCATAAATATTCCATCAAAAATCATCAAGGCAGACTTATCCTCACGGCTGAACTGAACGGACGACCTTGACGACGCACCAAACCGAATCTGCAAGCGAACCAGCGACCAGATCAGAAACTGTTAACAACCCACTACAGTAATATTAGATTCTCAAGTAGATAAGAACAAACACTTTCCCATACGCAGACACATACACGCGTCGCATAGACGCTTATCAATACCTTAGTAGCATTCTTAACCAGAAAAGAAATCTGGATGACGAAGTCCAATACAGACTGAACTACGCAGGTACAGCATTTTAGAAAACTCCGAAGTAGAGCTATTGACAACTGTAATTTGTCAAGTAAAACCAAAATGATGACTTATGATGCAGTGATCATTCCTAGACTTCTGTTTGGCTGTGAACTTTGCGTTACTTACTAACGACACCTCAACGGCCTTGAAAATTTTCCTATCAGAATCTTTAAAATGATCTTGAAAAGTAACTGGGAAAAGAGGCGAACAATCACAGCATTACACGAAGTTGCTGGATCTGCAAGCACTGAGGCCTTTATTATGAAAATTAAATGTCAACTATGTTGGAGTGGACATTGCAAACACATACATAAGGATTCTAAAGAAAATCTTCTTTGAAGAATTACAGACATGTTGACTTAACAGAGCTGGCCAACGGAGAGGTTAAAGGGTACACTGAAGCATTACTCGAAACAAGAGGCCATTGACACCAATTCACTTGAAGCTCAAAGTCAGAACCTGTCCACGTTGTGACTGGAGAGTCACCAGGCTGGTGAGATCTTCGAAAATAAGCGAACTGAAGCTGTGGCAACCAAACGAATGAGAAGGAAAGCACAGGAAAATAACCCAACCCAGAATAGCCTCCCTAATACCACAACCTTCCAAATCTGCTAGCGGATATGCGGATCAAGAATCATGATTTCTGCGTAACGTTCGGAATCATGAAACCGCTAACTAAATTTTCCAGACTGCCATACAATCTTTTAAGAGTGGCTGCCAAAGATGATGATATACTAGCCATATAAACATTACAAATTTTGTAAAATACAGAATTGTTACTGTTTATATTAAAATATTATAGTTTAATACGTCTTGTTTAGGTACCCCCACGAATTCGCTGAAAAAACAGCATAGTATAACGAAGAAAGGTCCCAAACTTCATAAAAACATAGTTATATCGGGAAAATTATGTTATAATGATGATATAAATGGAGAAACGATCAAAATATCTCTAATCATTTTTTTTAAATTTTTATTTCTCTTTTACATGTTCAAAATTTTGGTAATAAATCTTATTTATCTTTCGTCTATGAGTAACGCAATTTGTACAAGTGTTACTACGGCAAACTTAATATTACGAAACTCATTTATTTTTGCAAGTAAAATTTGGAAATTCCTGCAACAATCCAATAATGGTTGGATTTTGTTGAAACATTCAGAACTTATTCACAAATGAATGAAAACATTTTTGAAAGCATTATTTTTATAATCTTTGTAAAAAAATGTATCTTCGCCATTTGGAACAAAACAATGTCGCTGACGTGACGTGGAATCTCTGTTAGAGATCCCATGTCGAAACGTACATCTGACACCTTGAATTTTGAAAATGTTCTCTAATTTATATATGCATGTGTATATATATATATGTATGTGTGTGTGTGTGTGTGTGTATAGATGTCCAGTCCGTAAACGGTGAAGATAATCCAACATAATTAGCTTAAATAAGTATTATATCTATATATTAAGTGTTATATCTATATAGAGAGCTCAATGGATGTTATCCAGAGCAATATGATATTTATAAAGGAAACTCAACACGTCATTTAAATTTGTTATAAATTATAATTCATTTCAATAAGCTAAATTAGCTCATTTCATCAGACCACACAATATTCCTTCCATTTGGTACAAAAAAATTTGCCGGAATAAGCATTTTCTTTAACTGAAGAGAAGGATAAAAAAAATATAAGATTAAAAATAAAAATATGAAGAAGGAAAAGAGAAAAAGGAAAAGAGAATCAGGACGTAGGCATTGGCGTCAGATCGGCAGAGTGTTCAGACCAGTCGTGAAGGGATTGACCTCTGAAGAAACTTCTAATTCCATTGATATGTGTGTTTGTGTGACCCCATAAAAAACCCACGCATTTATATTGACCTATATCCATATATGCATATGCGTACATTCCCATATATACTTACAAATGTGATTTTCTTTATGCTTATACATACGGATCCTTGCGTTCATACACTCACACATATATATTTCATAAAGTCGGGATATATATATATATATTGGGCGAGTATAATGACAAAAGACTGCCTTCTTCTACCGAACGCCCATAGCCCAGTGGTAGAATCGCCGACTGACGCCAATTCGGTCGGGTTTCAATCCTGGGTTAAAAGCAATCGGAGTCTAACCGTACTGATGAGCTGTGATACAGCGAAATAGATCTGTCTGCGGACACACACACACACATATATATATATATATATATATATATATATATAGCTTATACATAGAGATATATACCAGATCAAATCATAGCTTCCCCTATGTAGATAGGGGTCGCAGGTTCGAATCCTGCCGAATGACACACATTTTCGTAATAAAAAATGTATCGTAAATAATCAGGCCAGTAATACTGTTTAATTAAAAACAGAATATCTACTTAAATACGAGTATCGATAAAAATTAATGTTCAAACAATTCATTTCAAATTGTCGGTTGTTTATAACCAAGTTTCGTTAAAATTCGTTAATTTCCGTAACATGTTTACATTTTTGTTGACATTACGATACATTTCAGAGTAGATATGTTTGTTGCGATAAATCGAAAATTGTGTTATATAGGCTTCATTAAAACCTCGTTTAGACTGGATATATATATATATATATATATATATATATATATAATTATGCCAGTAATTCTCACACATACTCCCAAATTACGCATATATTTTCATATTTACATACATCCTCACATCCATATCTATATATGCTCATAAATGTGTTCTTCATACCTACATTTATCTCTTTATATCCACATACTATTATTGTATTATATATATAAGTATACGAGCAACTTTTTATATACCCCTATGCATAAAGTCAATGTACGTCTGTGTAACACTTAACTACCAAACAAGGTGGTATATTTTCTTTTCATACGTCTTAATAAACAATATATCCATACCGGCATACCTCATTCGGATTGTTTATACTAACCTGTACACATATGGGTAGAATGATTAGTACATGAAGGTATAATAGTCAGTTCAAGATTGCACAATTGACTGCATCTAAAATTAACATAACTCACATATAATCAGTCCTAATATATAGGAGGTGTTGGCTGAACTCAATTGTTATTCTACTTAGGTCGTCACGCTGTCAACATCCGGTCCAACAGAAACGTGTAAGAAACTCGACATTTCCGACAAGATCAAAAGAATTCCAGTTACCGGCGTGAAAGAATAATGAATTTGTTCATAAAAATAGTCTCAGTGCACACATTAATTCCGAAGTTTGGTTCTTAAACTTAAACACCCAATACTCCTTGAATTGCTGCCGTCACTGTAGTATAGACAAAGGGAAAAAAAGACAGTGACAATTATTTTAGGACTGAGTTTTCATTCATGAGGCGGTGATGATGTTTTGAGAGGAAAAATCTTACTGATAAAAAAATATGTCTTGTTTCATGGATGTCACGAACTAAAAAGACTGTGATTCCTCGATTTCTATTTAGAGCTAGGAAGCTTCTTTTTTCCCGGCATGCGCGGACGGTCTTTCCTGTTAGTGGCCTCCAGGAAGATTATTATTCTTTTTGTCATTTTATTTATTTAATTTTGTGTTTTTATTTATTTCTATTGTAGGGGCCTCGGCTATGTTTGTGAAATTGGCCTTTGCCAAACACAACCGAAGTCCCCATCATTTAAAATATCAGAAGGTTGGATGTTGGAATGTGGAAGAATATAATATTTCGTTTTGTATGTTAAATTAAAATTTTATTAACTAAACATAATAACAAATTTGTAAGAAAAAAATATTCAAAGAGAAAAATCTACGTAGTTAAATGTTCCAGCGAAATAGTAGTAAGGGGCAGAATGTGTGTATGTTTAACAAGTAAGTTACTAATAAAGTGTCTGTTTCTTTCTTTCCTTTTTTTTTTTTGATCGGCGAGAGAGTGAAAAGGAAGGTGACGCAATAAAGGAAATTGTACTTGTCGAACGTTAATATTTAATATTCGGTTAAAGTATCTTGTTGTTTTTGTCGTCTTGTTCTTTGTTGACCTCGAGAATGTGAGGATGGAGAAGAAGAGTTAAAAGAAATTACCATGTGTGAAGAAGAACGAATGTGTGACGCGACTTTATATGTCCAGGCCGACTTGAAGTTTCCTTTGTTGCATTTTAACCTGTCTGTTCTGCTCCCATCTGACTGACTGATTCTGACTTTCTTTCCCTTTTCACTTTATACCGATTCACGTTTTCACGCTGGATTGCTAACTTTTCTCTCAGTTTAGCAAATAGCTTTCCTTCATTGGTTAGAAAATAAATTTAACATTTGATCGTGAAATTTGGCCCCATCTTTATCTTTCAGCATAAGGTCAATCCTTTTCGTATTCAGCAAAATTAAATTTCATACTTGATTGTGAATTTTTGCCTTGTTTTGATTTTTTCGAAATGTTTTCACTCATTCTCATCCATTTTTGCAGATGTGCAATTTTACTTTTTGCGTTTCAATTGTTAGATGTGCTACGTGTTAAATGTAACAAAAGAGAAAAAAATGATTGATCAAAACTCAGAGATAATTCACAGACAAATATTTAATTTACAAACCACACCAAACAAAATATTTACAAATATACAACTTTTGTTGCATTCAAAACAAGAAAACACAGAGTTTACTACCGGCGAGTGTTACGACGAGAAAGGGGAAGGTAAGGTGTCAAATATCTTTACCCTATTAAGTTGGCGAAGAAGTGCTGTACTTTTTGGAAATCCTTAAATAAGTATATAAAGAATAATTATTAGTTTGGTCAATGAAAAGAGTCAAAAATATGTATTTACCCATATAGTTCCATGAGGTTTTCTTTCAGGTTTTAGTTGGTTGGAATCTTCTTAGAGATTCTTTCGGCTGGATATAAATCCTTAAATCAAAGCCGGAGTTGATAATGTCAGCAAATCCTGGTAAAAACTAACCACTCTTTGCCCAAAACATATTTTTAAAGGCGCTAACACCTAATTTGCATATTTCTAGAACCTTTCGAATTCTCTCGAATCTACTGGAATATTCTGGCATCTTCCAAAACGTTCTATTCCTAATTTCTCTATTTTTGTGACTACATGAATTAAAACTTTTTTGTAATAACAAGTAAGACTCAATAGCGTCGTTAATACAACTTTTTAGACATTATTAAAATGTTTTTATATATAAATGCATCATCGTAACGGATGATATAGGTTTTGTATCCTATACTATACCCACAATATATCCCCACCCAAAATAGTGGAGCTATGGTACGGATGCATTAGAGGGAAAGTTAGTCTTTTGTAAGGTGTGTGTCTTTAGGTCTTCGGGTGTGAAGGATTCTTTAATTGTATGTAACTGTCCTTCTAAAAGTACAGTTATGTCTAATTCCTGCATTTCCTCAGCATTTTTTTTTTTTTTTGTTATGTTTGTTTAGGTCGGGATATTCCTAGTCGATCATTGGTTTTAGAAGTAAGTTTATGGATGAAGAAGTGATATGTTCAGCTTAGTGATCTCTTCAGAAATTTTTCTTATTGTTTTCTTTGGGAACAGTGGAATTGTTAAATTTCGTTTTAGAGTAACTCAAAGAAAGTCTTACTTGATCCATTGTGCTTTTTCGTTTTATTTTGTTATTTATTTATTTTTTAGTTTAGACTTTCGTTTGATACGGACCGGATTGTGTGGGTGCGGTAGACTGATGTAAAAAATATATTTTTACTGAAATTCAAAAAAACAATTATTGCATAAACATCTTAATTCATTTATGATAAGTTTTGAATGGTTCACTAAAATCAAACAGTTGATTTTTGCATAATTTCTAAATTAAAATGTTTTTTAACGCCCCCGCAAAAACCGATTTGCGTAATTAGGTTTGTCATAGCAGTAACCACTAGGAAACATCCAGGGATACTGCACGCTACTACAGCGGATATTGTAGCAAAAACAATCATGCGAGAATGGATCTCCATCTTCGGTTGTCCGACAGTTATCACCACGGACCGTGGACCGCAGTTTCAGTCCACTCTATTCCATGAATTTGTGCAGATACTGGGTACGAAACAGATTTCTAAAACCGCTAACCACCCAGTATCAAATGGAATCGTCGAAAGATTCCATCACCAACTTAAAACAGCATTGGCCAGCTTCGATGACCCACATACATGGGTAGATAACCTGCCCTTGGGCATGTTTTCACTACCCTCAGTAATCAAGAAAGATTTGGACAGCTCTGCAGCTGAGCTAGTTTTTGGAAAGTCGTTGGTCTTATCTGGACAGTTCTTCGAGCATAAAGACCAATCTCAGCCTACAGCGACTTTCGTCCAATTTTTACAGAATAAAATGTCAAAAATAGCTTTCACGCCATCTTGCACTTACAGTCGAGACATATACATCGGTGAATCCTTAAAAACCTGCGAATTCGTATTCATCCGCCAGGATGCTGTTAAAAGACCTCTCTCCCCCCCCTCACAGCGGCACATTCCGCGTTTTAAAAAGGGCGAAGAAGTACTATACCATACAGCTACCTTCAGGGAAAACTAACATAACATAAGTATTGATCGTCTCAAGCCAGGTTATGTTGAAAGTGACACTCATCAGCCAAAACAACATGATTTCAATCTCCCAAATCTACCGCCACATCCACAATCACCTTCACCCTTTCCTCAGACCCGGCTCATACATACGCGGGCTGGAAGGAAAGTTCATTGGCCATCAAAATACAGACATTACTGTTAATTAGTCAAATTTGAAAAATTCATAAGAATTTTTTCAAATGTGACGTTGCACTGGGTTCGCTTAGAGGGGGCTTCTCGCATATCCAGCGATCGACAGGGAGTGCCACTACGTTTGTTCCATATACCACCAAATTCTTCTCCGTCTCCCGTTTTTATATCCGGTGAATTTATAGGTTATAAAATCATCCAAAAGTTGGATGGTGGGATTTATCGATCTTCGGTTAACTAGTGCAATGCAACAATATCGGGGATGATGAACAGAAAAAAAATCGACAGTACGATAAAATTCAAAATCCAAACAGCAATATATATTTGTACGTATATTTAAAAAGAACTGCAGATATTTGGCAACATATTGTACAAAATGAACAAAATAGAAAAAAAAAAAGAATAAAAATAAAATAAAATAATAATGTCTCTCAAAGTCTTTCTTTCTTAGTTCATTGACTGGTCAGGGCTAAATGTCTTTATTTAGTTTTTTTTTCTTGGATCCTTTTTTCAAAACTTATTTATCTCTTTTCTTTTTTTGTTTTAGTACACGTGCCTCCAAACATCTTATTCACTTATGTTTTTTTTCTCTTTTAGAAATTCAACGGTTATATTTTTAACCAAACGAAGATTTAACCAAACGTTTCTTTCATTTCTCTTTTCTTTTCAATTTATAATTCTTTTTATTTATATTAATCTGCGCATTTTCTTTTGCTATGGAAACTATGCAGACTCAGCATTAAAAGTTACGTTTCAAGGCTTGTTCCTCTTACGAAAAATTAAATTGGGTTTTTATGATCACCACAGGTGTGAAATGATTTACGACAGATGTTATCATCCCCTGCCTAAAAAAAATAAACGCGTCAGACCTTTCTAATTAAGAAATACTTTTACACTAAATTTCATGCCATAAACAAGTAATATTTGTTTAGAACCAGATTAATTTAACGTTAAGTTTGCTAATTTTCCATAAACAACTTGTGAGAGATGTAAATCTTGTTTTTGAAAGATTTTAAAATGGAGAATTAACGTTTGTTTACAAAAGTGTTGATCACTAAAAACAACAAAAAAAAAAAAAAAAAAAAAATGGCTGAACAATTAAAAACTTTAAAAAATATCAACATATTAAATTCCAATAAATTTCTGTTTGAAATTTACCCGAGTATTTTGCTTACTGGAAATAGTAAATTCAATCATTTAGCTAAAATTAAAGTTTCAAGAGAACGTTTTTTTTTGTATTTTGAAAAAATTAATTTAACACTTAAGTATCGAAAATGAGTGGAGGTATCTACCTGAATGTATGGGCTCATGTAAAATAAACAAATACAAATTAGCTCAAATACTTTTAATATGAAGTTTACTTTAACGACTTTTTTCTGATTTTAAAAATTTACATTAAATCATTCTACCAGAAAAGGAATCAGTTTCAAATTTAATATAGTTTTTTTTTTTTTTTAAATTTTTACATTGATACATATTCAACTGAAATCTTACACATACATAATTAAATTCAAACGTATGTTTCACTGGTTGTCAATTTGTACAAGAATCAAACGTAGATGAAATTTAATTTAAGAACGGATGTCTTATGGAACTTTGGCTATTTTTTTTAACGATTCACTCGATATTTACTATAGGTTATACTCTGGAAAAGGCAATATTATGCAGATCCTTTCTTGACAAGAATGACACGTTATGATATTTTTGAAAAATCGAATAACTGTCTGAATTTAATTAAACTTTCCGGGCTTATTCACAAATGAATTAAATTATTCATGAAATATTTTAAGGAAAGTTTGATACTATTCATCATTTTCTTTGCTAATGATTATGATTTATAAAGATATAATATGTGCACTTTTAGTGATGACTTTAGAGAAAACTTCTTACCACAAATATCACAGTGGAAGAATTAACTTTTGTTCACAAATATGTCAATACCTCACAACATCCTAGGTTAGAAGTAGGATTTTTGCTCGTTGTTCAGGATATTGTTTGATTTTTGGTGCATTATTATTCTGTGTTCGTCTTCACTGATGTAGTACGAGGATTGCTGTCTTTTATTCTATTTCATGTGCTGCATGCATGACCTTTTTCATCAATTGTAGAATTTCAGGAGTTCTTTTCACACAATGTGGTTAACATTTTCATGAGTGTGTGTGTGTGTGCGTGTGTTTCATAACCTTTCCTGTCCTTTTTGCTATTTTGAAGCACATATTTCTGGTACAAGTAACAATAATCATGTGTGTTTTGATGATAATGTGATTGTGATATGTATATTTTTAAATGTATTCATGTGTTAACTTATAAATGTTTTTCCTTGAGTGTGTTCAGTAGAAGAAATTAAAAGTTTCAGTTTAAAATTAACAATAATATTATGTGCCATTCTAGCAGATGAGTCGCAATTTCAAAAATGTTCACAATTCCATTCTTTTGTATAAGAATATTATTAAGACTATCTTCGTGGAGATGAATAACATTTCAACTTGCACGTGAGATGTATTTCTTCATCGGATTTCAGAACTCTCACTCACTAACTGAAGCATGTGTTCACTAATTCTTTCATATCTATTTGACTCCAATCATTGCTGATTTGATTTTGGCACAAGGGGTGGATATTGGATTATTTCACATCACCTCATCCTTTCTTCTTAGTAAGAGCTCTGCTAACAAAATCTGCATAAGTCACTGTTTGCAATAGTGTTAACATGTGATTTTTTTTAGAGATGAATTTTGAGAAAACTTTTTACAACAAATGCTTTTTTGTCTCCAACCACATTAAAGAACGGCTTACAAAAAAAGAAAGTGAAAGTGAGCTAGACTGTCAACACATTAAAAAAGAAAACAGTATATCTTACAGCTTAACTTTCACCTATGTGTAAGAAGACCACCCGGGAATAGCTTTTTATAGAATCTATTTCAACCCATCCTTTGTCAATATCTCATGTGTATTATTCAAGTTGGAGTAATGGAATTCAATTATTTTTTTCAGTTTTAAAAAAGAATTGCTGGTAGTGTTACTTAATTAAATTTTCTATTCATTTTTTTCTATTTTGACCAATGACTCTTTAGGCTATGATTAATAAATAAATGATAAAATTTGTGGTACCTATGGTTTAAAATAAATTTTTAAGTATGAGAAATCTTTCTTAAAGCTTTAATTTTAATTTTAACCTGAAAGATTTAATTTATATTTTCAATAAGCAAAACACTTTGCTCTATTTTGCAACTAATTTTAATTGACTGGAAGAAAGATCTGGATATTTTTCTTTGTTCATTTTATTTGATTTTAGTGCCATTTTTAGCCCACCTTTTATAGCATTGTAATTGTCTTTATTAAAAAAAACTTTCACAAAATAACTTATATGACAACTTTGAGGAATTATAATTAATCAGATTTGCAACAAATGTTATTTAAGTTCAAAATAATGCAGAAATTAATTTTTTTTAAATGACGGTATCTGTTTATTTAAGGTATTGATAAACTCAAAATGTGATGACAGATCTAATATTGCACTACGGGGATTTTTTTCTGTAAAATATAATGAAAGAAAACAATGTGAGCACATTTCAAATACAATGTTTAATCACACAGTAATGAACTTTACAAAATTAGGAAAATATTTTCACAGTGGAAAGGTTTCTCACCAGTGTCTGTTAGTATGTGTTGTTTCAGATTTGAATTTGTAAAATTCATAACTCCACAAATTTATAAGTGGAAAGCTTTCCCTCCAGTTTGTGTTAACATGTGTATTTTTGGAGATGAATTTAGCGAAAACCTCTTACCACAACTTTCACATTGGAAAGCTTTCTCTCCTGAGTGTTATCACGTGTTGTTTCAGATGTGAATTTAGAGTAACAAAAATTTCATAATGCAGAGGTTTCTCTCCAGGGAGTGTTAACATGTGTTTTTTTTTAGAGATGAATTTTGAGAAAACTTTTTACAACAAATCTCACAGTGAAGAGCTTTCACTCCTGTGTGTGTTCATGTGTTCTTTTAGATATGAATTTCTAGAAAACTTCTTATCGCAACTTTCACAGTGAAAAGGTTTCTCACCAGTGTGTGTTAAAATGTGTTCTTTTAGAGATGAATTTTGAGAAAACATCTTACCACAAATTTCACAGTGGAAAGGTTTCTCACCAGTGTGTGTTAACATGTGTCGTTTGAGATGTGAATTTAAGGTAAACTTACTACCACAAATTTCACAGCGGAAAGCTTTCACTCCAGTGTGTGTTAACATGTGTTCTTTTAGAGATGAATTTCTAGAAAAATTCTTACCACAATTTTCACAGTTGAAAGCTTTCTCTCCCGTGTGTGTTAATATGTGTTGTTTCAGATATGAATTTAGGGTAAACCTACTACCACAAATTTCACAGCGGAAAGCTTTCTCTCCCGTGTGTGTTAACATATGTGCTTTTAGAGATGAATTTAGAGAAAACTTCTTACCACAAATTTCACAGTCAAAATTTTTCTCACCAGTATGTGTGAACATATGGTGTTTCAGATTTGACTTTGTGGAAAACATATTACCACAAATTTCACAGTCGAAAGCTTTCTCTCCAGTGTGTGTTAACATGTGTTGTTTGAGATGTGAATTTAGGGTAAACTTACTAGCACAAATTTCACAATGGAAAGCTTTCTCACCAGTGTGTGTTAACATGTGTTTCTTTAGATATGAATTACTAGAAAACTTCTTACCACAATCTTCACAGTGGAAAGGTTTCTCACCAGTGTGTGTTAACATGTGTTTTTTTAAAGATGAATTTTGAGAAAACCTCTTACCACAAATTTCACAGTGGAAAGGTTTCTCACCAGTGTGTGTTAACATGTGTTGTTTGAGATGTGAATGTAGGGTGAACTTACTAGCACAAATTTCACAGTTGAAAGCTTTCTCTCCAGTGTGTGTTAACATGTGTTCTCTTAAAGATGATTTTCTAGAAAAATTTTTACCACAATTTTCACAGTTGAAAGCTTTCTCTCCCGTGTGTGTTAACATGTGCTTTCTTAAAGAAGAATTTAGGGTAAACTTACTACCACAAATTTCACAGCGGAAGGCTTTTTTCTCCAGTGTGTGTTAACATATGTTCTTTTAAATATGAATTTCTAGAAAAACTCTTACCACAACTTTCACAATGGAAAGCTTTCTCTCCTGTGTGTGTTAACATGTGTTGTTTCAGATGTGAATTTAGGGTAAACTTACTGCCACAAATTTCACAGTGGAAAGCTTTCTCTCCAGTGTGTGTTAAAATGTGTTGTTTTAGAGATGAATTTTGAGAAAACGTCTTACCACAAATTTCACAACGGAAAGGTTTCTCACCAGTATGTGTTAACATGTGCACTTTTAGAGATGACTTTAGAGAAAACTTCTTACCACAAGTTTCACAGTGGAAAGGTTTTTCACCAGTGTGTGTTAACATATGTCGTTTCAGATTTGCATTTGAGGAAAATATACTACCACAAATTTCACATCGGAAAGCATTATCTCCTGAGTGTATTGACATGTGTGCTTTTAGAGATGAATTTAGAGAAAACTTCTTACCACAACTTTCACAGTGGAAAGGTTTTTCACCAGTGTCTGTTAACATGTGTTGCTTCAGATTTGAATTTGAGGAAAACATACTACCACAGATTTTACAGTAGAAAACTTTCTCTCAAGTGTGTATTAACATGTGTGCTTTTAGAGATGAATTTAGAGAAAAATTTCACCACAAATTTCACAATGAAAAGCTTCCTCACAAGCTTGTGTTAGCATGTATTCTTTCAGGTACATATTTCTAGAAAATTCCTTACCACAATTTTCACAGTGGATAGCTTTCTCTCCTGTGTGTGTTAACATGTGTCGTTTCAGATTTTGAATTTTGGAAAAACTTGCTACGACACATTTCACAGTGGAAAGCTTGCTTTCCAGTGTATGTCAACATGTGTTTTTTGAGATGTGAATTGCAGGCAAAATTACTACCATGTATTTCACAGTGGAAAAATTTCTCTCCAGTGTGTGCTAACATGTGTTGGTTGAGATTTGCTTTGAAGGATAACCCTCCTACTACAAATTTCACAGCGGAACCTTTTATCACCAGAGTGTCTTAACATGTCTCAGTTGAGATGTGATTTAAGGAAAATTACTACCACATATTTCATAAGGGAAATGTCTTTTGAGATTTACATTTTGGAAAGGTATGTATCCACAGATTTCACATTGTAAATATTTCTCTTCAGTGGGTAACGTGTTTTTGAGAAAAGAATTTTTGAACATTGTAACCACGTTTCTTGTATATTCTCTCCTGTGTGAATTTTGTGTGTTAAACAGCTATTCCAAGAATTACAGAGTGTAAAAATTTGTCCTTGTTTCATCAATATTCATCATAGTTTTCAGGTGCTATCTCAGAAATGTGCTGTCAAAAAAAAAAAAAAGAACTTAGAGAAGATATAGAAAAGAAACACAATGTCAGATTATGAGGTTGGTTTAAACTATTAAAATTATTTGTACAATGCAATAATATATTTTATTTCGGATGGCATTTGAGATCAGAGCAAATTTTCCAATAGATTATTATTAAAACATGTATGTTTAGGTGTTAGAATAGATTTAAAATAGGAAAAAAAATCATAAAGCTGAATTCAAAATTATGGCATTATGCCAGATACATGTTTCTGAGTTTGGCTCAAATACATTCTTGTTAAGTTGTCTTTGGGCAGACAGCACCTCAGTTGGGGCTATGTCCCCATGAAGAAAAGTGACAGAGAGAAATAGACAAGCCTACTCTCATTTAGGAAGGAACTGGAGAAATTTTGCACAAGTGCACATACATGGAAATTCTATATTTAACCCAAAGTTGTGTCACACCCAGCCTCTTTTGGAAAAACTTAGATAACTAACCAGACACACACTATACTCAAACTTTTACACTTGACAATCAAATGATGGCATGAGCAGGGGTTAATTTAAATTTACTCACAGCCACTGAGTGCTGAGAAAAAGAATGTGACCTCATTCCTGCCACTAGTATAGCAGACATGAGATTATGGTATCACACTCCACCCACATCTATTGAATAGGTGAAGAGGCTCATCCCTTGTTCCCTGTTTAGGATGTGGTTTCCAGCTTTCTCTTTTCCATTCTTTTTACCCTTACATAGCCCCTTGTGCATCAGTGGTGTTATCGCCTTGCCTGTATGAATAGAACCAGTAACATACGAAATTCCTGAAAAAGTGGAAATTAGAGCCAAAAAATGACTACTCTGTCCTATCCATAGAGGGTGATAGATAATCCAGTCATAAAAACCTACCTGATTGGCAAATGAGTGGAAGTACATACATTATTTCCCTAATGGAAGTAGAAAGAAAGAACTGCAGAAACCCTAACAGGGGCACCCCAGAATAGAAGAAATTCATGAACTCCCAGTAGTAACAATAATAGAGGCACTCCAGAATGAGCATGTATGACATGATGTAACCAAATAGGCACCATTCAAGATGTCAGTGATGTTACATGTGAAGTGTAACAAAAGGAAAAAAAAACGTTTGAGTAAAAATACAGACAAATATTTAATTAACAAAACATTACATACTTACAAATATAGTTTGGAATTCAAATCAAGAAACATAGAAAATGTATAGTTTACTACTGCCTCATGAAGTGTTATGAGGAGAGAAGGGGAAAGTAAGTTGCCAACTATCTTTACCTAGTTAAATTGGCGGGGAAGTTAATTGCTATATGTTTTGGAAATCCTTAAATGAGTATATAAAGACTAATTATTGGCTTGGTCAATGAAAGAGGCAAAAATATGTATTTACCCAGATAGTTCCATGAGGTTCTCTTTGAGGTTTTTGTTGTTCGAACATTGTATGTGAGATTCTTTCGGCCAGATATGGATCCTAGAACCTTTACCGGAGTTGATATGACAGCAAATCCTTTTAACAAGTCTTTCAAGTTTTGGTTTGTCATCGACTAGAGATATTCTTTCACCTGGATATAATACCTTGAACAGAAACCGGTGCTGATGAGGTCAGCATATCCTTTTATCAACTGTTTCAAGTTTTAGTTTTTTGTTGTCGACTTAAGGATTCTTTCGGCAGAATATACATTCTGAATCTTAACCGGAGCTGTAGAGGTCAACCCATCCTGCCATCAACTAACTGCTCCATGCCCAAAACCTATTTTTATAGGGGCTAACACCTAATTTGGATATTTCTAGAAGCTTCCGAATTCTCTAAAACACTCTACAATCTTCCAAACATTCTATTTCTAATTTCCTTATTTTTACGATTACTTTCTGAATTCAAACTTTTTAGGAATAACACTTAGGACTCAACAGAATCCATTATTATAACTTTCTATACATCATTAATATTATTTTTCTATATTTAAATGCATCCTTGTAACAGTGGATATTGTGCTAGCTAAAAACAGTTAAGTGATTTGGATGAAAATAAAAAGCTAAAAGGCACAAGCGCAAGGTTGGGAGGTAAGCAAGCAAAAGGAGACAAGAAATCCACCATATGGGATAAAAAGATAAAGCAAGAGAAGGTCAAACCAGAGAAATGGGAATAGTTCCCTAATAGAATGGTCTGAACACTGGTGTTTGGGGATTTTAAGTCCACACCAGGCTGGTTAGTGCTAACATGTTAGACTTATTATTACAAAGGCCATTAGGCAGTAAAGTATCCAATGAAATGGGGAGAAACCCATGGTATTTATGAACCCAGAAGCACTATGTATAGATCATCATGGAGCTGAGAGAAAGTGGTTTGGGATCAGGGAGAAGACCCAGTTTCCTGTTGAAAGGTCTTCACCAGAAAAACAGAACTAGCGAAACGCCAGAATTGAAAAGGAGAGTGGCTCATGCAAGAATGATAGGAATAAATTCCTGGCCACGTAGGCAGGCTGGCCTCTTTGCCATAAACTACCTGAGAAGATGCTGGTTCAGTGGAGAACTAGGACCCCTGAAAAGAAGCTGCCTTGATAGAAATAGAAAGAAAGAATTGCAGAAACCCTGCCAGGGAAACTCCAGCATAGAAAACATTTGTGAATCCCCAGTAGTAACAATTATGAAAGGCAGAGAACGATTAAGTTTTACTTGTTAACCCAGGAAAGAGAATTCACTCATTTGACAACGATGCTTGAGTCAGCAATGAGGACCTTGGCAGGCAAAAGAGCTACACTGAAATTTCAACTATGATTCTCAAATGATATATGCAGGTGGTTGATTTAGATTTACGCAGTGACCAAGTATGAGAAGAATATGACCTCATATCTGCACCTAATATAGAAGGCAAGAGAACAAGATATCACATGACTTAAACAGAATGTCTGACAAACGTTGTCCTCAAGTTAGCAAAACAGATGAAAGGTTACATTAGATTCTAATATGAAGAATAAGCAAGTATTGTACCAAAAAAACGTATATAGAAGCCTTTGATTTTATTAAATTCCTTTTTTTTTTTACTTGCATCTTCATTTTGCCTAAACCAATATAAAAATGACTCAGTTATTGAACAAATTTGTGGTTCTCAAATGTTGCTGAACAGAGCCAAACTGAGTTAAGGTTAACAGAACCATTTCTGAGTCTACTGCCATGTTGTATGGTATCATGTGTTGTACTTTTTCAATTTTATTGTAGATTGCCATTTTTTCTCTTCATTAGCAACTTAGTCATGGCTCCAAAAATAAAAACAGCGATAATGGTAAAAGGAAAAGAAAAGTTGAGAGAAAGTGAAGAAAGAAAATATCGCAAAACACGAAAATGACATTTGTATTTCAAATCTTGGTATGCAATATGGTATACCAAAAACAACAATATCTACGATTCTAAAAAAAAAACGGAAAATCGGAAGTGACAAAAGCAACTGATGATGCAAAAGGATTGACTGTTATTAGTAAACAAAGACCAATAATAACAGAAAATGTGGAAAAGTTTTTGCTTATTTTTAGAAATGAAAAAAAAAAGCATGTGACAGTATTAATGAAGGATTTATTTGTGAGAAAGCATAAGAAATTTATAATGATCTAGTAAAGAAAACCACTGGTACAAGTGCTGAAATTTATAATTTTGAAGGCAAAGCTAGTAGAAGCTGGTTTGAGAAATTTAAGAAGAAAATTGAAATGGAAAATGTTATTAGTCATGGAGGGGTGGTGAGTCAAAACGAGGAAGTAGCTGACAAATTTGAGATTTAATTTAGAGACTTGATAAGGAGGCTATAGGCAGACACTATTAGCTTACACTCTCTTTCTCTCTGTTGGGCTGATTTTCTCTATCACTCTTTCTTCATTAAGAAAATATTTTGTAAAGCCAGAGACAAAGAAGAAGACACTGGAAACAAACATTTGTTTGGTTACATCAAAAACAACACTGACTAAAACCCCTTTCTACTTGTATACAATTCTTCTTCTTCATGTACAATGTTCCTTCAAAACATAATTGATTAGTGACACTGATTGGCAGTGTTTCTTGTCGCTCTCAATATTTTTTACTCATTATGTGTCCCAGAAAACTCATTTTTCTCTTCCTGATGTTAAGTATGAGTTTTTTCTTGTTTGCATCCTCTCCAACACATCATCATTGCACATGTGCTCCGTCCATGTTATCCTCAGCATCTTTCTGTTAAAGCACATTTCTGCTGTATCAAGCTTCTTCTTCTTCATCCCTGATGAGATCATCCAACATTCACTTCCATACAGAAGGACAGATATCACATAACCATCCAGCACTCTTTTCTTTGTTTATATGAGATCTCAAATTTTTAATCTATTATAGCCTTTACACATTCAATAAATTAAACTCATCTTACCAACCTTGTAACAGACAAAGAATATTCTTAAAATCTTATCAACTTTGTAGAAGACAAACAACTCTAGTAAACTTTTCTAAGCAATCATGTACCAAACATATGAACATTACTCACTTTGTAAAAATTTTTTTTTTTTTAATCATTTCACCCCGAGCAAGGCAGAAACACCACTGATGTGCAGGGGGTTACATAAATGTAGAAAGATTAATTAGAAAAGAGTGAGGAGTACAAGCTAGTTAGAAAGGAACAATAGAAAGCTGAGAAAGGAGGTGCAATGACAGATACATGGGCGGAGAGAAAGTGAAGATTATAAAGGGGAGGGGAGAGAGCTAGAGTCCAGTGGTTAGTAGGTGAGTATTAACTTTGCTTTTAAATTTCTGGAGGTCGTAGCCGTCAGGAAAGCAAGAATACGGGAGTGAGTTCCACAGGCGGGAAGTGCGAGAGAGGAAGCTGCAGGAGTAGAATTGTCGTCTGCATTTGGCTAACCTGACTGTGAATGGGTGGGACCCAGTTGCCAGTCTGGTTGCACAGGTAAACACCTGTTGAGGAGGCATCAGTGACTTAAGCTCATCCGAGCAGAAGCCATAATATTTACATAAAGCTATTATACTCTAATAAATAATGTCTTGTTCAGTTACCTTCACTAAAAAAAAAAAAGAAAAAAATGGCATGGTATGAAGAAAAAAGCCCCCCCCCCCCCCCAAAAAAAACATAAAATTTTATTGGCAAAATATTTGTTAATTTTAGAAAAAAAAATCAAATTATTTTTTTTTACGTTTCTAATTCTTTTTAACACGCTTGAAATTTGGATAACAAATCTTGTTTTTTTTCATTGGTGAGTCACACAAATTTTACAAAAGCAAAATATGTGAGTGACGCAATTTGTACTATGGCAAACATAATATTACATTACTTCAATTTTCATGGAAAAAATTAATTTTTAAATTCTTTCAAAAATCATATAATAGTCAAATTTTAGTGAAAATTTCTGGACTTATTCACAAATAGCTGAAATCATTTTTGAAACATTATTTTTATAAAATCTTGTTAAAAATATTTTTGTTTCTTTATACATATATATCAGCACCCTCCCCAACAATTAATTTCCTCAAATGTCTAATTAACGATAGGTGAGGAACTTTTTTGTTATTAATTAAATGCAGAATTAATAGAGGAACAATCAACTTTCTTTTTTTAAGCCCCTTCTCAGGATATCTGCTGTGAATTGTAAAAATAAAAATGCAATAAAACCGTCTTATTGCATATTTAAACTGTTAGCTGCTTTTATAAACAGTATCTATTACGTATCTTCATTTGAAGAGAAAAATCTTTTGATGAATCATGGAGTTTTACCAGAATCATTTTCATTTTTATTATTTTTTATTATAATAAATTACAATGTCCCAAAAATTCCTTATAATTTCTCCCATTTATTGTTTCCTTTAAAGCATTAAGTTATTACCTGAAGATTATATTTACTAAATGAAAACTGTAAAAAATTAATGTAGGTACCTCCACTCAATTGCCCAAAAAAAAAAAGAAGTATAGCATTACGTTTAAACTGCTTAAACTTAATAAAAACAGTTTTATCATAAAAAATTTTCTATTATTAAAAGAAAAAAATTTTTTTTAACCCTTTCAAAATTTTAGTTAAAATTTCTTTTTTTGTTTTCTGTCAGTGATTCACGCTATGTTTACGTAATGTGACTATTAAACAAAAGTTAATATAATGACAGTTGCCTTCTGCCATTGAAAAATATTAATTTGAAAATTCTTGTAAAAATCAACTGTCTGATTTCAATTAAACTTTCAGGACTTATTCAGAAATCAACAAAATTATTTACTCAATTATTATTTTTAGAAAATCTTGATAAAAATATTTTTTTACATCTATTACCCCTTGCGTCACTTATAGAAGTACCTTATCTATACCAATTGTTTTATTCACTAATTAAATGCTGAACTCATCGGGGAATGTAAAACATGTAATTGTTTTTTAATGACAAGACCACTTTTCTGAAAATCTGCTCCAAATAGTAAAATCGAGCATTCATTAAAACTTTGCTAGTTTTAATGTAGATAGCGTTTTATTTGATTTTATAAATAATTTTAGGATATCATTTTGTGAAAACCAAAAAAAAATTTTAATGAATAATGAATTTTTATATGAACTCTTTTCATTTTTTTCTTTGCTAATTAAAGTTTCAAAGATTTTAAAAAATTTCTTCCAGTTACTCAGTGTCTTCAGTTCAGTTCGTTTCTCAGACCCTTTTTTTTTTTCAGTAGAGGGCAACCGGCATATTAAGTCGCTTTATCCCTAGTTTACTGTCTCATTCAGCCATACACCACTGAGCCATGCGCTCGAAATCACCACAAGTTGTACAGCCCAGCCCCAGAGACCTCCATGATTTATCGGACAGTCATAGGCCCAATGTCCACCATATTTGCAAGTCCAGCAAATCAGCCCATATCGGTCCAGTGCGGACTTGTGAAACCCATAACGCAGATCTCAGGCTTTCCTACTGGCAACTGTATCAGCCTCCAAGTCCTCTTCTACCTCTTCTTTCAGTTCCTGCATCGGGATCTGCTCCCAGTCCTTTTTCATTACTACATTGGCCTGCTAGAGGTTCCTTCCTACACCATTTATTCTATCCCAGAGTTGTTCGCTGGTCGAGCCGCCTCTATGGCTGCAGTCAGGGTCATGTGTTTCCCACACATAACAGCGCACCTCAGGTCCTTGTCAGTCAGCATGTTTACATACACAATGGCCAACAAGGCCTCAATAGCACCATTGTCCCAAGTCATCAACTCTGGAAAAGCTAACACCACTAACCCCACAATTATTTCCCCCAATTCCTTATTAGTCTCTCCTTGTTGCTGCAGCCAGAATAATTTTCTGACAGCCTCAATGGCCATACACCCACTTGAGTATTGCTACACCAGAACGAATTTAAGCTCAGTCCATGTCAGGGCTGGGTTTTCTTTGTACCACCCCACTATGAATTTGGACACCTGCCCCACTGCGGTATTGTAAGCTAGGAGCACCTAGACCACCTTTAACTATTTCGCCACTCTTGCTATGCCCACAGGTCAACGTGCACCAGATCTAACTTTTTCACTCTGGCCCCTCAACCATCGGCGTCTTTCTTTTTGGGTTGAGGTGTCTATATGGTGTTAACCGAACTCAAGGTCCCTGAGCATCTGTAGTTCAGTCAACTGGCTCACTGTTTTAAATCTGCTTCCTGCCCATGTTGTGAATATTAGATCCAGAAAGCAGACGTGTTGATCGTTCACAGTCGGCTGAAGATTAACATACGCCTGGGGGAGTTAAACAGTTAGAATATAGCAAAAAGAAATAGAAAGAAAATAAAATAATGTCTGTAGAAAGCCAAACAAACAACTTTTCGATATTTGCACTGTTATATACAAGAACAGAAAAAAATGTTACAGAAAGTTTTTAGCATAACAACTCACACATGGGATTCTAGAGAGAGAGAGAGAGAGACAGAGAAAGCAGACAGCAGACGTGTTGATCATTCACAATAGGCTGAAGATAAACATATGGCTGGGGGAGCCGGTGTTAAACATTTAGAATACAGCAAAATAAAAGAAAGTCTGTAGAAGGCAAAACAAAAGAACTTTTCAATGGTTGCACTGTTAATGTCATTTATATACAAGAAAAAATAGAAAAAAAAAGATTACGGAAAGTAACATTTTTTAGCATAACAACTCACACATGGGATTCTAGAGAGAAAGAGAGAGAGAGAGTATATAGTTCACTTGTTGTTAATTGTTTTAGAAGATATATAACTCTTTTCAACAATGTTCTCCAGACTCTTTTGACAGAGTCAATTCTTCGCAAATAAAATGCTGGGACCACTGTGTCTTGCAAAGGGGCTGGTACAAACAACGGATAATGCAAATTACAAATTGCCAGGCTGATGATAAACATCAAGTTTCATATGATCAGCAGTTTTTCACTGCAACCACTATGATGATATTTCACAAAGACACTGGGCTACTATCAAATTTTAACAATCTGCAACAAATTCGGTGTGACGTTTAAACTTATCAAATCATAAATCTCCTTGTTGAAAACTACTCAATCTGACCTCTTCACTAAACATCAGTTTCACATAATCATTTCATAATCTTCTTCGATTTCCTTGTCTTTTTGTTGTCACTGCACAACAAATACAACAAATACAATCACTGAAACATATTTTACTCTCTTTTTTCATACAAAGATGTATTCAGTTAGGTGATTGATTGGTTCGAATTGTCAGCAACCTTACTCCGGCGGGGAAGGGGGGGTATGCTCATATGGTTCTGGCCTCTCTTGTCAGCACACCCCCTCATCTGGAGACCAATGGCACCCAACAGTCATGAACCGATTTTCTTACTTCAACATTAAGACGCACTTATATAAAAAATTAGCGGGTTATAAGTGAGGTCATCGATGCGCTTATCATAAGTGATCACGAGTGTTAGTTATTACAGCCAGCAATCAGGTGACCTCCAAATTAAACGGGCATATCTTATGCCTAGATTCGATTTCACCACTGGTAAATAAATACGCTTCGATGTTTAATCTACTCCAAAATCCTCTTTATCAAAAATTATTATTTAATTTACCTCTGTTGTTTTCTGATGACCCAAATACAATGGCCTAACAACTGTTTAGATCAAATTTTGCTACCAATAATCAATTATGCTGGTTTATTTTCAATGTTCAATTCAATCCAAATTTAACATTGCCATGTTACTGGAAGTAGAAATTGTTTTAAAAAACATTTTTAATAAAAATGAAAAGAAGAAACAATAACATGACATTCTGGACGTTTCGACCTTCTTTTGGTGTGAGGAATTTTGAACCATTTAAATGTGTGTAGTTGTTGGACTCTCTCTCTGTCAAACAGGTCCGCAAAGTTTCCTTTATAAGTAGGTAGCATCATGCTACCTACCAGACGCCTGAAAACTATCGTTATTTCAGGGACTCACACATCCCCAAGGTCATATCTGGGGTCTGATCCTGCAGAGAGACCAACGACAGAAAAAAAAAAAAAATACTTAATACTTAACAGCGTGTGAAACTCTCTCTCTCTCTGTGTCAAACATTTAGTTTTTAATTTCGCTAAAATTAAAGTTTTAGAAAACGTTTGTAGTTTTAAAATTTTAAAAGTTCAATTTAAAACTTAAGTATCGAAAATTAAGTGGAAGTATCTAGAAAGCTGATATTAATTCTAGCCATAAGATTTTTAAAATAATTAAAACGTTTTATTTGTGTGCATGCTGACGACCCAAATTTTATTTTACAGATGTCCGAAAGTGCTAGGTCAGGTGTTTCCTAGGTTGCACTAGAAAAACAAACGAATTTTCGGCACGGTACAATAACAATTCTTTCGTTTCTGTTTACTGTGCCCTATCTTTCAACATTTAACAACATGCTTTGCAAATCATTTAATAGATTATTACATTCCCCAATGAGTCCTGCGTTTTAACTGAAAACCAATTTCTTGTAATTTCATGATTTTACGTGGAGGTGGTAACAGATGTGAAAAACAAAATTTTACCAAAATTGTCCAAAAATATTAATAACTTCAAAATAAAATTCATTTGTGAGGAAGTCCTGCAAGTTTCACTTAATCCGAAAATTATTTGATTTTTCAAGAATTTCAAATTAATGTGATTTTCACTAGAAAAAGAAATGCGTTTACGACGATTTTCCTTTGTTGCAAAAAGCTATCGTATGGAACCCAAACGAAAAAAAAATATATACATTTTTCATCAAAATTTCGGACGTGTTAAAAAGGAAAAAGGAGTAAATACGAAATTAAACAAAGTTATCATCAAAAAATGTTTAACTATATACCAAACCAAATCAAATTGAACAACTGATAAACAATAATAAACATTCATCCTAACTATCAATAAAAACAAAGATTAACAGGCAAAAAAAAAGAAAAGAAAAATTAAATTAATGGCTTTTTTGTTTCTTACTACGAGTCACAATTGTTAATACTTACGAGTCAGTTTCAGTATTGTTAATGTTAAGAGAGATAGAGTATCAACATTATTTATTCTTGTATAATATACAAAAAATGTGGCACAAGGCCGAATACGGGGATGGGGAAGGCTGGTCTTCAACTGTCCTAATTTAACTTAGCTATTCACTTTCGTTGACTCTGACACACTTACAATAAACCTTACACCATAACACCACATTTTTACTTACCATTCTTACCACGTCCACCACAATCTCAGAGAGTATCAACAGAGGCCAAAAACATAAAAAGAGATAATTATTGATTTCTGCAACAACTTCCAATGAACTTAATTTTTTGTCTTTTTTTTTAATTAAAACAAAATTCCTTTTAAGTATTTCAAAAATAAGAAACTTCACTGAGATGAATTAAAGATCCTAAACAACAAAAAAAAATGTAACCGAATTTCAGGCTTTTATGAAGGCGGTGAGGGTTAACTTACCTTTTCAATGCGAAAAAGCTTTTCATAGAAAAACAAATAGGATTAAGTTGCAGTTGGACTTGATATTTCTATCTTAAACTAGTTAATATTTTGCAATCAATAAAACTTCATATTTTCAAAAACATTATAAGTGAAAAAAGATTAATTATTTGAAAATACTACGCATGCTGTTTTTAAAATGAACAAAGGAAATCATATTACCGGTGTAAAAGAAAAACTTGTTCCTTGCATAAAAACAGTCTCAGTACACACAATAAGTTATAACATGGCCGTGCAAACTCAGTCTGTTTACCAGATTTTCATAATGTTTTATTATTGATGGAAAATGAAAACAACAGGACTGTTTTGTGGCTGCTGAGAATTGTTGTATAATGGCTCGCCATCGCATATTAATGTTAATTTAGCTGAAAATGCTTCTCATAAAGATTGATAAGTTTTTGTGTGAAATGTTACATTTTAGTACTTTTTTTTAGTGAACACAAGTCTTTCTCTTTTACAGAAACGCAGATACACACACACACACACACACACACACACACACACACACACACACACACATTGAAGAAAAAGTGCAATAAACCGTGAACCTTTTTTGTTTAAAGGGTAAATCTATTGTTGTTATTATTAATAATATAACTTGATTTTTTGTATAATATATTAAATGTCCATAATGGTATTTGTGTCGCTACATGTGTTTCGAGTCCAAAATTGACTCTCTTCAGGCAAATAAATTAGTGACTTTACATGTCGAGATCTGTTTTCATTCTGACAGCCTAAAATACCGCGTATGTATAGCAGTCGGTGAGCAGATCAGAAAGTTCATATGGGTGAGTGTTTGTTTGTTTGTTTGTTTTTCACATCGCGCGTTTAAATCTCTTCCGTTTTGGGAATCATTCACCTTTTGCTGACCATGAAATTTTTTTTACACTGACTTGCGAAATTTGATTTCGACTTTATATTTCAAAATTGCTTTCAGTGATTTCGATTCAATTCAACGGGTTATCTAATGCTGTTGTTTTTGAAATATTATTTTTAGGAACGGTTCGCGAATATCTTTTTGAACGTTTGAACGTTTGAAGTTAGTGTGTCTGTGTGTGCGTCTTAGGTCTTTTATGTTGTTTTGGTGAGGGAAGGCTTGTATTTTTTTTTTTTATAAACGTTTCTTCCTGACTCAGAATCTGCATTTTGGTAAATAGGCATTACTCTGAATTTACCTACATTTCATTTGTGTAAGTGTTGAAAAACGTACAATTTCCTCGTATTGACTATTTTAATGTTACTTCTGTGCAGGGCGACTCTTTTATTCAGTCCTTGTGTCACCGCCACGTATACTTTTGCGAAGTCATCACATTTTAGTGCATAAATTACGTTTTTAGAGTTGCAGCTCAGATTTGTTTTTATTTCACATACAAGTGAGTTTTCGAACTTGAAGTGGTTTCCTTCTATTATTATGTTGCATTATTTTGTTGCATTTTTTACCTTTTGTGTTATGTGTTGCTCGAATTTTAATGCGGTTCGTATGTTTTTGAAATTTTGGTGTTGGTGTTTACTGTTAATTATTTAGACTATTTTTAAAATTTCTTTCATTTTATCACTTTTGTTGAGTAATTTTATGCGTTTTTTTTTCCTTGCCAATAATTCTGGATCATTTTTGTTGTGTGTGGAGACGTATGCGAGAATGATTTCATCGTTTTCATATTTTATAATAGAATTTTTTTTTATTCCGGTGTGATTCTAATAGTATTTCTGCTGCGGGTTGGAAAGCGTTGTTTAGTTGTAGAGTTGGGTACACTCTTCTTTGTAGTGTTTTTTGTAGTTCATCTGAGAGTATTTTACGAAGGTTTTCGTCAGTTATTATTGTGCAAATGCATCGTGCTACGGAGTAGGGGATCGATTTTAGACAACGTTTTGGTAATTTTTAAAATGGAGGTATTTTTAAGCGTTTATGGATTTATAGCGGGTATCTCTTCTCTTATTTCATTTGTAGTGAGGGGTCGTAGGATTCCGAGTAGGTTAACGGAATTTGGCCTTGTGGGAAGATAGCCCACTATAATTCATAAATGATTATAAATTCAAGAAAGGCAATTTTGAGTGTAAAATAACATTTATACATATATACATTTCAATTCACGTTTTACAATTAAAACAATACTTGGGATAAAGGTCCAACGAAGTTAGAAAGAGTTTATGGTGGATAATAATGAGCTGAAGGAGATAAAAAAAATGTTCAAGGAAAATATAACGCTGAAAGGTAAAAAGCTGGGTAAGTATGATTAATGTTCATTATCAAGTTGCCGTTTCTAAGGTCAGTAGGTCAGCAAGTTGGTTTGTGGAATGTCTTAGAAAAGGTCAGTTAGTACTTTGAGAACAGGGCAGGAAGAAGGAGGCTAACATAGTAGCCGTTCGACGTATGGTCGAGGAAGAAACTAATTACACTCTTCTCCTCTGTCTGTGCCTGTCTGTCTGGGTGCCTTTTGTCACGGCTTTTATATTTTTCCTTCTGGCTCAAAACGCTGGCCGTTTCGCATTTCATCCTTGTATTTGGTTCCAGGCTTCTCATTGGCTGATAGATAAAAATGGTAATTTGATATTTGATTAATTTTTATTTTTCAACCGGAACATCTGTGCGAATCCACTTGCGTACGACGACTTTTTATTCATTAGCTTTCTGGTCGGCATAGAGCCAACATCCGGTTTGCTCGCTTTTGCTCGGTTGGTGGTATCACCACAGATTCATGATAAATGTCTGTGATGATGTAATGTTTTTGTTCTTTTCGAATATGTCTATGAATGGCAATTCATTGTAGCGACATTTGGGTGCAAGTTTTGGAGTATATTGTGTAGTTTATATATGTCTCCCCACATTGATCTCCAAAAGTTAAAACAATCATCTAGATATCTTTTCCATGATTTAATGAATTCTGTTTTTATATCTTCCCCTTATTTGTTTCCTACTTCGTTGTATAGATTTTCTTCTAGACATGACAGTGTGACTGTTGCATATACCGGTGCCATTTTGTCTCTATCGCGGTACCTGTTACTTGAATATAATTTTGGTTGTTAAATTGGAATGAATTGTTTTCTAAAATTAACTTTATACTCTGCATAATACATTTTTCGTGAAGCGTGTGGGAACTATTTCTTTGTGTTTAATTATAAAATGTGATGATCTGTTTACCAAGTTCATTGGGTATGTTGCTGTAGAGGCAGTTTTCATCAAATATTACTATGTGTGTACCTGGGTCTATTTTATGGGATCAATTTTACGAAATGCATGCTGTCTCTGATGTAGCATTTTATTTTTGTGTTGTATGATTGTAATATTTTATCTATTATGTTGCTCAGTCTGCTAGAATGGGTCTGAATTTCAGATCAGTAAGGTTTAGGGTGTGAATATATTCAGATTGTTGTTCCTGGATAGCTGCTCAAATTAGTTTTGATTTATGTATTTTGAGAAGTCGTAAAAATTGCTGGTATTTGAAATAAAGTTTGTAAAAATCCTTTTCTTTTTTAGTTAGTATTCTACTGTGTGTTGAATACTAACACTAGAATACTAACAAAAACAGTTTATTCAAAACACACAATACTTACACACAATCTCGCATAAGTCTCCACGCACAACAAAATGAACCCAAAATTATTTAGAAACATAAAAAAACACATAAAATTCCCCAACAAAAATGATAAAATAGATCTTAAAGAAAACTAAAATAATTAAAAGCAACCGCAAACCCAAAATGAAAAACATACTAACCTCATCAAAATTCAAGAAACACACAACACAGGGGTCACAAAATGCAACAAATCATGTGCAGTATGCAACATAATAATAGAAGGAAAACACATTAAGTTTGAAAACACATCTACATTCGAAATATAAATTAATCTGACCTGCAACGCTAAAATCATAATTTATGCTCTAAAATGAGATGAATGTGCAAAGATATACCTGGGGGTGATGCAAGGCCTGAATAAAAGAGTCGCCATGCACGGAACTAACGGTAAACTAGTCAATAAAAGGAAACTGTAAGTTTCCCAACACTTACACGAATGCACTTGAGGTAAATTCAGTTAGGTACCTCCATGCATTTTCGATACTTAAAATTAAATTGAAATTTTAAAAATAAATAAGTTATCTTCAGGCATTAAAATCAGCTTTAATTGAAAGCCAAGAGAATAAATTTTAATTCCAGTAAGGAAAATACTCTGGCGTATTTTAAACCGAAATGATATTGATTTTAATGTCATTTTTTTTCTGAGTTGAAAAAAAATTCCTACCATTTTTGATTGATCGACACATTACATAAACAGTACGTAAAAATAGTAGCCAAATTTCTGTTTTAAAAATCTTGCAGAAATAAAATATACCTCGCTGACACGTGATTTAAGTCAATTTTTATAAGTCAATCTTACCTTTATTTGATTCCATCAAGTAATAATTGCTTACTGCCAGAAATTTACAATAAAAAAAAACCTTTTTAACTCCGGTAGCCCTCTTTTATCTGTGTTATCGAGGTGACGAAAGATAAGACAGCTGGAAATTGTCAAGAACGTTAAAAGTGTGGCGTGCAAACGTGCCAAAATTTCAATTAGATTAAAACATAAATATTTCAAATTTGAATTTCTTATTTTTTGTTTTTAACTAAATAATAAAATTAAAAATTTAATCTCTTCAGCAATTATATAATATTTTATAGAATTTTAATTTAGATTTATAATAGCCAGACATTTGAATATACTTTCTAAATAAATAAAAATTTTAAAAATTTAAATTTCTTTTAAAATAATTTTAAATTAATAAGAAAGAATGAAATTAGTGTAATGCCTACCTACCAAAATACAGATTATGACACACTCACGATGCAGGAAAAAATATTTACAAAAAACAAAACAAAAAAACATAAAACAAGCCTTTCCTCCACAAATCAACAACATGATAAACTAAGATACACAAACAGACACACTAAATTCAAATACGCTAAATAAATAAATAAATAAATAAATAAATACGTAAGCAGTTACAAAAATAGTATTTCAAAAACAACAAAAAGAAATAGATGACCCGTTGAACTGAATCAAAATCGTTGAAAACAATTTTGAAGTAAAAAGACGAAATCAAATTTCGCAAATCAGTGCAAACAGTTTTCATGGTCAGCGAATGGTGAATGATTCTCAAAACGGAAGTGATTTAATGAACGAGTGTAAAAATAAATAAATAAAAATAACACGCAGGTATATAAAATTTTTGACCTAGTCACTGACCACTTACATATATATTATAGCGGGTATCTCTTCTCTTATTTCATTTGTAGTGAGGGGTAGTAGGTTTCCGTAGCAGATTAACGGAATTTGGCCTTGTAGGAAGATAGCCCACTATAATTCATAAAATGATTATAAATTCAAGAAAGGCAATTTTGAGTGTAAAATAACATTTATATATATGTACATTTCAATTAATGTTTTACAAAATAAGTAATGCTTGAAATAAAGGTTAGAGAGAGTTCATGGCAGATAATAATGAGCTGAAAGCGATAAGAGAATGTTCAAGGAAGATATAACGCTGAAAGGTAAAAGGCTTGGTAGTATGAAGCGTGTGAGAAGTATTTCTGGGGGATTGTCAATTCAAAATGCAATGGCCTGTATACCTAGTTCATGAGGTATGTTGCTGTACAGGAAGTTCACGTCAAATTTTACTATGTGTGTACCTGGATCCACTTTTTCTGGAAAGAAACTTAGGAAATTTATGCTGTCTCTGATGTAGCTTTTTGTTTTTGTGGTGTATGGCTGTAATATTTTATCTATGAAGTTGCTCAGTCTACATGTCGGGTAGGCTTGCACAGCTACACTTGATCTGAATGTAAGATCGCTAGGGTTTGGTGAGCGTATATATTCCAATTTTAGTTCCTGGATACCTGCTTTAATTGTGTTTGATTTGTGTATCTTTGGGAGTCCGTAAAAAGTGTTGTTTTGTAAGCAAAATATGTCAGAAAATTATTTTCTTTTTCGTTAGTATTCTACTGTGTGCATGGCACGGTTTTTTTATGTTGCTGCTATGTTTTCATCTATATTATCTGCAGTTATTTCCGTCTCCTTGCATATCTTGAATATTTGTTTTTTAGTAAGTTTTATCCATAAGGACTACGACACTGCCCTTGTTTGCTTCCTTTATTATTATGTCATTGTTCTCACGGATGTTTTCTAATGCTAGTTTTTGTTTCTGCGTGGTTGTTATGGGTGTTGTGATTTTTTAAAGAATACAATCATTACATTGGAAATGTTGTTCTTTTTAGGAAATATTTAGATTTATTTTGTTTGCTATTGAGTTATCGGTATTATTGTTGTTGTGTAATGTTTCTATAAATCTAAAATATAGAAAAAAGCAGTGCAAGAAGTGCAAAAAACAGTGCAAGAACGTTTTGTTTAAAATGTAGATTTAATGTTATTATTATTATTCATTTATTTTTGTATGATATGTTAAGTATCCATGATGGTAGTTTGATCGACACAAGTGTCTAGAGTCAAATGATCACTATTTTCAAGCGAATAAAGTTGTGACATTACCTATTGTTACGTGTTAAGTGTAACAAAAGAAAAAAAATTGGTTAACCGAAACCCAGTGTTAAATCACAGAAAAATATTTAATTTACAAAAACATTAAATAAAAATATTTACAAATATACGGTTTTTGCATTCAAATAGAACACAGAGTTTACTACTGGCAGAGTGACGCGTAAGTGTTAGGAAGGGGAAGGAAGGTGTCAAATATCTTTACCCAGTTAAGGATTTCCTAAAAGTATAGCATATATATATATATATATAAATTGTTTGTTTGGTCAATGAAAAGGTCAAAAAATCTATTTATCTCTTTAGGTCCATGAAGTCCTCTTTCAGGTTTTAGTTGGTCGGCAACTTTTCTTAGAGAATCCTTCGGCTGAATGCACAGATGCACGAATCGGGTCGGAGTTGTTAATGTCAGCAAATCCTGTTAAGAACTAACTACTCTCTTACCAAAACCTACTTTCATAGGGGCTAACACAAAATTTGCATATTTCTAGAGCATTTCGAATTTCCTTTATTTTATTCGAATTTTCTCGGACATTCTAACATCTTCCAAACGTTCTATTTCTAATTTTCTTATTGTTACGACAACTTCATGAACTAAAACTTTTCTGTAATAACAAGTAGGACTCAATAGAATCACATATTACGAATTTTTAGACATTATTATTATTATTATATATAAATGCATCCTTGTATCAATATCAAGATCCGCTTATCTTTCTGGTGGCTTAATATCGTGTATAAATAGATAAGTGGCCCCTCATCAGGTCATAAACTTCATATGCGTGCGTGTTTCTTTCTTGTTGTTTTTTTGTTTGTTGTTTCCATTTGCTTTTGTGTGTGTGTGCGTTTTTCACGTTCCCTTGTTAAATCTTTTCCCTGTTATGAATGAGTCACTTTTCTTTGTCCAGAAATTTTTACACGGACTTGCGAGACTTGATTTTCTCTTTATACTTCAAAATAGTTTTCAGCGATTTTATTCAGTTGTACGGGTCGTCTGGTTCTTTTGTTTTTTTTTTAAGTAAAAGTCTGGCCAATAATTGGACAATTACGTTTCCCAACATCTACACAAATGTAGTGGGGGCAAATTCAGAGTAGTGACTATCTACCAAAATACAGATTATGACACGCTCATGGTGAAGGAAAATGTTTATAAAATAATACAAGCCTTTCCTCAACAAACCAACATTCAAACTAAAGACACACGCACATTCACACTAAATTCAAACGAGCAAAAAACAAAAACATATTTGCGAACCATTTCAAAAATGAGTCTTCCAAAAACAACAAAAAGTACTAGACGACCCGTAGAAGTGAATCAAAATCCAGGAAAACTATTTTGAAACATCATGACGAAATAAAATTTCGCAAGTCAATGTAAAAACTATTTATTGCCAACAAAATAAGACTGATTTCCAAAACGGTAGAGATTTGACAAAAGTGTCTGTAAAAAAAAAAAAAAAAAATTGACGAATGTGTGTAAAAAAAGACGCTAACAAACAAATACCCAGGCATATGAACTTTCTAATATGCTTACCGCTACGTTTCTATATAAACACGATATTACGGCCATCAGAAAGAGAAACGGATCTTGATATGTAAAGTCACAAATGTATTAACCCGCAAAAAAATGAACTTTGGACTCAAAACTTGTATAGCGACACAAATACCATTATGGACACTTAATATATCATACAAAAAGTAAATAATAATAGTAATAAAAATAAACAAATAGTTTACATCTCGCAGTTTTTTGTCGTCTATACCAATTTCTCTCGTTGAAACAAACCCTATGTATATACGTATACATACTTTTTGTAAACTTTGAGTTTTGAAAAATTGTAAAAAGATTCTTTGCTTTGTTTCGTTTTCAATAACACGTATGTTATCGTCTAATTATTATTACGTTACATAATTGTGACTTTCCATATGAAAAGAAACTAAACATAAAGTTTAACGACGAAATGAACAACAATTATGGAAACACATTTCTATCTACGATGACAAAACAGCAAAACGAAACGAAAATTACTGGAAAAAGCGACAACGTATACCACTACTAACAAATTGTCAACTTATTAGTATACTAAAGTAGACTCCGTCAAATGGAAGTGAAGTATTGTGGTGAATACGGTATTAAAAGTAACTCTCCTCTCTCCAATTTTTACAAAAAAGTCACCATCATGTGTGTAGCTGCCGTCATCGTGAGCGACGGAGTGAATATGTTGGCATGACAACAATGAGTGCTGCTTTCTTGACAAAAAACAAAAAAAACAAAACAAATCTTTTATTTATTTATGAAAATTTTGTTCATGATCCTTCTCTACGATTTGGCTATTATACAAGTTAAACAAATAAATCATCTGTTTGTATTAAATTATAGTAGTGCATCATATGGGCCATATGGCCTTTAACCCAGAAATTGTGACAGACAAGGACAAAGAGAAAAGCAACATGTGCGATAGATGATGGACATTGTGCTCCCGCCAAGAGTTTAAAACCTACAACTGGTCTACCAGGCGAACACAGTAATTCTTTAAGTTACTTTAAGTATTGTTAAATATGTAAATAAGGGATTTTTATTGATTTCTTTCACGTTAAATCATATTTTATTCAAAATCTATTATTTTCCTCAAAGCTGTCCGTAACCGTCTTTTTGTCTGTTGTCTGCTTTTGTTTATGTAGTTTTCAGGGTGTTACGAAACTTCTGAATAAATTCATGGAAACATCAGTATGAAGGGTGAACCTTATTTTGTTGTTCAGTGTAGTTACAGTGAAAAGGTGGCCAAGTTATGATCCACCAAATGTTTTCGTCACTCCATTTCACAGAGACGCGTTGCCACACACTTCAGGTTAGAAGTTACACCGTTAAAAATTCAGTTGTTTCTATAAACAAACCTCTATGAAAAAATTCGTTCCAAAAAACAAACAAAAAAAAACAACAAAAAAAACCTAAAAAACAAAAAAAGACGTTAAACCTAACACACACACACACAGACACACACACGGAAAAGACAAATAACGAGATATAACTCAATTTCTTTAAACTTCGAACGGTTCTTTATACTCTGTTTGTACTGTTTGCCTGCTACAAAAAATGTATTGCAAAGTTTAATGTTATTATTAATCCTAGTGAATAAATTATTGAACTTTATAATTCATTATCTTTAGGTTACACTGTCCCTCTTTACATTGTGTGTCTAAGAATGTCGGGCGAAAATGAGTTTCAGAGTAGGGAGTCGGCTGAGCATATAGACAGTTTGTCAATTACTCAAGAAGTTTTAAATTCAGATATTGTTGTAGCAGACGAGAAAAATATGTAAAGAGCTGTAGCTGTGTCAAAATTGGAAGAAACTTTGAAGTCATCACGAGAGAGACAATTAGCAGCTAAAATGAAAGAGCTAAAAGGACAGGAATTATCTCAGAGAGATAAGAGGTTCAGTCTGACATATGGAGGATGGAAAACTGAATTTAGAAATATTCGAGCAGACTAAACTATCGCCCGGTTCACACTCCACCCACGTCTATTGAACAGGTGAAGAGGATCATCCCTTGTTTCCTGTTTAGGATGCGGTTTCCGGTTTTCTCTTTTCCAATCTTCTCACTTTTTTTTCAATTGGAGTAGATAGACTAAACTATCGCCCGTTTCACACTCAACCCACCTCTATTGAACAGGTGAAGAGGCTCATCCCTTGTTTCCTGTTTAGGATGCGGTTTCCGGTTTTCTCTTTTCCAATCTTCGCACTTTTTTTTTTTTTCAATTGGAGTAGATAGACTAAATTATTGCCCGGTTCACACTCCACCCACGTCTATTGAACAGGTGAAGAGGCTCATCCCTTGTTTCCTGTTTAGGATGTGGTTTCCGGTTTTCTCTTTTCCAATCTTTTCACTCCTATGTAGCCCCCTGCACATCAGTGGCGTTACCGCCTTGCTCGGGGTGATATGATTTAAAAAAAGGTTCAGAAAAAGAGTTGCAAGATAAGGTGGACACTGTTGAGGAGCTAGAATCTAACAGGAAAAAGTTGTACAATGATATACGCCAAAAAAACAACATCAAGTCAAGAAATTCAAAGAAAGGTCGATGAGTGCATTGCTGTTACAGCAGATTTGTTGGGATTAATGAGGACACATCCTGTTGAAGATGAAGAGGATTTTGATGCTGAGTTAGAAAAATCAAGGATACGATTGCTACTCAACAAGGACAAGGCCGGATCTATATATGGATCCTCAACAACTGCACTCAGCTGCCACTACAATCACCCCTTAGATTCATCCAATATCTCAGTAAAGAGAGCAGAGGAAGCTGCAGATTTGGAGGCAAAAAGAGCTGAAATTAATATGAAAGCCGTCATTGATGCTCATCGTCAAAACCTAGAAAGATTAGAGAAGCATAAAGAATTCGAAATTATAGAGGCAAGGCTATTCCGGAGAAGAGGCACGAGAAAGTAATGGAAGGCACACTCCTCTTTGCGATGAGAAGACCGCCTTCGTTGGAAATAAGGAGAATCGAACTGTGAATGTAGAAGCATCGTTAGTTCAGACCTTGCAGAAGGCAATGGCCCTTACGCGACTTCCAACTCCAGAACCCATAGTATTTTTGGTGACCTTCTAAAGTTTATCGAATGGAGCACAAGTTTTAAAGCATTCGTGGAAAGACGGTGCTGACTCTGCAGATAAACTATTTTATCTGCAAAGATACATTGATGGAGAAGCAAGATCCACCTTGGAAGGTAGCTTCTACAGGAAAGATGAAGAGGCCTACCAACATGCATGGGACAAGCTAAATGCTAGATATGGTCATCCCTTCATCATACATGGCTCGCTTAGGGAAAAACTTAACAGGTGGCCAAAGACTGGTGCACATGAATACCATAAATTTAAGGAATATGGTGATTTCCAACAAACCTGCAGCAATGCCATACACCATATTAAGAGTTTGCAGATATTGGACGATTGTAAGGAGAACCAAAAGATGTTGACGAAACCTTCTAATTGGATCACATCGAGGTGGATTCGACATGTAACAGAACAGCTAGATGAAGCTAGGGGCTATCCAACCTTCCAGGAATTTGCTTCCTTCGTCGCAATGGAAGCACGCATAGCATGCAACCCAGTCTCCTCACTACGTGCATTAAAGCAGTTCGAAGGAAGGCCACGTGTCAAGTATCCCAAGACACATACCCTTACCACTGATATGAATGACTCAGATGTTTTAAATACCTCAGCCAAGTTCGAGAAAAATGAGATGGTGTCGGGGAATTTTGGAAATAAGAACTTATGGTCACATGACAAATGTATGAGTTGTGGTGACAACCATTCCTTATACGAATGTCCAAAACTAACAGGAAAATCCATGGAAGAGAAGAAAAGATCTATTATGGACAATAGGCTATGTTTTGGCTGCTTAAGAAAGGGACATATTTCTACAGAGTGCCAATTAAAGCTGTGTGTGGCTCATGCCATTGACGTCATTCAATCCCCTTACATGAAGACCACCCTTCAGCAAACAGTTCTTCTTTACAGGAGGAAAATAAGATTTCATCATCTTGCTGTGTAAATGGAGGTGAAGGTGAGAGAACTTCAGTGATAGTGCCAGTAAGGATTTCCTCACCCAATACCAGTAGCAATGAAACGTTGGCGTATGACTTATTGGACACTGAAAGTAGTCACACATTTGCAGATCAAGAAGTGTGTGAAAAAATGAATGCAATAATTGAACCTGTTAAGTTGAAATTCTCCACAATGATGGGCAAGAACTCCATTGTGACAAGTCAGAGGGTTAATTGGCTAAGAGTTAGGTGATTCCCCTTGGACACCTAAGTAGATTTGCCTCCTACTTATACAAGAGAGTTCATCCCACTTGAGCGTGCATATATTTCCACCTGTGAAACAGCCAGTAGATGGAAACACTTAGCATATATATACCAAGAAATGCCCCCTTGATGGATTGTGGCGTTGGACTTGTAATTGGCTACGATTGCTCTAGTTTCTTAGCACCACGAAGAGTTATCACGGGAGGTAACTATGAACTCTATGCTATTAAAACATTATAGGAACCATACCCCAGCTGTTGAGCTTAAAAATGTCATTGGCCTGTGTCATCGCATTTCTGTCAAGAAGTTCTCACTTATAACACCATTAGCTGCTATTAGAGCACTTGAGTCCGACTTCACAGATAACAAAATCCAGGAGAGCAAAACTAGCACCAAGAGAAAGAAAGACGTCAAGCAACGCAAGCTCTCGCCAGTTGCCCAAAATAACGTGGATGATTCTCGCAGCAAAAGCATTAATATTAGTAAAAACAGTTACATTGTCGATGAAAATGAGAAGAAACAGAATGTCTCATTTGAGAAAAAAAATCGAAAATCAAGGATTTACCAGAAAGCAGATCAGCCTCAAACTGTAACAATAAAAGAGAGAATCCACAGAAAAGAACTGCAAGTATTTCCCAAGTAATCAATTGACTCTGCTAAAAAACCAAACCAAAAAAGTATTGCCAAAGAAGAATGCAGTAAAATCCCAAATTTACAAGAAGAGCATGGCGAAGATAAATCAAACAAATTTACAATTTAGGTCCCTTGGGTTTGCAGGCATGAACAAAGAAAAATGCATTCTATAGGAGAGTGGATCACCCCCAAACAAAAGAAAGCTATCTGTTAGTTTTGATAACCAACCTACAGGGAAATTTAGAAAGAAAATATTGTTGAATGATGAGGAGACAAAGACACAGTCAGAACAAACTGGGGAAAAAAAACTGAGTCTGAACTTGTGGCCCCACTGAAATACACTGAGATGCTAATAAAAATCAATGCTAGTGTAATTGATATTGAAGATGAGAATGGTCATAATCAGAAGGAAAACACTGTTGATACCTTAAAGACTTTTCATATAAAGGACACATGCAAGACACTTTCTCCACCAAAGCAACATCAGAAATGTAAAAATAAAAAAGCCCGCTTAGAGGCTACACCTGATTCTGTATCTAAACCAGAAAGTGTTGATCCAGAACGAATTCGAATATTGAAAAATGAATTTACTAAATCTGCCATTGATCTGAACTAAGAAAGAAACAAAAAGTGCCCTGCTATATGCAAAGATGTGACAGATCAAAGCTGTCACCCAAGTGAACGTTGGAGTCCTACTCTCAGCATGGTTAGTCCAAGTAAAGCAATACTTATACAAGGGAAAAGAGAGAAACAAATCCTTAACTAGGATTCTATCTGGTCTTTAAACCCAGATCCAAAGAGTGTTTCACTCAGGGTTCATTTTGAAGGAACCTCCTCTCAAGTTTCTGGTTCCTTTTAGCTAAGGAAGTGGCTAGATTCTGTTTATATCTTGAAGCACATCATGATGAGGATTTAAGGCAACCTAAGTGCATCCAGACTGTTCTTAATTGACATTTAACGATCACTTATACACAGATCATTATGGATTGTTCTATTTGATCATGTCTCAGGGTGTTGGGGTCATCCTAGTAGTGCAATGGCAGCATTTGTGAAAATTACCATTGATTCTCTTGAAGAAATTACTATGATGATTTGTTGGAAGTGTAGCTGCCATCGTCGTGAGCGACGGAGTGAATGTGTTGCCATAAAAACAAGAGGCTGATAGGTGCCGCTTTTCCTAAAAAAAAACAAAAAAAAAACTTTTTTTTTTAATTATGCAAATTTTGTTGATGCTCCTTTTCTACGATTTGGCTATTATACAAGTTAAACAAATCATCTGTTTGTATTAAATTGTCGCAATGCATCACGTGGCCTTTAACCCGGAATTAGTGAGAGACAAGGACAAAGAGAAAAGCAACATGTGCGATAGATGATGGACATTGTGCTCCCGTCAAGAGTTTAAAACCTACAACTGGTCTACCAGGCGAACACAGTAATTCTTTAAGTTACTTTAAGTATTGTTAAATATGTAAATAAGGGATTTTTATTGATTTCTTTCACGTTTCCTCATATTTTATTCAAAATCTATTATTTTCCTCAAAGCTGTCTGTAACCGTCTTTGTCTGTTGTCTGCTTTGTTTATGTAGTTCTCACGGTGTTACGCAACTCCTGAATAAAGTCATGGAAACATCAGTATGAAGGGTGAACCTTATTTTGTTGACCAGTGTAGTTACAATTTGAGAAATTCTAATTTCGACAAATAGGAAAATGTATTGCCCCCCCCCCCCCCGCCCACTACTGAAAGAGAAAGACGAAGACAAATTTCGCTATCCGATGTTCAATTTATTTTCTAATCAATAGAAGGAAGCGATTTGTAAAACAGGGAGAATTCAACAAGCCGATCTGAAAAAGTATTTCGCTATAAAAGAAAGAATGAATATCGAATCAGTCAGTCAGATGAAAGCAGAAATTAGAAATGATACAATCAAGATGTGACAAAATAAACTTCAAACCACTGACCTGGACATAAAGTCCCGTCACTCATTCGTTCTACTTCTTTTTGTGTGTTAATTTACTTTATCTCTTCTTCTTCTTCTTCTTCTTCTTCTTCTTCTTCTTCTTCTTCTTCTTCTTCTTCTTTCTCGCCATTCTCGCAGTCAACAAAGAAGATGATAACAACAATAAGATAGTACAACTGACTCCTAAAAACTAACACCCGATAAGTACAACTTTCCTTTATTGCTTTACCTACCTTTTCACATATACGCCGGCCATAAAAAAGGAAAGGAACACAGACTTGTATCTTTTTTTCATAAACACATTCGCTAGTTACAACTAGAACTGCTACCTACAACTTAAAGCTCTGGATTCACTTAACTTCTTACTTCACTTTCTTATCGAACATTTAAATCTTACAAATTGATGTTATCTTGTTTTGTTTATAAATTTCTAATTTATCAGATAAACGATACACTTTAATTTTTCCAACTTTCAGACGTCTGCTGCTTCTAATAAATCCCAACTTGTATGGAGAGTCGGCTATGTTTCTGAATTGGCCTTGTCCCAGACATGGCTGACCGTCTCTACTCCAATATATATATATGTTGTCGAATCCACCTTACAGTGTTTAATTAAAAAAAAAACAAGCACGAAAAATTACATATCGTACTCGTCTTCAAACCAAATGCAAAATTAGACTAGCACAAAGCATCTGACTTCAGAACGATAATTCATATTTGTTTAACACAGACGCTGGATTGAAATTAGTAAAATTTGAAACTCGCGTAAGTTTTCGCTGATTGACTAATAAATTAAAGGCACGTGAGATTATGTGATAGAACGTGTTCAGATCAATTTTGCGCTAAAAATTTTAAACTTCATCTTGATCTACCTAACTTGCATAAAACTAGCACATCTACAACCAAATCCACGGTTAGAATTTGAAAGTCAACCGTGCGTCACTGAAGTCCACGCAACTACGATTTGGTGAATTTGGTCAAGTTAAGTAACTTTTAACACACATACCAAAATTACAGCAAAATCATTCGTTCATACAATTAATAAGTTTACTCACTCACACAGTTATATTATTTTTTTCAAAGGGACAATCATTCAACATTTTCTACATATAGTTTTTGAACTCACTTTCAAGCAACCTTTCTCCGACAATTTTTGTACATGCATTTTTTAACATAAAAGAGAGATAATTTAACATCAATTCCTTGAACAAATAATTTTAAAGTCATGATTATTTTCTCTGATCACTCTCTCAACATATATTTTCAACTTCATGTTTCGTACATGTTATGAATAGAAATATTGCTTTTTTTGTAACCAAAATCCAGAATGTTCTTTGCTGTAATTCATCTTCGCCATCAGTGGGATGCTAAGCCGTGTCCTACTAATATATATATATATATATATATATATAAAGGCAGAGACAGAGCGATAAAAACGGTAGTGTTGTTGTGGGTTATATAATGGCGCGCAAACAGATTTTTATATAACGGACCAAATAACGATCGGTTTAACTTTCTCCTTTGAGTAGATACCCCCACGCAAACCCCCCCCCCCAAAAAAAACAACACCCCCCCCCAAAAAAACAAACCCCCCCCCAAAAAAAACAACAACATCATAGCATAATGTTAAAAGGGGGTAAAACTTAACAAAAACAATGTTGTCATTATTTAAAAAAAAAATTAATCTTTTCTAATACGCTCAAAGTTTCTGTTATTTGTTGTTGTTGTTGTTTTTCGGCTATTCACCGGATGTTTCCTAGGGATTACTACTATGATAATGCAATGAAGTATTAGGGAGATGGTTAAATGCTTATTAAATTGGCCATGTGTGAAATATAATTAAACTCCCTACAACTTAGGATTTATTAGAATCAACAGAATGTGGAAGGTTGCATGTTAGAATGTGGAAGAATATAAGTGTCTTGTTTTGAAAGTAGAATTTTATTAACTGAACAAAATAAAATCAATTGGTTGAGTATAATCTTAAAAGAGAAAATATTCGTAGATAATAAATTTGTGAGAGTTAAATGTTCAATGAAAAATTAAGGAGTTAAGTGTCCAGAATTCTTGCTGTAAGTAATGAATGTGTTTAATAAAGTTTGTGTTCTTTTCCCTTTTTTTAAGGTCCGCGAGAAAGTGAAAAAGAAGGTGAAGCAATAAAGGAAATTGTACTTAGCGGCGTTAGTTTTTAAAAATCAGTTGAAGTATCTTGTTGTTTTTGTTAGTGTTATTGTTGACTGCGAAAATGTTGAGGATGGAGAAGTGGTAAAGGAAATTATCACACGAGAAAGAAGAACAAAGAGAACAAATGTGTGACGGGACTTTACATGTCTGGGCCAGGTTTGAAGTTTCTTTTGGTACATTTTAGCGTGTCGTCTCTCTTCTTCCATCTAACTGACTGATTCGGACTATTTTTGTGTGTGTTTTTATAGCCATTTGCTTTTTCACATTAGATTGCTAACTTTTCTTTCAGTTTTGCAACTCGCCTCTTTCATTGGTTATAAAATAAATTTAACATCTGATCTCGAAATCCGGCTTCGTCTTGTATTTTCAGTACGGTGTCAATCTTTTTATTATTTGTCAAAATTAGTATTTCACACGTAATTGTCAATTTTGTAAAAAGTTAAGATGAGAAGATAATTATTTTTAATTTCGTGTTAACTACAGCATATTATGCAAGCCATTTTATTGGCATCGAAAAATATTAATTTAGAAATTCTTGCAAATATGAACTAATTGTCTGTTTTTAATGAAATTATCAGAACTCCCTCACAAACTTAATGAAGTTATTTATGCAATTAATTTTTCTTTGAAAAATCTTAGTATATATATATATATATATATTACATCTGTTACTCGCCCTTCAATTAATTGCCTGAATCTACTGAAAATTCTTGCTAAAATCAAATTATAGTCGGATTTTAATGAAACGTTCACAGCTTATTCCCAATGAATTAAATATTTTCGAAATTATTATTTTTAAAATTCTTAGTAAAAATATTTTTACATCTGTTACCACGCACTCACCTTCGCATAAATTCATGAAAATTTAAGAAATTAACTATTGTTGGGAAAATTGGTCAGTATTCGAAAATTAAAAGTTTAATACAAATCGTTGTGCCTTCGTATTCCATACTGACAGTCGAATAGAACGGACGCCTGCGACGACGACGCACCCAACCGAATGCGCACGCACACCAGCGGCTAGGAGGTCAACAATGTTAAGAAGCCACTTCAGTGATCATCTGGCTTACTACACGTACATATACTTCCCATACTCAGACATTTACACGCGTTCCACATACGTATATCAACGCCAAGGCACATAGGTGTCAATGATACCCTTGCCAATACACACGCGATTTGCACATGTCTAGGGATTAAATAAAAATACGAAATAAAATAAGAAAACACTAAATTAAATAAAAATACAAAATAAAATAAAAGTACAAAATAAAATAAACATAAAACTCTCCCAGGAGTTCTCTGACAGGAAAGACAATTGATGCATCTGCAAAAAAAAAAAGGCCTCCTGGTGCCAAAAATAAAACTCTATCGCTTTCTCTATTGGACTTTGGATGGTAAAGACGTGCCAAATTGTTCAGGAAGGAATTTCACCAACAAGAGGTCGTTGGAGCCAAAAATAAAATCAGTGTCCAAACTGTTCCTCTAATGTCTCTGTATCTTTCCTTTTCTCTTTGCTTATTTATTTCAGTGGCGAAAGCCATTCAACAAGTTTTGGGTGTTTAGGCGAAAAAACCAACCCAGCAGTAATAGCCATAACATTCCATAATGGTGACCACCCCGACTTGATATCTACACTCAAGTTTTCTGGGACAAAAAAAGAAACCGGAGGGGGGGGGTGAGAGAAATTCATTTCTCCCCCACAACTTTAATAGTGACAACTACGCGAGGTGATATGAACAAGCAAAGTTTCTTTCGCTAAAAAAAAAAAAATTGGTGACGACTTTCCTACAATGAGTCACCTCGCGTGACTTTGCCTGCTTCTCCGACTACCAATCATTGGCTTACTATCCCTCCACCACAACAACAGGTCCAGTTGACTACTGTAACCATACACGTGCTGTGTAAAACTAAAAAAATAAAAGACGTAAGTAACAGCTTTTACTGTCATCCTTTTATCGCATTCACACCCACCACAAAAATTAAAAAATTAAAAAATTATTAACACAAACACGTTCCGTCCAGCAGAGATTTGCTTTATCGTCTTGCTTTTTTCTTTCCTCCCTCTTGTTGCCTTATCGTAAGTTACTAAAATGGCTGAAAGCGCGTCAGCTATATTAGCCAAAATCACAGTCTTTATGCACGCAGCAGCTGATGGTTGGTTTGCAATTTGTGAAGCACAATTTGAATTGCGACACATAACAAGTGAAGAAACCAGGTTTTACCATATATTGTCTGTCTATCTCCAGAATTGATATCCAGCTTACCGTCCGCTATTATAGCTTCTAAAAAATATTCAGAGCTAAAAGACGCAGTAATGGCTAGACACGAAAGGATAAAACCAGAGATGTTCGCTCTATTAATGGCTAACACTCAAATGACAGGGAGACCTTCAGCTTATCTCCATGAGCTGATGTCGACAGCCAGCAGGATTGGTGTCGGAGATGAACTTGTTCGACATAAGTTCATTCAGGCACTACCCCCGGAAACAACACCCGTAATAGCAGCAATAAAAAATGCCTCCCTGATGGAACTGGGCACATTGGCTGACGAAATAACACCATTTTTAAAACCCAGGATGATACAAGCCGCTACTATGCCGCATGCAAGCGCTCCAGATCTACTGTCTCCACCAGCGCCACCCCTAGAATGACTTATAGCACCGGACCATTTTATGAGAACCAGAATCCTCGAGTGTGTCGTGGATATTTATATTATGCAGAAAAGTGGAGGACGTACAAACCATGGTGCAGGTGGCTAAACAAGTCCGGCTGTCATATAATGCCCACTTCGAGGCCATCTTCACCTACCAGAAACCCTACTACCCAAGCCTCGGAAAACTAATAATGCGAATTGCATCAGCAACCGGCAACTCGCAACTATTTGAGGTTGCTGCCAAAAATGACACAAATAAGATCAATTTTGTGATAGATACAGGTGCCTCTATAACAATCTTACCACAGAGAATGACACTCGGTCTAACCTTAAACCCTTCACCTGTAACGCTATCAGCAGCGAACGGGAATAATATTAAATGCTTTGGCGAAACAGTAGTTGATATTGGGATTCCGAGCCTACGCCGTTCATACATATGGACCATAGTAGTAGCGGATACCGTCAATCTCCTCTTAGGAGTAGATTTTCTGCGCCACTATGGATTAATCTTAGACTGCAAAAAGGGTAGGCTCATTGATGAGGAAACCCACCGATATACACAAGGAGGACGAGTCACTGCACAGAGTCAGTGTATAACTGTGAATAACCACAAAAACCTACCAGAAGAACTGCAGTCCCTCCTCCGAGAATTTCCATAACTAACCAATCCACGTACAGGACAGCCGTCATTGTCTAACACTAAAGTAACACACGTCATAGACATTGGAGATAGCGCCCCTACTTATGCCAAAGTCCGACAACTGTCAGAAGAAAAATGTAAATCAGCTAAACAGGAGTTTGTGGCACTCTTACAAGCTGGAAGTATTCAACCGTCAAAGTCCCCCTGGTCATCGCCATTACATCTAGTTCCCAAGTCAACCCCAGGAAAATGGCAAGTATGTGGTGATTTTAGACATTTGAACCAGTTGACAAATCAGACAGATATCTGATACCAAATATTAACAGCCTCGGATCTAAACTCTTCAAGAAGACTGTATTTTCAAAAATTGATCTCCTACAGGCCTATCACCAGATTCCCATGAATAAGGCAGACATAGAAAAATTTGCTGTAATAACACCATTTGGTCTCATTGAATACCTATTCATGCCATTTGGTCTACGAAACAGCAGCTGTACATTCCAGAGATTTATGGACAACATATTTATGGATGTAGAATGTGCTTTTACTCGTTTTCTCTGCATCTAAGGAACAACAACACAAAGATCTTAAGAAAGTCCTTTCGATTCTCGAAGGAAACCACCTTCAAATCTCTGTTGGAAAATATCAGTTCTACAAAGACTGTATTGACTTCTTGGGCTATAATGTAAACATGAAAGGATTAAAGCCAACAACCCAGAAAGTCGAAGACATCAAAAATTTTCCAGAATTCACAGACTCCAAATCTTTGCGTCGATTCCTGGGAATGGTAAACTTTTACAGGAAATTAATCTCTCAGGCCTCAGATGTGTTACTGCCACTAACTGAAGCAATCAAACACAATCCAGAGGAAAAAGTATTAAAACTAAGTCCGACTGAAAGTGAACCATTTGTGGCAATAAAAGACATTCTTGCCAAAGTATCTTCTTTGACACACCCTGATCCGGATGCCACACAATACCATCTAGTCACGGATAGCTCCAACCATGCAGTGGGTGCAGCGTTACATCAGATAATAAATGGTGATCCAGTCCCCATTGGGTTTTATTCAAGAAAACTGTCTGAAAACCAGAGAAAATATTCCACCTTCGATAGGGAACTTTTGGCAGCATATCAGGCGGTCTTGCACTTCAAACCACATATTGAAGGCAGAAATGTCACCTTCTTTTCAGACCACAAACCACTTTCCCTGGCTTTCAAAAAGAAAACACCGATGAAATCGGACAAGCAACAAAGATATTTACCAATATCACAGAGTATGTCACAGATGTACAGTATATAAGAAGAGATGAAAATATCGTTGCTGATTGTCTATCTCGACCCACATTTTCGGTGACTGTAGACCCCTGTGACTTATCAGTGAATCACAAAGGGAGGATGAGCAAATCGACACATACAGGAGCCGACTTTGAGATGCAAGGGTCATCCGTCTGGTGCAACCTATCAACATCTACTTCCAGACCATACATACCTGAACCACTTCGAAGGAGAATCTTAGGTCTGTTCCATGACATCTCCCATCCAGGACCTACGCCAACAACAAATCTAATTAAAGCCAGGTACTTCTGGTCAGAAATGGAGAAAAACATATGATCTTGAAACATATATTGAAGTTTTAATTCCAAATAAATAAGTTAAACATAATATCTCGGTACAAATATTTTTGAAAGAGTAACAGCACAATATCGTATGTTTTGATTTGTGGCAATATTCTTTTTCAGTCCCTATCTCTTGTTTGTTACATTTTTTCAATTCTACAATTAAAGATTGTTTGGGTTTAAGATGCATTTAAAAATGATAAATCTCTCTTGAATCTTACAGTTCAGCTTTAATTTTTTCAATAATGAAAATATTTAGCTGTATTTCACTCATATTTCACAGTATAGGAATGCTTTTTTTTTCCAACAATATTCATTATAGTTTTCAAGTTCTCTCTAAAATGCAAGCTGTAAAAATAAAAATAAAAGCAATTAATTCAGAGGATATGTAGGAAAGAAACACGAAATGTAGAATTATGAAATTGGATCATAATCAATGGAACAATGCAATCGGATATATTTTATTATGGATGGCATGTGAGATTAAAGCAGATTTGCCAAAAGATTATTATTAAAACATGTATGTGTGGATGTAGAACGGGGTTAGGAATAGAAAAAGAAAATATTGAATCCTAAATGTGGGAAAGGACAACATTAAATTCAAAAGTAGGGTATTACGCTCGATACATGCTTCAGAGTCCGGCTCAAATTCTTTCTTGTCAAGCTATCTGTTTGTGGACAGAGTGCGACGAAATTGTGAGTGAAGTAGACATGTTCCATCTCGCTTATGCAGGAAGTGGAGATTTTTTGAATGTTTAGACATTCTTAAACCCTATATTAAACCCAACTTTGTGTCACATCCTGCCTCTGTGGGGAGGACTTAGATAAATACCCAGATACATGCTACACTCAATTTCCCTCACGATTGTCCAGTGATGACATGGGCAGGGGTTGATTTAGTTTTATTCACAGCCAATGAGTACTAAGAAAAATGAAGTGACCTCATACGTGCATCTTGGAAAGCAGACAAGAGAACAAGATAACATGTGACTTCCTGTCTGAATAGAACCTTAGACATAAGCTTTGTTCCATACTTAACCAAATCTGCCGAAGTGTTAAATTCGGTTACAAAAAGCGCGATGGGATAATAATGATGACCTGTAAGAGAAACTGATAGATTATGACATCAAGACTAATCAAGTACTGTAACAAAAGTTCTTTAATTTTATTAAGTGAATTTTTATTACTTGAGTAAATGGTAAACGGGCGCAAGTTCAAGTTCAGGGGCTCGCAAACAGAAGGGAACAAGAACCTCACATCACGTGGAAAAGAATGATAAAGCAGGAGGAGGTAGAAACAGAGTAATGTGAAGAGGTCCCTTATAGAAGGGCTTGGACACTGGATCATTGGTACATTAAGCCCACATCAGGCTGGTTAGGGCTGAATGTTTCATCTGTTATCACAACTGTCATAGGGTGGTATTGTGTCCAGTTAAATGGGGACAGACCCCGGATATTTACGAACGCAAATGCACCATGTGCGGTCATCGTGGACATAAGAACAAAGGAGTGTGGGATCAGGAAGAAGACAACACAGACGCCTGTTAAAACGTCTACCCCGGGAAAACTGTCCCAAGGCAATGACAGCGCCTGCTCCAGAAGTAAAGGGCAGGGTGGCTTATGAAAGAAGTGTAAGAATGTGATGTTGGGCACGTATCCAGGCTGGCCCCTTTGCCAGAAACTACCAGGAAAGAATGCACTGGTTCTTTCGAAAGAAAGGACACGTGAAAAGAAGCTGCTCTTAATGGAATAGAAAGAAAGAACGCAAGAACCCAGCCAGGGTCGCACCGCCATAGAAGAAGATGGTTGGTTAACCCCTGTAGTAAAATAATGAAAGGCGGAGGACGGTTTAGGTTTTCATGTTTACCGAGGAAAGAGAACTCACTAATGAGGCAGTTGTGGGTGAATCGGGAATGAGGGCATTGACAGGCACAGGGGCATCAGTTTCCTAAAGGAAGGGGGAAAGAGAAGATCTAATATAAAGATAAGCCAGGAAGATGGTAAACCCATGAAAATAGGAAAGATTTGGGTGTCCAAAACTTTTATCAGACCCCCAACCTCTGTGGAGAAGTGATCTTAGGATAGGATTGGTTATATCACCATAAATTATAAATATGATTCAACCTCACCGTGCTCATCGTAGACGGTGTATAGACGCCATTAAGAAGCATCCCTGATGGGTCAGTTGCAGTGGTTGTTGATGAGGACATAAAATTACCCACTAGAACTGCAGTGTCAGGCAGAAGTAGTCTAGTGACAGAAAGAAAGATGGAAAATAGAGTTTTCCAATTGGTCGTAACGGAGGAGGACGGCCATGAAGAAAACGGAGTAGCCTTGTGAGGAGACGGTAGTCGAGGTAGCAGACGTAGTGCATATTGTGATTGCAAATCAGGCCCCCAAGGAAATAAATGTAAGAAATAGAGAGGAAGTAGGAAGTCCTCGGATTTTGGCACCGATGATGGAAGAGGACATCCCTTCTAAGAAATAACTCTTCCCATTCCCTCACTTACCCACAAATATGGAGTTACATTAACAACAATTCATGTGATAGAATGTGTTTAGGAAATCACTTGTTGTAAATAATGATAGTTCTTGTGGTAACCAGTAAGTTAACTCTTCAACGATTTAAAACAGTATGACGAAAACCTTTTCTGTGCATGGTAATCATCGCAGATCTTCGGGTTGAAAAAGACCTATATAGAAGTAAGACTAATCGACAAATAAACAAAAGAATATCTGAAAGCAATTCTCTGTCGACTTCCAGAAGTTATATGTACGATTGATTTTGAGGCATCAATTCAGAGAACCCAATTGCAATGCACGCGTTTCTCCGACAACCCTAACGGAAGGGACACACTACTAGACCTCTGCTTCACTTCCATCCCAGACTCTTGCACTACCAGACAGCTCTGCCCTCTCGAAAACTCTGACCACACCGTAGTTTACGTCAACATTTCATTCCACTCCCACCCGACCCAAGAAACACAGAGCAGTAGAATATCCTACTGCTACTAAAGAGCAGACTGGGATTCGTTCCGAGACTTCCTCTGTGACGTCCCATGGAACAACGTTTTTAGTCTTCCCGTCGAACAATGTGCATCCGAGGTCTCCTCCTGGGTTAAGGCTGGCATCGATGCTTTCATCCCTGCCAGGAAATTTCAGCTTAAATCTCATTCGTCTCCATGGTTCTCGCCCGCTTGCTCGGCCGCCATTGCCCACCGGAATCATTTCTTCCGACTCTATCGTAGCTAGGCGTCGGACCAAAACAGGCGCCTTTTCGCTTCAGCTCGTAATAAGTGTAAAAAGATACTAAACGAAGCTAAGATGTTGTTTGCTGCCAGAATGAAGCAACGCATAGCATCCTCTAAATTCTGCGCCAAAGACTACTGGCGACTTTTCTCACCTCTTCAGCGGACAAGGCTGAATGCTTTGCCCGCAGATTCTCGAATAATTCAAGACTGAACTCGTCTGGAGTTTCTACACCCGACTTCCCACCTAGAACTGAGGCTCAACTGAATGACGTCAACATTACACCCTTGCTGGTCTCTAACATAATCTCAAAACTTGACCCTCACAAAGCGAGCGGAGGGGACGGAATCCCAATCATAGTCTTAAAGAAATGTGCCCATGAACTCTCCTCTGTCCTTTCTAAACTCTGCAACTTCTGCCTATCTGCTTCCTGCTTTCCTGCCTGTTGGAAATCTTCCTCTGTAGTTCCTATATTTAAAAACACGGGAGAACTCTCGGGTCCCGCAAATTACCGCCCTATCAGCCTTCTTCCAATCTTTGGCAAAGTGTTCGAAGCCATTATCAACGCCGAGGTAGTTCAGCATCTCACAGCACACAGGCTCCTCTCGGACAAGCAGTATGGTTTCTGCTTCATCAGGTCTACTGCTGATATGCTAACGACCATCACCGAGTATATATACCAGGCTCTGGACAAGAATGGCGAAGCCCGAACCGTTGCCTTGGATATCTCTAAAGCATTCGACAGAGTTTGGCATGCTGGCTTTCTATGCAAACTGCGGAGCTATGGTATAACTGGACATTTGTTTGAACTAATCCAGTCTTTCCTCTCTAACCGCACATTGAAGGTGGTATTAAACGGACATGTCTCCCAGAACTACCATACGAACGCGGGTGTCTCTCAAGGCTCTATCATAGGTCCTGTAAAAGTCTTCTAGAACAACCAGCCAGTGATCAACTAGAATAGAAGTTGGGTTTGACTGACCAAAAACCACCAGGGCAAATTGGTAGGTGGTTCAAACAATAATGTGGGAGACTCCACTCTGCCACAGGCAAGTCCACCCTACAAGAACCGACTGGCCGACAACTCCATTGCGTACATTGAGCTCCACAAATACTGAGCACAACACCCACACTCCCGAACAGAGCACCCTCCTGCAGGGAGACAAAAGGAGACAGCCACGCTGAAAGGCAAGTCATTTGACTTCTACATCTCCCTCCTCTCCCCACTGCGGGAGCATAGTGGCCGCTGGGGGGGGATTCGTTCCTTATCGCCTGGTCGATTATATGGGAGTAGTGGGGATAGAGCCCTTGCGATCCTAGTTCGTGATAACTGTGACTGAGTAGGGCTTTGGGATGCCAGGTCACTTGGCAACCACACTCCCGAACAGAGCACCCTCCTGCAGGGAGACAAAAGGAGACAGCCACGCTGAAAGGCAAGTCATTTGACTTCTACATCTCCCTCCTCTCCCCACTGCGGGAGCATAGTGGCCGCTGGGGGGGGGGGGGATTAGTTCCTTATCGCCTGGTCGATTATATGGGAGTAGTGGGGATAGAGCCCTTGCGATCCTAGTTCGTGATAACTGTGGCTGAGTAGGGCTTTGGGATGCCAGGTCACTTGGCAACCACACTCCCGAACAGAGCACCCTTCTGCAGGGAGACAAAAGGAGACAGCCACGCTGAAAGGCAAGTCATTTGACTTCTACAGGTCCTACGCTCTTTCTGATCTACATTAATGATCTCCCTGATATCATCTGATCCCAAGTAGGTATGTACGCCGATGACACCACAGTTTACTCTCGCCTTGATCAAAAATCTGGAGTGGGCGACAAAGCTAACCTTGCAGCAGAGCTTGCAAAGAACCTCCAATCAGTAGTAGACTGGGGTAAGAAATGGCTCATAAATTTTAATGCTTCTAAAACGAAGCTGCTATCAATTAACCATAATAGACAATCACACCTACCTCCCATTAGCATTGACCAGGCTTGCCTCCCAGAGAGTAAAACACTACGCCTCCTTGGTCTCACACTATCAGCGGACCTCAAGTGGAATGACTATATCGAACCCATTGCTAAATCCGCTACTATGAAAGTCGATTCTCTTTGCAGAGCCCGGAAGTTTTTCTCGTCTGAGTCCATCATGCACATATATAAATCTACCATCCGCCCGTGTATTGAATACTGCTGCCACATCTGATCGATACCGACTTGGCAGACCGGCTGCAGTCCCTCTCTCACCGGCGCGACTTGTCTTCCCTGTGTCTATTCTATACTTTCACGACTTCTGCTTCGATGAACTTAGATCACTGGTGCCTCCTAGGTACGAATTTGCACGAGATACTAGATTAGCAACTAGATCCCACCCTTTTACAGTGAAACCGATAAAATGCAACCGCAAGTTCGTCTCCAACAGTTTCTTTTATCGCACTTCCCGACTGTGGAATTCCCTTCCGCATGATTGCTTCCCCGACGGCTACAATCTCCAGGAATTTAAATGTAAGGTCAATAGACACCTCCTAACACACTAACCATCTTTCAAACACTCTTCCCATCTACCCAACCCCCAGCCTCGGTATCCTTACCCATCTATCACCCTCGTTCTGACATTTCCTATATCTGACCACCCCCTCTCTTCACCTTCCCCTATGTAACCCCATGTGCAATAGTGGCAGTGGAATGCCTTGCTTGGGATGAAATGATTAAAAAAATTCCTCGACTAGGAAACCTAGACACTATTAAATATTTCTAACCAACTTGTTCCAGACATATGAACATGACTCATATTTTTTAAATTCAGAATATTTAACATAGTTATAAATAATTATATTTTAATAAAACATCTTAATTGTATCTTATTTTCAGAAATTTCTTATGCTGGACTAAACAAAGAAGATATTTAAACTCTTCTTATCAACAGGCAACGAACATTCTCAAACTTTTCTTATCAACTTTGTACCAGACAACGAACATTCTTAAACACTTCTTATCAACCTAGTAACAGTCAATGAACATTTTTAACTTCCTTATCAACCTAGTAACAGACAACGAATAGTCTTAATCTCTTCTGTTCAACCTTGTACCAGACAATAAACATTCTTAAATTCTTCTAACCAACTTTGAACCAAAGAATATTCTTCATCGCTTCTTATCAACCTTGTACCACATAAAGAATTCTTAAACACTTCTTATCAACCTTGCAATAGATAAAGAACATTCTTAATCTCTTCTTATCAACATTGCACCAGATAAAAAAACATTCTTAATCTCTCCTTATCAACCTTGTATCAGATAAAGAACATTATTAAACTTTTCTTATCAACCTTGTACAAGATAAAGAACATTCTTAAACTCTTTTTTTTACTATGCACATAATGTCTTCTTAGTAAACTTGCACCAGATAAAGAATATTCTTAAACTCTACTTTCCAGTCTTGTACCAGACATTGAACATTCTTCATCTCTTCTTATCAATGTTGTACCACATAAAGAGCATTTTTGAAGTCTTCTTATTAACTTTCTACAATCCAAAAAACACAACTAAAATTTTCTAAGAAGACTTGTACCAGACATATAACACATATTTGTAGGCTAAGCCATAGTCACATTTTCAACTTCTTTCGGTATCTCATGTATCACTTCTTCTGTTACGGTAGACTTCTTGTTGAGCAGACGTTCAAAGTGCTCTCTTCAGCGTTCTCTGATCCTGCAGGGATAAGAAATTAAGAACTAAAAACATTTTGGAAAAACCGTAAGTTAATCTGAACACCCGCAAAAGTAGGTTCAAAAGAATTTGGAAAAACCTAACTAAGAAAAATTCACAAGTCAGTGCGAAAAGCAAATTCTGAATCCTGACTGGATAAAAACAGTAAATTCCTATATGACGTATTTTCACGCCTAGATGTGAAAAGTCTTGTTGGAGCCGGTATCATGAGAAGTTTCACTATTTAAAACACGACGCTAATCTGTCAAAGTCAGTCCGTCCGTCATGGGAGTGTAACGAAAGAAAATTCAAGAAACCAACCCAGATGCAGGACACGTCACAGTTTCATTTGACCTCTTCATACAATTTTCTTTTCTTCTTTTCCACTCCACGCCGCCGGATAGGACAAATGGATGCGTTAAGTACAACTTCTTTATTTGTTGTGCCCTCTCGCTCTCGCTCTCTCTCTCATTCTGTCGCAACCTGCCAAAAAAAGGAAGGAACAAATACTTTACATTATGCTACTACACAACCATGAACTCTAAACTTCTGCAAACATTTTAATTACTTACATTACTACTACGAACATTTTCTACAACTCTTGATACCCTAAACATTCTAACTGAACATTAATTTCTACAAATACTCTTTATTCATTTCTTTTAATAAATTTCTATTTTAACATGAAAAATGTATATTTTATTCTTACACTATTCCACACAATTCCACACATTCCAAACTGCCGATAACCAACCTTCTGATGAAAATTTTCCGATGATATTTCTGCATAAAACTTGTAAGCTGTAGGAAGTTCCGTTAAGTCTGACACAAGAGCGAATCAAAAACATTAACCAGCTCCCTATGGCTACAATTCCTTCGATGGTTTACAACAGCTGACTCCCATCTATTGATGTAAGAGGTGCAACACCAGTTTTAGTGGAACCAAAGTTCATATTAGTTAATGAATGAGAATCGTTGTATTCATTGTCATAATGTGAACACCACTTGTATCAGACATCAAAGATACTTTTATGTATGTTACAGTGGAGATGGAATGAATTTAGCCTTACCGGTTTCGGAGAGTCGACTTCATCAAGGGAGCAGAAATATATTGTGTTAACACAATTTAGAATAAGATGACATAAGGTAAGGGCAACTTGTCATTATTATGATCGATGTTTATTTCCCGAATCCTACAAAAAGTACCTTCTTCCCAACCTCGCTTCCGGCATCCAGCAGTTAATGCAGAATATACACCCCCCTCCCAAATCCTGTAGAGCCAATATAACTAACATTGATAGTTTGACAACCACTGGGGTGAACATGTCACCCGCTCTGACATTTTTCTAGTTAGAGCATTTCTTATAGTTGTTTTTTGCATCTCGGGTTGCTGAGGTCTGTTCAGTATCCCATCAGGGTGTGGATATGTTGGAAACATCTGTGTAGTGGTTACATGCAAAAGATCTTTGCGATTCCTGCGAGACTTTTCTCCATTTTCTAATAGTACTAATGACGACATCGGCTATTGGCAACGACTCAATATTGTACTCAGTCTTGACTATGTTTTTCCGTTATCAATGCGAATATGATCACTTATGTTGAGTGGGGGGAAGCTCTCTGTAATCTTTGGCGGTTATTCTGTTGTTAGCTTTGTGTTATGGTGGAAAGTGTGGTCCGTAACTCTTTCTTTGTAAGCAAGGGTACCGGAGATAGTGTGGTATCTTTGCCCGTTGTAGTACGTAGGGTTAGGAGAGCCAAATATAGATAATTACCATTTTTAAAGCACTTGGGCAGTGTTTTCTTTACAATTTGGATTGTTTTCTCCATCAAACAGTTAGATTGACGAAAATCTGTGCTGCTTGTGATGTGGAAGAAATTCCAATCCTTTGAAAATCTTTTGTAAATTTTTGATGAGCCATTGTCCGAGAATAAAATTTTGAGGATTCCATGTTTTGAAAAAATATTCTTTGTCTGCTGTGCAATAGTGGACGCAGTGGTGTTCAAGAGTGTGCTAATTACAAAATATTTCGAGTGATAATTCACAACCATGAGATTGTTATTTCCCAGTATTTTAAAAAGGTCAGTGCCAACCTTGTACCAGGGTTGGTCCGGTAGGTACTCTTTCAGGAGAGGTTCAGAACCTTCCTGATTTCTGGGCTGTTGATAAGAGTCACAGTTCTGAATCATGTCTATTATTTCAGCATTCATAGTTGGCCAGAATGGACATGGACTTTGTCTGTTAATGCCCTGATGTGCACGATGAAAAATTTTACCCATTTTTTTGCGCATGGAGGATGGGATTATGGTGTGATGTCCCTTGAGGAGTAATCCATCATATTGAGTGATTTCATTCTTGAAATTAAAATATGAACTGAGACAGGAGTCAATAGTATGGCGGTGTCAAACCAGCAAATACCTGCTGTGCTAATTACTGCAGGTTTGAAATTTGCTGTCTCTGTCCTGATCTTAATAAACCGTCTTTCACTCATCGACAGTAACATTAAAATGGAGTAAACATGAACTTTCATTTCTGCATCCGAAATTTCATGAGGTGTGTTTCCTACAGCTGCCTGATTCAGGGTATCAGTTAGAAATTAGCTTACCCCGTGTGCATTCCATATCAAATTCATATTTCTGTAGCCTCAGTAGAAATATCTGAATGAATTCACGGTGTTGCCCTGTTTATGGGTTTGGTGAAAATACTTTTCAACGGCTTGTGCTCATTCTGAACCAAGAAATGCTGTCCATAGACGCAATCATGGAAGTACACACATGCAAACTGGATGGATAGCATTTCCAGCTTAAAGGGGGCAGAAATTTGTTTCCACTGAGGTAAGGAACCGGCTAGCATAGGTCTCATACATCATTGTGCTTCAGTTCAAACATAAGCTCCTAGTGCAAGAGTAGAGGCCTCAGAGGATACTCTGATGGGCAATTTTGGATCAGAATATTTCAGCGTGGGACTCTGTGTAACCAAGTGCTTTAGAGTCTATATTGAATTCTTTTCTGGTTTGTTAAAGGACCATATACATCAGGACCCTTTGCTACATCCAGCCAACCTTCTTGAGCATTGGACGATACCGCCCGCGTTCTGTTGTTGATCTCGCATTAGCTAAAACAGGTTTTCTTGTTATTACTTGCGAATCTGGTCCAGACATGTGAGAAACGTGTATATAATGCAAACCAGACTTACAAAGGAAAATTTCATGGCTGTATTTTGACCTAGGATCACATATCGTTAAAACCCATTGGATTATATTTGACTAAATTTGATAAAGTTTGCTTCACTAAACAAAAGAATTTTTCACTCAGTGATTCCTGTATCTGTATTTTCACTTGTTAACATTTTGGCTATCTTACCTGACAAAAATAAATGTATCCTCTAGTTTTTGAGAAATCTCTTCTCATTTTGAAAATCACTTAAAATTAATACCAGCTATGAAAATAGGGTTACATCAATCCCAACGTCACCTGTCATTTATGAAATAAATGTCACTATAGATACTGGTTACACTATTTAGAATGCGTATTAATACGCTGTAACCTTAAAAAAAAAATTCCATTCAAACATGCATTGAACGTGTTTGTTTTAAGCAATACTAACAAGAAAACAATTTATGTACAAAATAGAAGTATCATTTTCCAAATCCTATGCAAATACAAAAATGTCCCTTTTCATGCAATTTATGTAAAGATGTTCCTTATTTTAGTTTCATGCAATAATGTAAAACATTTTTCTTTTAATTTCATGCAATAATGCAAAAAAATTCTTCCTTTTAATTTAATGCAATAACTTGCATTTCTTTTTTTCATGTACCAGCAGCCTCTTTAATAACAGATAGTATTCACACTCCTTTCGGCAGGAATAATAGCAAGTCCTTTTATATTTTATTCTTTTCAGAGGTATATCGCTGGGGCTATATATGTGTCGCTTAGTGCTTATTCCTTTTTTGTTGTCAATCACCTCTCCGTGAATGGAGATTTCAGTCACTTCTTTTGCAGCTTCTGCCGTCAGGTTCGTTTGGATCTCGTCCTCCCCTGCCGGTTCAGTTCTGTTCAAATATGGATCGCCAGACAGTATTCCCTCATTTGTATGTCGTATGCCCACCGAGAATTCGTGATTCCTTTTCACTCTGTATTCCTTTATTTTCCACACTACCACTACTACGGCAACAACGACTAAAAAATACTACGATTTTACCAAAATTAATTTATTATTCCTCCAATTCATATACTGTTTCCTAAAGTATTTAATATGTCTTTTAACGAATTCATATTAATTTTATCTATGGGTTTTATAACTCCGGTATTCACTCTATCGTGAATTTAGAGGTAATTTTACTAGGGTTAAGGTTGGCTAGTGCGTTCTCCTTCACACACCCTGGAAAGTTCAATGTGTTTCTGAGCGACTACTACCCAAACTCCCTCAGTTATACTGATTGCTTGTGGTAGTACTGCATCAGTTAATATTTAGACCTGCCAATATTAGTCACCCCACTTTCTATTATCTTTAAATAATTCGAGTATACACAGTCAGTGCTCAATGCCGGACACGCATCTGGCCAGTATGCTGGCCGACAGCAGAATTGACAGGTAAATTTCTCCGCCCCTCGTGGCTTGTTAACCACACTTCCCAGTCTCAAACAACCAGCTCCTTTTGGGAATGAAAGGGTAGATAATGAAAGTTCGGCGTTGTTGCCCAACAACACCGAACAACCCACTTCAGTTTTCATTATATAATCTTCTTGGTTTGGGCTTCTTTACCCCTCTTAATCTCTGTTTCAGGTGAAATTTTAATTAAATCTTTTCTTTGTTGTCTGCTCTAACTTTTCCTTCGAGGTTACTTCTGACCTATTCTTTTCTTTATTGCTTGCTTCTTTCTAACTTTTCTACAGGGGTTATTTCTAGTTCAACTTCTGACCTATTCTTGTTTTTATTGCCTGCCCCTGCTCACTTTTCTTCTAGGATTACTTCTGGTTCAGCTTCTGACCGATTCTTTCTTTATTTCTTGCTTCATTCTAACTTTTCTTCAGGGGTTACTTCTGGTTCAACTTCTGACCTATTCTTGTTTTTCTCATTAGGGTTCTTCTTTGCTTCTGGTTGAAGTAACTTTGGCTCAACATCTGGCCTATTCTCTTCTCTCAGTCATTCTTGGAATTGTGGGATAAATTTTTCATCTTCCTCTTCCCACTCATCTTCTACGGAGCCCTTGCCTGTCTCTATTAATATTTGACTTCCACTCCACCTTTCTTGCCGTATTCACTTTTAAATATGATACTTCTTTCCTCCGTACTGGTTGACATTTTGCCGATACCAGTGGTACTCTTATACGTTTTACTATCAAAGCAGGAGGATTAAACTTCATTCCGGCTACATGACGATGAAGCCAATCTTGTCCCAAAATCGCATTTTGCACAAACCTGAAGCCATATAAAACCTCTGGACGCTGCTCGTGCCATCAACTTTCACCATCTACTTTATCTTCATCGTAGTCCTTGCCGCTTGAGTAATTTCTAAGTCTGCCTCCTTCAATTTACCCTTATTTCTCAAGCGGACATAATCTTCCTGATTCAGCACCGAGACTTGTGACACTGTATGTATTACAGTTCTTACTTCTGATCAACCCACAAATATCTCACAATACTTCCCCTCGACTAACACATGAGACACCCTAGCTGTCTTATGTGTCCTAATACCTTAGCTCTCACGCTAACTTGCCTTGGGTACCGGCAATAGCACATCTCCAGGGTCACCCGCACAGGGATCCTGACATGGCCCCTTGCATCTGGGTGACCGAAAGAGGACCTTACTCATTAAACTTGTCCTCCTTCGCCGATGACAGGTTCTCTTCGTGTGACCTGGTCTTTCACAATACCAGCACAAACACATGCGGCAATTTGCTGCGAAATGACCCACACGGCCACCTGCCTAGTACCTTTTTCTAGTTGCTCTGATGAGGGGAAACTCTTCCGCTTGTAATGTTACTACTAAAGAAAAAGTAATATTACGCAAGTCGTTTTTTGGCGGTGAAATACAATTTTTATCAACTAATGAAAATTTCGAAACTTATTCATAAATGAATGAAATTATGCAATTATTACTTTTTGAAAATCTTGGTAACAGCATTTTTTTTTTACATCTGTTACCCGCTACCCAACTCCAATTAATTGCATGAAATTTCATGATGTATACCAATTTTCTTATTAGTTAAATACAGGACTCATTGGTGAATATTAATCATGTAATTTGTTTTTATTTACGAAATATTTTTTCAAAAATCTGCCCTGAACAGTAAAATAAAATGCATTAAAAATGACACCATATTTCATTTAGATAAACTTTTGATTTATAAATAATATAATTAAAGCATATTATATTCTGAAGAAGAAAAAAATCGATAAATGATGAATTTTTATGATAATTATTTTCATTTTTTCTTCGCTGATTATGTTGATTTATAAAGTTTCAAACAACTTTTAAATTTTTTCCAGTCTTCGGTTATTAATTTATCAAGTAAGGAATTTATTTGCAGATCAATAATTGAAAAGCTAAGTACAAAATATTTAGAATTAAGATTCTTAAAATCATTTATAAATTTTTTTATTAATGTTAATCTGTGCATTTTCTTTTACTATAGAAATTATGAAGACACATCATTAAAAGTTACATGTTTCAAGGCTTGTTCCTCTTACGAAAAGTTAAATTGTTTTTTTTTTGGTCACCATACTATCAGATGTGTGAACTGATTTACGACAGATGTTATCATCCCCTACCTAAAAAAATTAACGAGTCAAATCTTTCTAATTAAGAAATACTTTTATACTAAATTTCATGCTATAAACAAGTAATATTTGTTTAGAATCAGATTAATTTAACGTTAAGTTTGCTAATTATCCATAAACAACTCGTAAGTGATGTAAATCTTATTTTTGAAAGATTTTAAAATAGAGAATTAACGTTTGTTTACAAAAGTGTTGATCACTAAAAAAAAAATTTAAAAAAATGGCTGAACAATTAAAAACTTTAAAAAATATCAACATATTAGATTCCAATAAATTTCTGTTTGAAATTTACTCAAGTATTTTGCTTACTGAAAATAGTAAATTCAATCATTTAGCTTTTTATTAAGCTAAAATTAAAGTTTCAAGAAAACGTTTTTTTTTTCTTTTTGTATTTTGAAAAATTTAATTTAACATTTATCGAAAATAAGTGGAGGTATCTTCCTGAATGTATGTGCTCATGTAAAATAAACAAATACAAATTAGCTCAAATACTTTTAATATAAAGTTCGTTTTAACGACTTTTTCTGATATACATTAAATCATTCTACCGGAAAAGGAATCAGTTTCAATTCTAATAAAGATATTTTTATAATTTTTACATTGATTCATATTCATGTCAACTGAAATCTTACACGGATATAATTAAATTCAAACGTATGTTTCAATGGTTGTCACTTTGTACAAGAATCAAACATAAATGAAATTTCATTTAATAATGGATGTCTTATGAAATTTTGATTAATTTTTTTTATCGATTCATCCGATATTTACTAGAGGTTACTACTCAATATTACATAGACCCTTTATTGATAGAAATGACACATTAATTATGATATTTTTGAAAAGTCGAATGACTGTCTGAATTTCATTAAACTTTCCAGGCTTATTCACAAATGAATTAAGTTATTCATGAAATAAATATTTTTAGGAAAGTTTGATACTATTCATCTATTTATATTTTATATTTTTAAGGAACCGATCATCTGAATATCTGCTTCGAGAAAGAAAATAAACACTAGGTAATTTTTAATTTAGATAAACATTTAATTGATTTTATGAATTATATATATTAAGGATATCATATTCTGAAAAAATTATTGAAACGATAATAAATTTTTATGAGAATTGTTGATATTTTTTCTTTGCTAATGATTATGATTTATAAAGGTTCAATATTCTTTTAAACATCTTCCGGTCAATTGGTGCTTTCGGTCATTGATTTTATTAAATAAAAATTATGTTTACTAATCTAAAAGCTTAATACAAATAATTTTTTGTAATATTTTAAAAAATATTTTTAAAATTTGTAATATGCTTTTAATGTAAACTTTCCTACATTTTTTCGGAATAATATCTAAGTGCCATATCATTTAAAGGTCACGATTTTCAAGCATTGTTCTGACAAAACTTTCACTAAGTTTTCAAAAGTTTTATATCAATTCTGGCCAGCCATAACAAGCTTGACGTCAATCACGTCATACATATGGTTGTCATCATCTACTTCAAAGTTCAGAGCACTGTGATGAAGAAATAATTTTATTTCAAATTTCATGCAAAGGAATCAGCCACTTAAGTGTTATAGATGATACACGTTTGGGCGATTATGTTCCGAAAGAGACATGACTGACTCGGGAGAAGATTTTCCCATGATGCTACTGATTTCTGAGGTAGAGTGGTTGCCAACTAATGCAATAGAATCCAACCTGTTCTGTTATTTAACATATAGCAAAAGTGAAAAGATTGATAATACATTTTCCAAAGATATTTGCACATAATTGAATGCAATGAATTTAACTGGAATACAAACTCGGTTCTTTGATTTAAATTTGCGAATTTTCCAAAAATAACATGTCATATATATATATATATATATATATATATATATATACATATATATATTTTCTAGACATATTCTATTAAATATAAGAGACAATGAATGTCTATTATGTTTAATCATGAGCCGTTCTAAACGTCGTATTTTTGCTTTAATTTAAAATCGTCGGTGATGGTGGATTTTATAATATTTCAGTTTAAACTACCTCTCTGAAGATGGCTCATGTGAGCCGAAAGCTTAGAAGAAAACCAATAAATAATTATCCAAATGTTGGAGAATTTTTGTCTTTATTTTCAACTGAAATTAAAGCAAAAATACGACGTTTAGAACGGCTCATGATTAAACATAATAGACATTCATTGTCTCTTATATTTAATAGAATATGTCTAGAAAATTACTTGCTGCCTCGATATACTAAATATATATATATATATATATATATATGTGTGTGTGTGTGTGTGTGTGTGTGTGTGTGTGTATACTATTTTTGACAGATTTTTTTAAAAACAAGAATTAACTTTTGTTCACAAATATGTCAATACCTCACAACGTCCTAGGTTAGAAGTAGGATTCTTGCTTGTTGTTCAGGATATTGTTTGATTGTTGGTGCATTATTATTCTTTGTGTTCATCTTCACTGATGTCGTATGAGGATTGATGTCTTTTATTCTATTTCATGTGCTGCATGCATGGCCTTTGTCACCAAGTGTAGAATAAACATGTGTGTGTGTGTGTGTGTATTTTATAACCTTTCCTGTCCTTTTTGCTATTTTGAAGCACATATTTCTGGTACAAGTAACAATAATCATGTGAGTGTTTTTATGATAATGTGATTGTGATATGTATAATTTCAAATGTATTCATGTGTTAACTTATAAATATTTTTCCTTGAGTGTGTTCAGTAGAAGAAATTAAAAGTTTCAGTTTAAAATTAACAATAATATTATGTGCCATTCTAGCAGATGAGTCACAATTTCAAAAATGTTCACAATTCCATTCTTTTGTATAAGAATATTATTAAAACTACCTTTGTGGAGATGAATTACATTTTAACTTGCACGGAGATGTATTTCTTCATCGGATTTCAGAGCTCTCACTCACTAACTGAAGTATATGTTCACTAATTCTTTCATATCTATTTGATTCCAAACATTGCCAATTTCATTTCAGTAGGAGGGGTGGATATTGGATTATTTCATATCCCCCTCATATTTTCTTCATAGTAAGATCTCTGTTAACAAAATCTGCATAAGTTACTGTTTGCAACATGTCTGCTATTTTGTCTCCAACCAGATTAAAGAATGGGTTACAAAAAAGAAAGGGAAAGACAGCTAGACTCTGTCAATATATTAAAAAAGAAAACTGTATATTTTGCAGCTTAACATTTACCTATGTGTAAGAAGACCTCCTGGGAACAGCTTTTTATAGAATCTATTTCAACCCATCCTTTGTCAATATCTCATGTGTATTATTTAAGTAGGGGTAATGGAATGCAATTGGATTTTTTTTCAGTTAAAAAACAAAAACGCTGGCAATGTTACTTGATTAAATTTTCTATTTTTTTTTATTTTGATCAATGACTCCATAGACTATGATTAATAAGTAAATGATAAACAGATTTGTGGTAGCTACAGTTTAAAAAATAATTTTAAATATGAGAAATCTTTCTTAAATTTAATTTTAACCTGAAAGATAATTTATATTTCCAATAAGCAAAATACTTTGCTCTATTTTACAACTAATTTTAATTGACTAGAAGAAAGATTTGTATATTTTTTTGTTCATTTTCTTTGATTTTAGTGCCATTTTTAGCCCACCTTTTATAGCATTGTAATTGTCTTTATTAAAAAAACTTTCACAAAATAACTTATATGAAAACTTTGAAAAATTATAATAAATCAGATTTGCAACAAATATTAAGTTTAAAATAATGCAGAAATTAATTTTTTTTAAACAACAGTATCTGTTTATTTAAGGCATTGATAAACTGAAAGTGTGATGACAGATCTAATATTGCTCTACAGGGATTTTTTTCTGTAAAATATAATGAAAGGAAACAATGTGAGCACATTTCAAATACAATGTTTAATTACACAGTAATGAACTTTACAAAATTAGGAAAATATTTTCACAGTGGAAAGGCTTCTCACCAGTGTGTGATAGGATGTGTTGTTTCAGATTTGACTTTGTGGAAATCATATCTCCACAAATTTAATAGTGGAAAACTTTCTCACCAGTGTTTGTTGACATGTGTATTTTTGAAGATGAATTTAGGGAAAACTTCTTACCACAACTTTCACATTGGAAAGCTTTCTCTCCTGAGTTTGTTATCATGTGTTGTTTCAGATATAAATTTAGGGTAACAAAAATTTCACAGTGTAAAGGTTTCTCTCCAGGGAGTGTTAACATGTGCTTTTTTTTTAGAGCTGAATTTTGAGAAAACTTTTTACAACAAATTTCACAGTGGAAAGCTATCTCTCCTGTGTTCGTTCATGTGTTCTTTTAGATATGAATTTCTAGAAAACTTCTTACCGCAACTTTCACAGTGGAAAGGTTTCTCACCAGTATGTGTTAAAATGTGTTCTTTTAGTGATGAATTTTGAGCAAACATCTTACCACAAATTTCACAGTGGAAAGGTTTTTCACCAGTATGTGTTAACATGTGTCGTTTGAGATGTGAATTTAGGGTAAACTTACTAGCACATATTTCACAGCAGAAAGATTTCACTCCAGTGTGTGTTAAAATGTGTTGTTTTAGAGATGAATTTTGAGAAAACCTCTTACCACAAATTTCACAAGGGAAAGGTTTTTCACCAGTGTGTGTTAACATGTGTCGTTTCAGATTTGCATTTGAGGGAAACATACTACCACAAATTTCACAGTGGAAAGGTTTTTCACCAGTGTGTGTTAACATGTGTCTTTTCAGATTTGCATCTGAGGAAAACATACGACCACAAATTTCACAGTGGAAAGCATAATCTCCTGAGTGTATTAATATGTGAGCTTTTAAAGATGAATTTCGGGTAAACTTCTTACCACAACTTCCACAGTGGAAAGGTTTTTCACCAGTGTGTGTTAACATGTGTTGTTCCAGATTCGAATTTGTGGAAAACATACTACCACAAATTTCACAATAAATGGCTTCCTTACAAATGTGTGTTAGCATGTGTTCTTTTAGGTACGTATTTCTAGAAAACTCCTTACCACAACTTTCACAGTGGAAAGCTTTCTTTCCTGTGTGTGTTAACATGTTTTTTTTAGATGTGAATTTTGAGAAAACTTCTTATGATAAATTTCACAGTACAAAGCTTTCTCAGCAGTGTGTGATAACATGAGTCATTTCAGATTTTGAATTTTGGAAAAACTTGCTACGACACATTTCACAGTGGAAAGCTTGCTCTCCAGTGTGTGTTAACATGCACTTTTTGAGATGTGAATTTCAGGAAAAATTATGACCACAAATTTCACAGTAGAAAAATTTCTATCCAGTGTGTGTTAACATGTGTTGGTTGAGATTTGCTTTGAAGGATAAACTTCCTACTACAAATTTCACAGCGGAAACTATTATCATGTCTCAGCTGAGATGTGATTTTAGGGAAAATTACTACTACAAATTCATATTTCATAAGGAGAAGCCTTGTCTCTAGTTTGTGTTAACCATGTGCTTTTTGAGATATGTATTTCTGAAACATTTCTATAGATTTAACAGTGGAAAGTTCCTCTCCTGTGTGTGTTAACATGTCTTTTGAGATTTACATTTTGGAAAGGTTTGTATCCACAGATTTTACAGTGCAAATGTTTCTCTTCAGTGGGTAACAACGTGTTTTTGACAAAGGAATTTTTGGACAATGTAACAACCACATGTTTCTTGTATATTCTCCCCTGTGTGAGCTTTGTGTGTTAAACAGCTATTCCAAGAATTTCACAGTGTAAAAATTCTTCCTTGTTTCATGAATTTTCATCATAGTTTTTAGGTGCTCAGAAACGTGCTGTCAAAAAAAAAAAAAAGAACTCAGAGAAAATATAGAAAAGAAACACACAATGTAGGATGAAATTTGTTTAAAATGAATTGTACAATGCAATAAGTTATATTTTACTTTGGATGGCATGTGAGATTAGACCAGATTTTCCAATAGATTATTATTAGAACATATACGTGTAGGTGTTAGAATAGATTTAAAAATAGAGAAAGAAAATCATGAAGCTGAATTCTAAATTAGGAAAAAAAACAAATTTGAATTCAGAATTATGGCATTATGCCAGATACATGTTTTTGAGTTTGGGTCCAACTCAACATTGTTAAGCTGTCTTTGAGCAGACAGCACCTTAGTTGGGGCTATGTCCCTACGTAGAGAAGTGACAGAGAGAAATAGACAAGCCTACTCTCATTTAGAAAAAAAACTGGAGAAACTTTGCACAAGTGCACATACTTGGAAATTCTACATTTAACCCAAAGTTGTGTCACACCCAGCCTCTTTGGGAAGAACTTAGATAACGAACCAGACAAACACTACACTCAAACTTTTACACATGACAATTAAATGATGGTATGAGCAGGGGGTTAATTTAAATTTGCTCACAGCCCCTGAGTGCTGAGAAAAAGAATGTGACCTCATACCTGCCACTAGTATAGCAGACATGAGATGAAGGTATCATGTCACGTACTGTCTGAGTAGAACCAGGAACATTCGTCTTGTGCCAGACTTAAACAAAGTAGACAAAGTGTTATATTCAACTGAAGAAGCGGGAAAAGACAATAATTGCTTGCATGAAAAATACATAGATTGTAATGTCAAAAGCCAACCAAGTAATGTAAGAAAAGAATGTATATAAAAGCCTTTATTTAATCACGTTATTCTCTTTTAGTTGTGTCTTCATTATGCCTGGACATATCCAATATACTTCCCAAGGACAATTTGATCTACCAGCCTAATGATCAAAACCAAACACAACATGGGATAGAGCAGATTTTGAATTGAAGTGTTCATCTTATTAATCATCCACAGGAGTTGAACATTCAGATGACTGGTAAACTGTGATGTGACAAATGGCACCATGGTAACCAGGATTTGAACTTGTGTTGACACTGACCACCCTAAGAACATAACCAACCAAATAAGAAGAAAGACAAGAATGTAGTAAGACACTAAATATGTAGCAGGTGAAGACAAACTGGCAGGGCACTGGTTGATAACTGACCTGAAAAATTACTGGGGAACCACAAGTTTTGGCCCCTAGAAAGAGCCCAGGGAAATTAAAGGAATGTCTGGTGCAGATTGAATAGGGGCAGCTCATATATGACTTGTCCAAGAGGAAAACAGTCTATATGGCACTTAATGCTGCAAAATGTCCCCTGTTGAAATTCATAGGGGATCATCTTCTGAGGAAGCTATAGTTAACCTAGAAGAGGTTTTAGAGGAAGAATACGACAACAAAGGACAGCAATTTGGGCCATAAGAGCCCTCATGGAGTTAGTACTGATGAGAGGCGAAATTCCTGAAAAATTAAAAATTAGCTACTCTGTACTATCCAAAGAGGGTGAGAGATAATCCAGTAATACAGGCCTACCTGGTTGGTAGTGAAAGTACATACATTATTTCCCAAATTGAAATAGAAAGAAAGAACTGCAGAAACCCTACGAGGGGCACCCCAGCATAGAAGACATTCATGAACCCCCAGTAGTAACAATAATAGAGGCACTCCAGAATGAGCATGTATGACATCATGTAACCAAATAGACACTATTCAATATGTCAGTGATTTGGGAGAAAGTAAAAAGCTAAAAAGCACGAGTGCAAGGTTGGGAGGTAAGCAAGCAAAAGGGGACAAGAAATCCACCATGTGGGATAAAAAGATAAAGCAAGAGGAGGTCGAACCAGAGGAATGGGAATAGTTCCCTAATAGAATTGTCTGGACACTGATATTTGGGGATTTTAAGTCCACACCAGGCCGGTTAGTGCTAACATAAGACTTATTATTACAAAGGCCTTTAGGTAGTAAAGTATCCAATGAAATGGGGAGAAACCCATGGTATTTATGAACCCAGATGCACTATGTATAGACATCATGGAGCTGAGAGACAGTGGTTTGGGATCAGGGAGAAGACCCCACAGTTCCCTGTTGAAATGTCTTCACTAGAAAAACAGACCCAGCGAAATGCCAGTGAGATACCCCAGAAGAGAAAAGGAGAGTGTCTCATGCAAGAATGAGAGGAATAAATTCCTGGCCATGTAGGCAGGCTGGTCCCTTTGCCACAAACAACCTGGGAAGAAGATGTTGGTTCAGTGGAGAACTAGGACCCCTGAAAAGAAGCTGCCCTGATAGGAATAGAAAGAAATAACTGCAGAAACCCTGCCAGGGAAACTCCAGCATAGAAAACATTTGTGAATCCCCAGTAGTAACAATAACAATAAGGAAAGGCAGAGAATGACTAAGTTTTACTTGTTAACCCAGGAAAGAGAACTCACTCATTTGGCAATGATGCTTGGGTCAGCAATGAGGACCTTGGCAGACAAAATAGCTACACTGAAATTTCATCTGTGACTCACAAATGATGATATATGCAGGGGGTTGATTTAGATTTACTCACAGTAACTGAGTACATATGAGAAGGATATGACCTCATATCTGTACCTAATATAGAAGGCAAGTGAACAAGATATCACACGACTGCCGATTTAAACAGAATGTCTTACATAAATGTTGTACTCAAATTAACAAAACTGATGAAGGGTTACATTTAAGTCAAGAAGTGGGATCAGATAATAATTGCCTGAATGAGAAATTGATTAATTCTAACATGAAGAATAAACAAGTACTGTACCAAAAGAATGTATATAAAAGCCTTTGATTTTATTAAATTCCTTTTCTTACTTGCATCTTCATTTTGCCTACACCAATATGAAAATAACTCAGGTATTGAATAAAATTTTGGTTCTCAAATGTTGCCGAACTGAGTTAAGGTGAAGAGAATCATTTCTGCCATGTTTTTTTTTTTTTTAATTTTTTTGAATCATATTACCCCGAGCAAGCCGGTAATGACACTGATGTGCAGGGGGCTACATAGGAGTTAAAAAATTGGAAAAAGAAAACCGGAAACCACATCCTAAACAGGAAACAAGGGATGAGCCCCTTCACCTGTTCAATAGATGTGGGTGGAGTATACTATCATGTGTTGCGTTGTTTTGTACTTTTCCAATTTTATTATACTCTGCCATTTTTTTCTCTTTGTTAGCAACTTAGTCATGGCGCCAAAGACAAAAACACCGATAATGGTAAAAGGAAAAGAAAAGTTGAGAGAAACACAAATGTTTGTTAATTTTAGGAAAAAAAAATCAAAATATTTTTTTTTAATTTTCTAATTCTTTTTAACACGCTTGAAATTTGGATAACAAATCTTGTTTTTTTTTTTCATCTGTGAGTTACACAAATTTTACAAAAGCAAAATATGTGAGTGACGTAATTTGTACTATGGCAAACATATTACATTACTTCAATTTTCATGGTAAAAAATTAATTTTTAAATTCTTTCAAAAATCATATAATAGTCAAATTTTAGTGAAAATTTCTGAACTTATTCACAAATAGCTGAAATCATTTTTGAAACATTATTTTTATAAAATCTTGGTAAAAATATTTTTGTTTCTTTATACATGTATACGAACACCATCCCCAACAATTAATTTCCTCAAATGTCTAATTAACGATAGGTGAGGAACTTTTTTCATTATTAATAAAATGCAGGATTCACAGGGGAACAACCAACTTCCTTTTTTTTTTTCTTTTTTTTTTTAAATTAGCCCCTTTTCTGGATATATGCTCTTAATTGTGAAAAGAAAAATGCAATAAAACCATCTCCTTTTATATCTAAACTGTTAACTGCTTTTATAAACCATATATTAAGTATATCATAGTCTAAAGAGAAAACTTTTTTGATGAATCATGAAGTTTTACCAGAATCATTTTCATTTTTATTATAATAAATTACCATGACCAAAAAATTCTTTAAAATTTCTCCCATTCATCGTTTCCTTTAGGGCTTTAAGTTATTACCTGAAGACTATATTTACTAAATGAAAATTGAAAAAATTAATGCAGGTATCTCCACTCAATTGCCAAAGAAAAAAAAGCACAGCATAATGTTTTAAGTGCCAAATAATAAGAACAAAGTTTTATCATCAAAATGTTTATGCTATTATCAAGAGGAAAAAATATTTTTAACCATTTCTGACATTTTCAAAATTTCAAAATTATTTTTTGTTTTCTGACACTAATTCACGCTATGTTTATGTAATGTGACTATTAAGCAAAATGTAATATAATACTAGTTGTTTTTTGCCACTGAAACACATTAATTTTAAGATTTTTGTAAAATCAACTGCTCGTCTGATTTCATTTAAACCTTCAGGGCTTATTCAGAAATGAATGAAATTATTTACGCAATTATTATTTTTAAAAAATCTTGATAAAATATTTTTTTACATTTATTACCCCTCACATCACTTATGGAAATACATTATCTATACCAATTTTTTTATTCATTACTTAAATGCTGAACTCATTGGGGAATGTAAATCATGTAATTGTTTTTTTAATGACGAGACCACTTTTCTGAAAATCTCCTTAGAATTGTAAAATCGGGAATTCATTAAAACTTTGCTATTTTTAATGTAGACAGCGTTTTATTTGATTTTATAAACAATTTTAGGATATCATATTGTGAAAAACAAAAGAAATTTTAATGAATAATGAATTTTTATATGAACTGTTTTCATTTTTTTCTTTGCTAATTTCAAAGATTTTAAAAAATTTCTTCCAGTTACTCACTCAGTGTCTTCAGTTCGTTTCTCAGACCCTTTTCTTTTTCAGTAGAGGGCACCAGTGTATTAAGTTGCTTTATCCCTAGTTTACTGTCTCCCTCAGCCATACACCACTGAGCCTTGTGCTCGAACTCACCACAAGTTGTGCAGTCCTGCCCCAGAGACCTCCATGATTTATTGGAGTGTCGCGGGCCCAATGCCCACCATATTTGCAAATCCAGCACATCAGCCCATCTCGGCCCTGTGCGGACTTGTGAAACCAATAACGCAGATCTCAAGCTTTCCTATTGGGAACTGTATCAGTGTCAAAGTCCTCTTCCACCTCTTCTTTCAGGTCCTGTATCTGGATCTGCTCCCAGTCCTCCTTTTTCATCACTACTTTAGCCTGCTGGGGGTTCCTTCCTACATCTCCTCTTATTTTATCCCAGAGTTATTCGCTGGTTCATGTCACCTCTATGGCTGCAGCCAGGGTGATCTGTTTCCCTACACAGAACATCGCACCTCAGGTCCTTGTTACTCAGCATGTCCACATAGGCCAACAAGGCCTGAATAGCACCATTGTCCCAAGTCACCAACTCCGGAAAAGCTAACGCCACTAGCCCTGCAATTCTTTCCCCCAATTCCTTATTAGTCTCTTCTTGTTGCTGCAACCAGAATAATTTTCTGACTGCCTCAATGGCCATACGCTCACTTGTGTACTGCTGCACTAGAACAAATTTAAGCTCAGTCCATGTCAGGGCTGGGTTTTCTTTGTACCACCCCACTATGAACTTGGACACCTACTGTGGTATTGTAAGCTAGGAGCACCTAGACCACCTTTAACAATTTCTCTTCTCGTGCTATGCCCACAGGTCAACATGCACCAAATCTAATACCTTCACTCTAGCTCCTCAAACTTCAGGGTCGTGTCGTTCTCTTTGGTTTGAGGTATCTATTCAGTCCTAACCGAACTCAAAGGGTTGGCCCTGAGCATCCATAGGTCAGTCAACTGGCTCACTGGTTTAAATCTGCTTTCTGTCCATGTTGTGAATATTAGATCCAGAAAGCAGACATGTTGATCTTCACAGTAGGCTGAAGATGAACATATGGCTGGGGGAGCTGGTGTTAAACATTTAGAATACAGCAAAACAAAATAGAAAGAAAATGAAATAAAGTCCGTAGAAGGCAGAACAAAAGAACTTTTCGATGGCTGCACTGTTAATGTCGTTTATATACAAGAAAAAAAAATAGACAAAGAAGATTACAAAAATTAAAATTTTTTAGCATAACAACTCACACAAGATTCTAGAGAGATAGACAGAGAGTGTGTGTCTATGATTCACTTGTTAATTGTTTTAGAAGATATATAACTTTTTTCAACAATGTTCTCCAAACATTTTTAACAGAGTCAATTCTTCTCAAATAAAACGCTGGGACCACGGTGTCTTGCAAAGGGGCTGGTACAAATGATGAATAATGCAAATTGCAAATTACCAGGCTGATGATAAACATCAAGTTTCATATGTTCAGCAGTTTTTCACTGCAACCACTATGATGATATTTCACATAACCCTTAGGCTATTATCAAATTTTAACAATCTGCAACAAATTCGGTGTGACGTTTAAACTTATCAAATCATAAATCTCCTTGTTGAGAACTACTCAATCTGACCTCTTCACTAAACATCAGTTTCACATAATCATTTCATAATCTTCTTCGATTTCCTTGTCTTTTTGTTGTCACTGCACAACAAATACAATCTGCAACAAGCCTACGTCTGAAACATTAGGACCAAATGCAAGTAAAATATAAAATATATTTTACTCTCCTTTTTCATAGAAAAATGTATTCAGTTAGGTGATTGATTGGTTCGAATTGTCAGCAACCTTACTCCAGTGGGGAAGTGGGGGTATGCTCACACGTTTCTGGCCTCTCTTGTCAGCACACCCACTCATCTGGAGACCAATGGCACCCAACCGTAAGCTTCTACAGTCATGAACCGACTTTTTTACTTCAACATTACTACGTGCTTATATAAAAAATTAGCGGGTTATAAGCAAGGTCATCGACGCGGTTATCATAAGTGATCACAAGTGTTAGTTATTACAGCCAGCAATCAGGTGATCTCCAAATTAAACGGGCATATCTTATGCCTAGATTCAATTTCACCACTGGTAAACAAATACGCTCTGATGTTCAATCTACTTCAAAATCCTCTTTATCGAAAATTATTATTTCATTTACCTCTGTTGTTTTCTGATAAGCCAAATATAATGGCCTAACAACTGTTTAGATCAAGTTTCGATTCCAAGAAACAATTATGCTGGTTTATTTTCAATGTTCAATTCAATCCAAATTTAACATTGCCATGTCACTGGAGTTAGAAATTGTTTTAAAAAAATTGTTAATAAAAATGAAAAGAAAAAAACAATAACATGACATTCTGGACGTTTTGGCCTTCTTCAGGTGCTAGGAATTTTGAACCTTTAAAACGCGTGTATGTATTTGACTCTCTCTGCCAAACAGGTCCGTAAAGTTTCCTTTATAAGCAGGTAGCATCATGCTACCTATCAGCCCCCTGAAACCCATCATTATTTCAGGAACTCACATGTCCCCAAGGTCAAATGTGGGGTCTGATCTTGCTATGCTCATCCTAGCATCTTGTTAACTACATTCCCACAAAAAGAGAAACCAAAGACAGAATGAAAGGAAATATACTTTACACTTAACAGTGTGTGAAACTCTTTCTCTCACTCTCTGTCAAACATTTAGTTTTAAATTTAAAATTAAAGTTTCAGAAGAAGTTTTTATTTCTAAAAATTCAATTTAAAACTTAGGTATCGAAAATTGAGTGAAAGTAGCTAGATTAAAGCTGATATTAATTCTAGCCATGAGATTTTTTAAATAATTAAAATGTTTTATTTGTGTGCCTGCCGACGACCCATATTTTATTTTACAGATGTCCAAAAGTGCTAGATCAGGTGTTTCCTAGATTGCTCTCTGTACAGAAAAACAAACTGTATATTATAATCATTTTCGGCACGGTAGTTTCTGTTTCCTGAGCCCTATCTATCAACATTTTTAGGAACCTCCAATCAATTTTTAGATACCTAAATTTAAAATGAAAATTTTAAAATAAATATTTTATTTTCAAGCTTTAAAATTAGGTCTATTTGAAAGCCAAGGGATTAAAGTTAGCATATTAGTTTTCTCGTCATTGGATAGCTTATAGCAACAAGAAAACAAGAACCTAACGAAGACTTGGATGACTTTTTCAGGGAACTTGAAAAACTGAGACGGAATTACGATTTCAAAGACCCTACGTAGAGTTTGGGAACGAAGCAATAAAAGAAGCTTTTATAAGAACAAATGTGTCTCATTCAATACGTCAAAAACTGCTGAAAAATAAAACAGTGAATTTACAAACAGTAGAATCAAGCCTGTCAATTCTATATTTATTATATTATATTGTATTTTTGTTTTCCTAATTTGGAGCAGATTTTCTAAAAGTGGCAGGTTTTGAATAAAAAAAAACCCAGTTGATTTGCATTCGCCAATGACTCCTGAATTTAATTAAAACTATCTAGATGTTGAAACCTAGTTGCATTTTCCGACATTTCTGAAAATTAAATGGTGGTGGCTGGGTGTGTGGTGGGGTAACAAATTAAAAAAAATGTTTTTACCAATATTTTCTAATTATTTCAAAACCTACTTCAGTCATTTATGAATAAGTCCTGAAATTTTAATCAAAATCAGACAATTATTTGCTTTTTGCAAGAATTTCCAAATTAATGTGTCTTTCAGTCAAAACATGCCTTCGCGTAATACGTTGACGTAATAAAATCTAGCGTCAATTTATCCCTTGTACTGACGATAGAAAAAAAAAATTCTTCCACTAAATGAGCCTGTTAGAACCTGTTAAAATTTTTAAAAAATTGTAAAAATAGTTTTAAAATACTTTGATCTATCCTTCATTATGAAGTCTGAAGTTCAGACTATGCTGCTTTTTCCAGCGAACGCATAGGAAGCTATAACATGCTTTGCAAATCATTTCCATTCCCCAATGAGTCCTGCGTTTTAACTGAAAACCAATTTTGTTGTTATTTTATGATTTTTTACGTGGAGGTGGTAACCGATGTGAAAAACAAAATTTTACCAAAATTGTCTAAAAATAATAAACTTCAAAGATAATCTAAATTGAATTCATTTGTGAGAAAGTCCTGCAAATTTCATCAATCCGAAAATTATTTGATTTTTCAAGAATTTCAAATTAATGTGATTTTCACTAGAAAAAGAAATGCGTTTTCGACGATTTTCCTTTGTTGCAAAATAAAAAGCTATCGTATGGAACCCAAACGAAAATAAATAAATAATATCAAATTTCGAACGTGTTAAAAAAAAAATAAAAAAGGAGTAAATACGAAATTAAACAAAGTTATCAGAAAATGACTCAAAACAAATTGAACTGATTGTGATAAACATTTATCCTCTACCATCAATAAAAAGAAAGATTAACAAGCAAAAAAAAAAAAAAAAATGAAATTAATGGTTTTAATTGTTTCCATTTTAATTTCTTTCTTACTACAAATCACGAACAAAAAGGCCAAAAACATAAAAAAAACTAATTATTGATTTCAGCAACAACTTCCAATTTATATGATTTCTTGTTTTTTTAATTAAAAACAAAATTCCTTTTTAACTAAGAAACTTCATTGAGATGAATTAAGATCCTAAACAAAAAAAAAATGTAACCGAATTTCAGGCTTTTATGAAGTCGGTGACAGTTCTTTCTGACTTACCTTTTCAGAGCGAAAAAACTTTTCATAAAAAAACAAATAGGATTAAGTTGCAGTTAGACTTGACATTTCTGTCTTAATCTCGTTCATATTTTCTAATCAATAAAACTTCATATTTTCAAAAACATTATAATTGAAAAAAGATTAATTATTTGAAAATACAACGCATACTGTTTTTAAAATGAAGAAATCATGTTACCGGTGTAAAAGAAAAAATGTTCCTTGCAAAAAAAACAGTCTCAGTGCACACAAAAAGTTATAACATGGTCGTGCAAACTCAGTCTATTTTTACGAGATTTTCATAATGTTTTATTATTGATGGAAAATGAAAACAACAGGACAGTTTTGTGGCCCCTGAGAATTGTTGTATAATGGCTCGCCATCACATATTAATGTTAATGTAGCAATTGTTGGCTGAAAATGCTTCTCATATTTAAAATTGATAAGTTTTAATTCAATTGCGTGAAGAAATGTTACAAATTAAATTTTAGTAGTTTTTTTAATGAACACAACAGTCTTTCTCTTTTACAGAAACACAGACACATAGACAGACACAAACACACACATACATATAATTGAACAGGTGAAGAGGCTTATACCTTGTTTCCTGTTCAGGTTGTGGTTTCCGGTTTTTCTCTTCTCCAAACTTTTCACTTTTTTTTTATTATTTTTTTTTCAATTGGAGTAGATAGTCTAAACTATCGCCCGGTTCACACTCCACCCACGTCTATTGGACAGGTGAAGAGGCTCATCCCTTGTCTCCTGTTTAGGTTGTGGTTTCCGGTTTTTCTCTTACGTAGCCCCCTGCGCATCAGTGGCGTTTTCGCCTTGCTTGGGGTGATATGATTAAAAAATATATATATATATATCTATATATTGAATAAAAAGTGCAATAAACCATGAACCTTTTGTTTAAAGCATAAATCTATTGTTGTTATTATTGATAATATAACTTGATTTTTTGTATAATGTATTAAATGTCCATAATGGTATTTGTGTCGCTACATGTGTTTCGAGTCCAAAATTGACTCTCATACGACAAATAAACTCGTGACTTTATATGTCGAGATCTGTTTTCATTCTGACAGCCTAAAATACCGCGTATGTATAGTAGTCGGTGAGCAGATCAGAAAGTTCATATGCGTACGTGTTTGTTTTGTTTGTTTGTTTTTCACACTCGTGCGTTAAATCTCTTCCGTTTTGGGAATCATTCACATTTTGCTGACCATGAAATTCTTTTTACACTGACTTGCGAAATTTGATTTCGACTTTATATTTCAAAATTGCTTTCAGTTCGCGAATATATATATTTTTTAGAACGTTTGATTTTGTTGTGTCTGTGTGTGCGTCTTAGGTCTTTTATGTTGTTTTGGTGGAGGAAGGCTTGTATTTTTTTATAAAAATTTCTTCCTGCCTCATGTGTATGTCATAATCTGCATTTTGGTAAATAGGCATTACTCTGAATTTATCTTCATTTCATTCGTGTCAGAGTTGGAAAACCTACAATTTCCTCGTATTGACTATTTTAATGTTACTTCTGTGCAGGGCGACTCTTTTATTCCGTTTTTGTGTCACAGCAAAGTATACTTTTGCGCATTTATCACATTTTAGTGCATAAATTATGTTTTTAGAGTTGCAGCTCAGATTTGTTTTTATTTCGCATATAAATGAGTTTTTGAAATTCAAATGGTTTCCTTCTATTATTATGTTGCATACCCCACAATTTTTGTTGCATTTTTTACCTCTTGTGTCATGTGTTGCTCGAATTTTGATGCGGTTAGTATGTTTTTGAAATTTTTGGTGTTGGCGTTTGCTGTTAATTATTTTGGCTGTTTTTAAAATTTCTTTCATTTTATCACTTTTGTTGAGTAATTTTAATTGTCTTTTTTATTTACCAATAATTCTGGATTGTTTTTGTTGTGGGTGGAGACATATGCGAGAATGATTTCATCGTTTTCATGTTTTATAATAGAATTTTTTTTTTTTTATTATTCCGGAGAGATTCTAATGGTATTTTTGCTGCGAGTTGGAAACCGTTGTTTATTAGCAGAGTTGGGTACCCTCTTCTTTGTAGTGTTTTTTGTAGTTCATTTGAGAGAATTTTACGAAGGGTTTCGTCAGTTATTATTGTGCAAATGCGTCGTACTAGGGAGTAGTTTATATATGTCTCTCCACATTGATCTCCAAAAGACAAAACAATCATCTAGATATCTTTTCCATGATTCAATGAATTCTGTTTTTATGTCTTCCCCTTATTTGTTTCTTACTTCGTTGTATAGGTTTTCTTCTCGATATACTAGTCTGAGTGTTGAATATGCCGGTGCCATTTTGACCCATCGCGGTACCTGTTGCTTGAATATAATTTTGGTTGTTAAATTGGAATGAATTGTTTTCAAAAATTAGTTTTATACTCTGTATAATAAATTTTTTTGTGGAGCGTTTGGGAACTATTGCTTTGTGTTTTAATTCTAAAATGTGATGACCTGTTTACCTAGTTCATTGGGTATGTTGCTGTAGAGGCAGTTCTCATCAAATGTTACTATAGCGGTTGCTATGTTTTTCTTACCCCCATTCTGTCCATGTCATTTAATCGTCTGCGATCGAGTAATAAATCACTACTCTTCTTGAATAGGACAATTTATCAATTGCAGTCGCCTTAATCTTTCGGCTCTGAAGAAACTTTCATGTGTGTGGTGGTGATTGGTTAAGTTTTAGCCAATCACATATTTTTCTTATGTAAACAAAGTTTGTCTCGCGCTTGTTGTTTGATCCACTCTCTGCCCATAAAACGGCAGACTTTCGCAATCTTGTCAGTAGATAAATAGGCTGGCCAAAGAACTCGACGTAAGCCTCTCTTTCTACGCATACCTAACGCACATACAGACACAGAACTTTGTCTTCTGTCTGAATATTTTTGCCAAGAACTTTTGAACTATTGAACTCTTGACCAAAATTTGTATCACTTACAGTCATATTCAAAATAATTGTATTTTTCATGTTATTTGTTCTTCCGTGAAACTCTTGCTATCAATTGTAACAAACCTTTTCAGGGCAAGAAAACCTTCCTTCGTTTTACTTTGATCGACAGCTAAAGAGGAACAACTCTTTCCTCTTACTCTGTGTATAATGCTATTACAACTTTTGTATGTTTATTGAATGTATTTTGATTTATTGGTTACAAATTGGAGTTGTTGTCTTTATTTTTCTTGAATCGTATGTTGAACGAATCATAATATAAATCATAAAAGACAAAAATCCTCTACATTACTATGTGTGTACCTGGGTCTGTTTTATGGGATGAAGCTTACGAAATGCATACTGTTTCTGATATAGCTTCTTATTTTTGTGGTGTATGATTGTAATATTTTATCTATTACGTTGCTCAGTCTGCTAGAATGGGTCCGAATTTAAGATCAGTAAGGTTTAGGGTGTGAATATATTCAGATTGTTGTTCCTGGATAGCTGCTCAAATTAGTTTTGATTTATGTATTTTGAGAAGTCGTAAAAATTGCTGGTATTTGAAATAAAGTTTGTAAAAAACCTTTTTCTTTTTTAGTTAGTATTCTACTGTGTGTTGAATACTAACACTAGAATACTAACAAAAACACAGTTTATTCAAAACACACAATACTTACACACAATCTCGCACGACAAAATGAACCCAAAATTATTTAGAAACATAAAAAAACACATAAAATTCCCCAACAAAAATGATAAAATAAATCTTAAAGAAAACTAAAATAATTAAAAGCAACCGCAAACCCAAAATGAAAAACATAGTAACCTCATCAAAATTCAAGAAACACACAACACAGGGGTCACAAAATGCAACAAATCATGTGCAGTATGCAACATAATAATAGAAGGAAAACACATTAAGTTTGAAAACACATCTACATTCGAAATAAAAATTAATCTGAGTTGTAACGCTAAAATCGTAATTTATACTCTAAAATGAGATGAATGTGCAAAGATATACCTGGGGGTGATGCAAGGCCTGAATAAAAGAGTCGCCCTGCACGGAACTAACATTAAACTAGTCAATAAAAGGAAACTGTAAGTTTCCCAACGCTTACACGAATGCACTGGAGGTAAATTCAGGTAGGTACCTCCATGCATTTTCGATACTTAAAATCAAATTGAAATTTTAAAAATAAATAAGTTATCTTCAGGCATTAAAACAGCTTTAATTGAAAGTCAAGAGATTAAATTTTAATTCCAATAAGGAAAATACACTGGTGTATTTTAAACCGAAATTATACTGATTTTAATTTAATTTTTTTCTGATTTGAAAAAAAAATTTCTCAACAATATTGATTGACTGACACATAACGTAAACAATACGTAAAAATCGTAGCCCAATTTCTGTTTTAAAAATCTTGCAAAAATAAAATATACCTCGCTGACACGTCATTTAATTAAACTTTTAAAAGTCAAACTTACCTTTATTTGATTTCAATCAAGTAATAATTGCTTACTGCTAGAAATTTAGAGAAAAAAAAAACTTTTTAACTCTAGTAGCCCTCTTTTATCTGCGTTATCGGTGTGACGAAAGATATTGCAGCTGTATATTGTCAAGAACGCTAAAAGGGTGACGTCCGAACATGCCAAAATTTCAATTCGATTAAGACATAAAATGTTCAAATTCTAATTTCTTTTTTTCGTTGTTGGTTTTAACTAAATAGTAAAATTAAAAATTTAATTTAATATTTTCAGCAATTATATAATATTTCATAGAATTTTAGTTTAGATTTAATAGCCAGACATTTGAATACACTTTCATATTTTCAAAGAAATTATAATGAAAAAGAGTAATTATTTGAAAATACAAATCGCCTTAAAACCAATCAAAGGAATAACTGTTACCGGTGTAAAAGAAGAATTTGTTCCTTGCATAAAAAGATAGTCTCGGTGTACACATAAAGTCAGAACATGGCACGTCTATTGAACAGGTGAATAGGCTCATCCCTTGTCCCCTGTTTGGGATGTAGTTTCCGGCTTTCTCTTTACCAATCTTTTTACTCTTACATAGCCCCCTGCGCATCAGTGGCGTTACCGCCTTGCTCGGGGTGATATGATTAAAAAAGTAAAAAATGGTTATCACAAACACTGTCTGGTTTTTCCTAATTTTTATAAAGTTGATGGAAACTGAAAACAACAAAACTGAAAATAAAAGTTTTGTGCCCGTTGACAAATGTCGTATAATGGCCCGCCATCACTTTATAGCGGTTGCTATGTATTTTTCTTATCCACATTCGAGCTATGTAATTTACTCGTCTGCGATTGGCTTATAAATAACTACTGTTATTGTATAGGACAATTTAACAATCGCAGTCGCTTTAACCTTTCACCTCAGAAGCAACTTTCACGTGTGTTTAGTTGATGGGTTAATTTTTAAGCCAATCACAGATTTTTCTTGTATAAACAAAGTTTCTCCCACGCTTGCTCGTTTGATCCACTTTCTACACATAAATAGACTTGTTTTCGCAAAGCTTAATCAGTAGACCCCACAGGCTGCCTAAGCCTACTACACCACGTGTAAGTCGCTCTACTCATCCCTCGTCTAACGCACACACAGACACAGAACCTTGTCTTCTGTCTGAAACATTTTCTTATCAAGAACTTTTGATCTTTGAATTCTTGACCAAAATCTGTACCATTTACAATTACATTCCAAATAATTGTATTTTATTTGTTCTTACACGAAAATCTGTTACAAACCCCTTTTTTCAGCTCAAGAAATAACGTCTTTTCAACTTGCTTTGTCTACGAACAGATAAAGGGGAACAACTCTTTCCTCTTTACTTTACCTTGCTGTGTATGTACTGATATTACATGTATTGTTTGTTGAATATATTTTAATTTATTGGTTACAAATTGGAGTTGTTGTTTTTATTATTTCTTGTTGGACGAATGGTAATATAAATCGTTAGAGGACCAAAAATCCTCTACAACATAATGTTAATTTACCTATGTTTTTGGTTGAAAATACTTCTCATAAAAATTTTAAAATATTAAGCTTGGTTAAGTGAAATACGTTGCCTTAACTATTGCCCGGTTCACACTGCACCCACGTCTTTTGAACAGGTGAAGAGGCTCATCCCTTGTTTCCTGTTTAGGATGTGGTTCTCGGCTTTCTCTTTTCCAATCATTTTACTCTTAAGTAGCCCCATGCGCATCAGTGGCGTCACCGCCTTGCTTGGGGTGATATGATTAATATATATATATATATATATATATATATGCGGGTTTTCATACCCTTTGAATTTTTGTGACCAATAATTTGTCCTCTGTAGTAAATAAGTGTAAAAAAGCATTGACGCTACACGGCGAGAGAAAACAGGACAGCACCAAACTTAAGTGGAAAAAGAAAGGCCTTAGAAAAGAAAGAGGAAAAAGAAAGGGAAGGTACAAAATAGGGTTTAAAAAATCCTTGCAAAATCAGTGGTTTTTGCGAGCACTTAACTGGTGGCAGTAATGTTCATTCAGTTAACAATTCTTCTCTTTTTTTTTTTTTGTTGAGACGTCAAAATATATTAGTCTTCAGGTTGAAGAGGGATTCAGTGTTCCGATGCTTTGTTGCAACTGTTGAGACATCTTCGATCTTATGTTGTCTTCTTGGCTGCTCCATTTTCGGGTAGAATGTGGCTGCTGGTTTGGTTTTACGTATCTAAATTTGTCCGTGTTGACTCGTCGGTGACACAGGAAAAAAGAGGCCGTGATAGTCTGCTTTTAGTCAAAACCAGGGACCGGTAATAATGACCCCTGCGAAGGAAAGCAATTCATTCGTCCATATTATATTTTCAATACGCAACCATATGGAGGAAAAATAAAAACAGAATTCAATTAATCATGGGAGTGATATCTAGATGATTGTTTGATCTTTTGGAGATAAATATGTGAAGACATAAATAAACTACACAATACTCCAAAACATTTCATACAATAAAACTTATCAATTTTATGAGAAGCATTTTCAGCCAACAATAGCTAAATTAACATTAATATGTGATGGAGAGCCATTATACAACAATTTTCGGCAGCCACAAAGCTGTCATGTTGTTTTCATTTTCCATCAATAATAAAACATTATGAAAATCTGGTAAAAACACGACCATGTTAACTTTCTGTGTGCACTGAGACTGTTTTTATGCAGGGAACAATTTTTTCTTTTATACCGGTAACATGATTTCCTTTGTTCACTTTAAAAACAGCATGCGTTGTATTTCCAAATAATTAATCTGTTTTTAATTACAACGTTTTTGAAAATATGAAGTTTTATTGATTGCAAAACATTAACGAGATTAAGACAGAAATATCAAGTTCAACTGCAACTTAATCCTATTTGTTTTTCTATGAAAAGCTTTTTCGCCCTGAAAAGGTAAGTTAACCCAACCGTCAGCGACTTTTAAAAAAAGCCTGAAATTCGGTTACATTTTTTTTTTGTTGTTGTTGTTTAGGATGTTAATTCATGTCAGTGAAGTTTCGGTAAATTTTCGTCGTTTCCCGACGGCTTTTCCCCACTAGGTACCTCCACTTTTTCTCTGGGAAAAGCAGCATAGTAAGGAAAAGGCCTCAAACTAAAAAAAACAGTTTTCTCGGCAAAATGTTTACGCTATAATAAAGAGGATAAATCAAAGTATTTTTTAATTATTTAAAAAAAAAATTAAATTGTTTGAACAGGTTGATTTAGTGGAAGAAATTTTTTCTCTCGTCAGTACAAGCGATAAATTGATGCTAGGTTTTATAACGTCAAAAAACGTAATATTACGCGAAGGCATTTTTTGACTGAAAGACATAATTCGGAAATTCTTGCAAAAACCAAATAATCGTATGATTTTGATGAAAATTTCAGGACTTATTCATAATAGTCAATGAAATCAGTTTCGAAATAATTATTTTTAGAAACTATTGGTAAAAACATTTTTTGAAATATGTTACTCCCGCACCAATTAATTTCTAGGTCTCCTCAACATAGTTTTACCTTCAGGAGTCATTGGGAAATGCAAATCAACTGTCTTTTTTTCTTCAAAACCTGCCACTTTTTAGAAAATCTGCTCCGAATTAGAAAAGCAAAAATGCAATATTATAAAACTATGCCATTTTTAACATTTTTTTTATTTGGATAAACTTTTAATTGCTTTTATAAACATAAATTAAAATTATATCGTAGTCTGAATAGAAAAAAAAATTCCGTTAGTAATGAATTTTTACAAGAATTGTTTTTATTTCTTTAAGTAATTTCTAAAAGTTTTAATTTCCTCCTCATAGTTCTCTTAGATTATTTTTAATTAATGTGTGGCAAATATATTTATTAATCGAAAAATTTAAACACTTACTCTAAAAAGGGGTGCTCCTTTTTTATAAAATAATTAAAACATTTTAATTTCCTGCATGTTAATTTCCCGTTTTTGTTTGTACGGGTGGCCGTAAAAGGTCACGTGATTCAAGAGTTGTCGTCCCTTACATGAAAAAAAAAACAAAAAAAAACATCCGTATATAAACCTTTTTATACTTCGTCTTCCATACTTTGGGTCGTCTGCTGTAAATCATTCATCATGGCCTCCTGATAGGTGTTGACAGCTGAAGACAACAAGGCTACCGTAATTGAAGAATGCTTTTAGAAAAATTTTGCAAACAGCAAATAATTCTTGTTCCAAGTTAACCTAAAGTAAGTTTAAATTGGTAATTTGAAGAAAATAATGTGTCAGTGAGGTGTATTTTATTTTTGTAAAATTTTTTAAAACCGAGAATTGGCTTCTGTTTACAATCGATGAAAAATGGCGGAAATTTGGAAATTTAAAAAAAAATTTTTATTCAGATTAATATAATTTTGGTTTAAAATACACCAGGGTAATTTTGCTTACTGAAATTAGTAAATTTAATCTGTTGGCTTTAAATTAAAGCTAATTTGAAAGTTTTAAGATAACTTGTTCATTTTTAAAATTTCAATTAAAATTGAGGTATAGAAAAATGAGTGGAGGTAACTAAATTTATCCAAAATAGCATTATCTCTGTGCAAATGTATATGCTGAACTCAAATCAACAATTAGCTATTGAAGAAACTTACCTTTTTTTTTATGTCAATGTCCATAAAAAAACAAACTATATCTCGCACTTTTTTCTCTCCTGTAACTCTCACAAAGTCATGTAATCAACTGCAGAATGATGTTCTACGTAGGCAACAAATTTCGGCCAATTTTTGGTGGGTTTTTTTCTTTACTGAAAATTCCGGCGGTGTACTTCCTGTCATGAAAGTAATGCGCTATTGTATTTCTACGCTTATTACTTTCATTACAGGAAGTACATTGCTGGAAGATTCAGTAAAGGAAAAAAATCCACAGAAATTTGTTGTCCTACACAATACGTCATTCTGCAGTTAATTACATTACATCCTGAGAGTTATGGGAGAAAAAAGTGTGAGATATAGTTCGTTTTTTTGTTTTTTTTATGGACTTTCAAAGCAAAAAAGGTAGGTTTCTTCAATAACTAATTGTTGATTTGAGTTCAGCACATACATTTGCACAGAGATAATGCTATTTTGGATAAATTTGAAGAGAGGAAAGCCGTCGGCACCTAAAACGAAAATTTACCGAAGTTTTGTATATTTTAAATTCTTAAAAGGCATTTTGTTTTTAAATTCAAAAAACAAAAAATTATGTAAATTGGAAGTTGTTGCAAAAATCAATAATGAGCTTTTTTATGTTTTTGGCCTCCTTGTTAATAGTGACTCATAGTGTAAGAAAGAAACAAAACAGAAAACATTTATTAAAACCATTAATTTCATTCTTTTTTTTTTTTTTTTTTTTTTTTTTTTTTGCCTGTTAATCTTTTTATTTTTTTTATTGATGGTTGAGGATGAATGTTTGTTATTGTTTATCAGTTGTTCAATTTGATTTGGTTTGGCATAGTTACTTAAACATTTTTTGATGATAACTTTGTTTAATTTCGTATTTACTCCTTTTTAACAAATTCGAAATTTTGATGAAAAATTTTTTTTTTTCATGTTGGTTCCATATGATAGCTTTTTGCAACAAAGGAAAATACATAAACGCATTTTTTTTTCTGTTATCACCTCCACGTATAATCATGAAATTACAAGAAATTGATTTTAAACGCAAGACTATTTGGGGAATGTAATCATCTATTAAATGATTTGCAAAGCATGTTAAATGTTGAAAGATAGGGCACAGGAAACAGAAACGAAAGAATTGTACTGTACCAAAAATGATTATACAGCTTGTTTTTCTGTACAGAGATCAACTTAGGAAACATCTAATCTAGCACTTTCGGACATCTGTAAAATAAAATATGGGTCGTCGGCAGGCACACAAATAAAACGTGTTAATTATTTTAAAAATCACATGGTTAGAATTAATATTTGCTTTACTTCAAACTCAATTTTCGATACTTAAGTTTTATCTTGAAATTTTAAAAATAAAAAAGTTTTCTGAAACATTAATTTTAGCTTAATTTAAAACTAAATGTTTGACAGAGGCAGAGTTTCACACACTTTTAAGTGTTAAGTATTTTCCTTTTGTTCTGTCGTTGGTCTCTCTTGTGGGAAAGTGGTAGTTGACAAGATGCTAGGATGAGCGTAGCAGGATCAGATGCCACATATGACCTTGGGGATGTGTGAGTTCCTGAAATAATGATGGTTTTCAGGGGGCTGATAGGTAGCATGATGCTACCTACTTATAAAGGAAACTTTGTGGACCTGTTTGACAGAGAGAGCATCAAACACCTACAAACGCTTAAAAGGTTCAAAATTCCTAGCACCTGAAGAAGGCCAAAACGTCCAGGAAGTCATGCTATTGTTTCTTCTTTTCATTTTTATTAAGATTTTTTTTTTAACACAATTTCTACTTCCGGTAACATGGCAATGTTAAATTTGGATTGAATTGAACATTGAAAATAAACCGGCATAATTGATTATTGGTAGCAAAATTTGATCTAAACAGTTGTTAGGCCATTATATTTGGGTCATGAGTAAACAATGGAGGTAAATGAAATAATAATTTTCGATAAAGAGGATTTTGGAGTCGATTGAACATCGAAGTGTATTTGCTTACCAGTGGTGAAATCAAATCTAGGCGTAAGATATGCCCGTTTAATTTGGAGGTCACCTGATTTCTGGCTGTAATAACTAACACTTGTGATCACTTATGATAAACGCGTCGATGACCTTGCTTATAACTCACTAAATTTTTATATAAGCGCGTCATAATTTTAAAGTAAGAAAGTCGGTTCATGACAAGAAGCTTATGGTTGGGTGCCATTGGTCTCCAGATGAGGGGGTGTGCTGACAAGAGAGGCAGAATCATGTGAGTATACCCTCTCCCTTCCCCGCTGGAGTAAGATTGCTGACAATTCGAATGAATCAGTCACCTAACTGAATACATCTTTGTACAAAAAAGGAGAGTAAAATATATTTTATATTTGACTTGCATTTGTTCCTAATGTTTCAGACTTAGGCTTGTCGCAGATTGTATTTGTTGTGTGGTAACAACAAAAAAACAAGGAAGTCGAAGAAGATTATGAAATGATTATGTGAAACTGATGTTTAGTGGAGAGGTTGGATTGAGTAGTTCTTGACAAGATTTATGATTTGATATCTTTAAACATCACCCCAAATTTATTGCAGATTGTTAGTTTGATGGTAGCCCAAGGTCTATGTGAAATATTGTCATAGTGGTCGCAGTGAAAACTGCTGAGCATACGAAACTTGATGATTATCATCAGCCTGGCAATTTGCGATTTGCATTATTCATCGTTTGTGCCAGCCCCTTTGCAAGACACCGTGGTCCCAGCATTTTATTTGAGAAGAACTGACTCTGTCAGAAGTGTCTGGAGAACATTGTTGAAAAGAGTTCTATATCTTTTAAAACAATTAAGTGAACCACACACACACACACACACACACACTCTCTCTCTCCTTCTCTCTCTCTCAAAAATCCAATGTGTGAGTTGTTATGCTAAGAAATTTTACTTTCTGTCATCTTTTTTTCTATTCTTTTCTTGCATATGAACAACATTAACAGTGCAACCATCGAAAAGTTCTTTTGTTCTGCCTTCTACGGACTTTATTTCATTTCCTTTCTATTTCATTTTGCTGTATTCTAAATGTTTAACACCAGCAGTTTAACATGAAGTTCTGTTTGGGAAACAGATCATCCTTGCTGCAACCATAGAGGCTGCTCGAACCAGCAAACGACTCTAGGATAGAATAAGAGGAGGTGTAGGAAGGAACCCTCAGCAGGCCAAAGTAGTGATGAAAATGAACGATTGGGAGCATATCCAGATACAGTACCTAAATGAATAGGTGGAAGGGGACTTGGAGGCTGATAGAGTTCCCAATAGGAAAGTCTGAGATCTGCGGGCTGGACTGCACAACTTGTGGTGAGTTTGAGCACAAGGCTCGGTGGTGTACGGCTGATGGAGACAGTGAACTGGGGATAAAGCAAGTTAATATGCTGGTGCCCCCTACCGAAAAAAAAAAGGGTCTGGGGAACAAACTGAACTGAAGACAATGAGTAACTGAAAGAAATTTTTTAAAATCTTTGAAACTTTAATTAGCAAAGAAAAAAATGAAAACAGTTCATATAAAAATTCATTATTCATTAAAAATTTTTCTTTTGCTTTTCACAAAATGATATCCTAAAATTGTTTATAAAATAAAATAAAATGCCATCTACATTAAAAATAGCAAAGTTTTAATGAATGCTCGATTTTACTATTCAGAACAAATTTTCAGAAAAGTGGTGTAGTCATTAAAAAACAATTACATGATTTACATTCCCCACTGAGTTCAGCATTTAATTAATGAATAAAAAAATTGATATAGATAATGTATTTCTATAAGTGACATGAGGGGTAATGAGGGTGAAAAATATTTTTATCAAAATTTTCTAAAAATAATAATTGCAAAAATAATTTCATTAATTTCTGAATAAGCCCTGAAGGTTTAAATAAAATCAGACAATCAGTTGATTTTGTAAAAATTTTCAGATTAATGTTTCAGTGGCAAAAAACAACTGGCATTATATTACATTTTGCTTAATAGTCACATTACGTAAACATAGTGTGAATTAGTGACAGAAAACAAAAAATAATTTTAATTGAAATTTTAAAAATGTCAGAAATGGTTAAAAATATTTATTTCCTTTTGATAATAGCATAAACATTTTAATGATAAAACTTTGTTCTTAAGTTTGAGCACTTTAAACATTATGCAAGGCTTTTCTTTTGCCTATTGAGTGGAGATACTTGCATTAATTTTTTTAATTTTGATTTAGTAAATATAACCTTCATTTAATAACTTAAAGCCTTAAAGGAAATGATGAATGGGAGAAATTTTAAAGAATTATTTTGGACATGGTAATTTATTATAATAAATCATCTTCTTGTAAAATTTCATGATTTATCAAAAACATTTTCTCTTTAGACTATGTTATACTTAATATATATTGTTTATAAAAGCAGTTAACAGTTTAGATATAAAAGGAGATGGTTTTCTTGCATTTTTCTTTTCGCAATTCAGAGCATATATTCTGAAAAGGGACTAATTTTAAAAAAAGAAAGTTGATTGTTCCCCTGTGAATCCTGCATTTTATTAATAATGAAAAATTTTCCTCACCTACCGTTAATTATACAGTGGAGGAAATTAATAGTTGGGGATGGTGCTGGTATATATATATATATATATAAAGAAACAAAAATATTTTTACAAAGATTTTATAAAAATATTCTTTCAAAAATGATTTCAGTTATTTGTGAATAAGTCCAGAAATTTTCACTAAAATTTGACTATTATATGGTTTTGGAAAGAATTTTAAAATTAATGTTTTTAACACAGAAATTGAAGTAATGTAATATTATGTTTGCCATAGTAAAAATTGCATCACTCACATATTTTGCATTTGTAAAATTTGTGTAACTCACAGATGAAAAAAAAACAAGATTTGTTATCCAAATTTCATGTGTGTTAAAAAGAATTAGAAAATTTAAGAAATAAGTTGATTTTTTTTTGGAAAAATTAACAAATATTTTGCCAATAAATTTTTTTTTTTTGTGGCGGGGGGAGCTTTTTTCTTCATACCATGCCATTTTTTTTTCCTTTTTTTTCAGTGAAGGTAACTGAACAAGACATTATTTATTAGAGTATCATAGTTTTATGTAAATATTAACTCTTCCGTATTTTACAAAATGAGTAACATTCATATGTTTGGTACATGATTGCTTAGAAAAGTTTAATAGAGTTGTTTGTCTTCTACAAAGTTGATAAGATTTTAAGAATGTTCTTTGTCTGGTACAAGGTTGGTAAGATGAGTTTAATTTATTGAATGTGCAAAAGGCTATAATAGATTAAAAATTTGAGATCTCATATAAACAAAGAAAAGAGTGCTGGATGGTTATGTGATATCTGTCCTTCTGTATGGAAGTGAATGTTGGATGATCTCATCAGTGATGATGGAAAAGCTTGATACAGCAGAAATGTGCTTTAACAGAAAGATGCTGAGGATACCGTGGACGGAGCACATGTGCAATGATGACGTGTTGGAGAGGATGCAAACAAGAAAAAACCCATACTTAACATCAGGAATAGACAAATGAGTTTTCTGGGACATGTAGTGAGTAAAAAATATTGAGAGTGACAAGAAATGTTACCAATCGGTGTCGCTAATCAATTATGTTTTGAAGGAACATGGTACATGATGAAGAAGAATTCTATACGAGTAGAAAGGGGTTTTAGTCATTGTTGTCTTTGATCAAACATATAATCAAACATTTAAATGTTCTTTTCCAGTGTCTTCTTCTTTGTGTCTGGCTTTACAAAATATTTTCTTAATGAAGAAAGAGTGATAGAGAAAAGCAGCCCAACAGACATGATGAGAGTGTAAGCCAACAGTGTCTGCCTATAGCCTCCTTATCAAGTCTCTAAATTAAATCTCAAATTTGTTAGCTACTTCCTTGTTTGGACTTAACACTTCTGCATGACTAATATCACTTTCTATTTGAATTTTTTTCTTAAATTTCTCAAACCATTCTTTACTAGCTTTGAATTCAAAATTATAAATTTCAGTACTTGTACCTGTGGTTTTCTTTACTAGAGCATTATAATTTTCTAATACTTTCTCACAAATAAATGCTTCACTAAGACTGCCACATGCTTTTTTTCATTTCTAAAAATAAGCAAAAACTTTGCCACATTTTCTAGTATCATTGCTCTTTGTTTACTAATAAAAGTCAGTCCTTTTAAACCATCAGTTGCTTTTATTACTTCCTGTAAGTCCAATAAAATTGGAAAAGTACAACACAACACATGATAGTATACAACATGGCAGTAGACTCAAAAATGATTCTGTTAACCATAACTCAATTTTGCTCTGTTCGGCAAAAATTGAGAACCAAAATTTTGTTCGGTAACTGAGTCATTTCATATTGGTGTAGGCAAAATGAAGATGCAAGTAAAAAAAGGAATTTAATAAAATCAAAGGCTTTTATATACATTCTTTTGGTACAATTCTTGTTTATTCTTCATGTTAGAATCTATCAATTTCTCATTCAGGCAATTATTGTCTGATTCCACTTCTTGAGTTAAATATATCCCTTCATCTGTTTTGTTAATTTGAGTACAGCGTTTATGTTAGACATTCTGTTTAAATCAGCAGTCATATAATATCTTGTTCACTTGCCTTGTATATTAGGTGCAGATATGAGGTCATGTTCTTCTCATATGTGCTCGGTCACTATGAGTAAGTCTAAATCAACCCCCTGCATATATCCTCATTTGAGAGTCATGGTTGACATTTCAGTGTAGCTCTTTTATCTGCCAAGGTCCTCACTGCTGAACGAGTGAATTCTCTTTCCTGGGTTAACAAGTAAAACTTAATCGTTCTCTGCCTTTTCTTATTGTTACTACTGGGGATTCACAAATGTTTTCTATGCTAGAGTTTCCCTGGCAGGATTTCTGCAGTTCTTTCTTTCTATTCCTATCACGGCAGCTTCTTTTCAGGAGTCCTGGTTCTCCACTGAACCAACATCTTCTTCCCTGGTAGTTTGTGGCAAAGGGGTCAGCCTGTCTATGTGGCCAGGAATTTATTCCTCTCATTCTTGCATGAGACACTCTCCTTTTCTATTCTGGGGCAGCTCACTGGCATTTCGCTGGGTCTGTTTTTCTGGTGAAGACATTTCAACCGTGGACTGTGAGGTCTTCTCCCTTATTCCAAACCACTTTCTCTCAGTTCCATGATGTTTGTACATAGTGCATCTGGGTTCATAAATACCATTGGTTTCTCCCCATTTCATTGGACACTTTACTGCTTAATGGCCTTTGTAATAATAAGTCTAACATGTTAGCACTAACCAGCCTGGTGTGGACTTAAAATCCCCAAACACCAGTGTTCAGACCATTCTATTATGGAACTATTCCCATTTCTCTGGTTCGTCCTCCTCTTGCTTTATCTTTTTATCCCACATGGTGGATTTCTTGTCCTCTTTTGCTTTCTTACTTCCCAATCTTGCACTCGTGCACTTTAGTTTTTTACTTTCTTCCAAATCACTTGGCTGTTTTTAGCTAGCACAATATCCACTATTACACGGATGCATTTATATATATAAAAATAATATTAATAATGTATAGAAAGTGGTATTCCAAAAAAAGTTTTAATTCAGAAAGTAGTCATAAAAATAAGGAAATTAGAAATAGAATGTTTGGAAGATTGTAGAATGTTCCAGAGAATTTGAAAAGTTCTAGAAATATGCAAATTAGGTATTAACCTCTATGAAAATAGGTTTTGGGGAGCAGTTAGTTGATGGCAAGATGGGTTGAGCTCCAGTTAAGATTCAGGATGTATATCCAATCGAAAGAATCCCTAAGTCGGCGACAAAAAACTAAAACTCAAAGCAGTTGATAAAAGGATGTGCTGACCTCATCAGCACCAGTTTCGATTCCTGGTATTATATCCAGATGAAAGAATCTCTCTAGTCGATGACAAACAGAAACTTGAAAGAGTCATTAAAAGGATTTACTGTCATATCAACTCCGGTAAAGGTTCTCGGATCCATATACAGCCAAAAGAATCTCACAGACAAAGTCCGGACATCTAAAATCTAAAAGAGAACCTCTTGAAACTATTTGGGTAAATACATATTTTTTGCCTCTTTCATTGACCAAGCCAAATTATTATTCTTTATATACTCATTTGAGGGTTTCCAAAAAGTATAGCAATTAACTTCCTTGCTAACTAAACTGGGTAAAGATATTTGACAACTTATTTTTCTCCTCGTAACACTTCGCCTTACCTTTCCTTTCTCTCCTCGTAACACTTCGCCTTACCTTTCCTTTCTCTCCTCGTAACACTTCGCCTTACCTTTCCTTTCTCTCCTCGTAACACTTCGCCTTACCTTTCCTTTCTCTCCTCGTAACACTTCGCCTTACCTTTCCTTTCTCTCCTCGTAACACTTCGCCTTACCTTTCCTTTCTCTCCTCGTAACACTTCGCCTTACCTTTCCTTTCTCTCCTCGTAACACTTCGCCTTACCTTTCCTTTCTCTCCTCGTAACACTTCGCCTTACCTTTCCTTTCTCTCCTCGTAACACTTCGCCTTACCTTTCCTTTCTCTCCTCGTAACACTAAACCGGGCAGTAGTAAACTATACGTTTTCTATGACACTTGATTTGAATTCCAAACTGTATATTTGTAAATATTTTTATGTAATGTTTTGTTAATTAAATATTTGTCTGTATTTTTGCTCAAACATTTGTTTTTTCCTTTAGTTACACTTAACACGTAACATCACTGACATCTTGAATGGTGCCTCTTTGCTTACACCATGTCATACATGCTCATTCTGGAGTGCCTCTATTATTGTTACTCCTGGGGTTTCATGAATTTCTTCTATGCTGGGGTGCCCCTCGTAGGGTTTCTGCAGTTCTGTCTTTCTTCTTCTATTAGGGAAATAATGTATGTACTTCCACTCAGTTGTCAACCAGGTAGGCTTCTATGACTGGATTATCTCTCACCCTTTATGGATAGGACAGAGTAGCTACTTTTTAACTCTAATTTCCATGTTATCAGGAATTTCGCCTCTCGTCTGTACTAACTCCATGAGGTCTCTTATGGCCTAAATTGCTGTCCTTCATTGTCATATTCTTCATCTGAATCCTCTTCTACATTAACTATAGGTTCCTCAGAAGGTGATCTCCTATGAATTTCGACACGGGACATTTTGCGGCGTTTAGTGCCATATAGACTGTTTCCCTCTTGGACAAGTCATATATGAGCTGCCCCTATTTAATATGCACCAGACATTCCTTTAATTTCCCTGGGCTCTTTATAGGGGCCAAAACTTGTGGTCCCCCAGTAATTTTTCAGGTCAGTTATCAACCAGTGCTCTGCTAGTTTGTCTTCAGCTGCTACACATTCAGTTTTCTACTGCATTCTTGTTTTCTTTTTTTTGTTTTTTGTTTTTTTTCTTATTTGATTGGTTATGTTCTTGGGGTGGTCATTTTCAATGCGACTTCAAGTTCTGATTACCACGGTGCCATTTGTCACATCACAGTTCACATGTCCAACTCCCATGGATGATTAATAAAATGAATACTTCAATTCAAAATCTGCCCTATCTCAAGTTGTGTTTAGTTTTAATCATTAGGCTGGTAGATGAAATTATCCTTGGGAAGCATAGTGGATATGTCCAGGCATAATGAAGACACAAATAAAAAAGAATAATTTAATTAAATAAAAGGCTTTTATATACGTTCTTTTCTTACATTATTTTGTTGGTCTTGACTTTACAATCTATCAATTTTTCATGCAGACAATTATTGTCTTCTCCCACTTCTTCAGTTGAATGTAACACTTTGTCTAATTTGGTTAAGTCTGGCACAAGGCATAGGTTGCTGGTTCTATTCAGACAGAAAGTGACATGATACCTTCATCTCATGTCTGCTATACTAGTGGCAGGTATGAGGTCACATTCTTTTTCTCAACACTCAGTGGCTGTAAGTAAATTTAAATTAACCTCTGCTCATGCCATCATTTGATTGTCATGTGTAAAAGTTTGAGTGTAGTGTGTGTCTGATTAGTTATCTAAGTTTTCCCAAAAGAGACTGGGTGTGACACAACTTTGGGTTAAATATAGAATTTTCGATTATGTGCACTTGTTTCTCCAGTTCCTTTCTAAATGAGAGTAGGATTGTCTCCTTCTCTCTGCCACTTCTCTGCATGAGGACATGGCCCCAACTGACGTGCTGTCTGCCCAAAGACAGCTTAACAAGGTTATGTCTGAGCCAAACTCAGAAGCATGTATATGGCATAATACCATAATTTTAAATTCAAATTTGTCCTTTTCCTAATTTAGAATTCAGCTTGATGATTTTTTTTTCTTTATTTTTAAATCTATTCTAACACCTACACATAGATGTTTTAATAATAATCTATTGGAAAATCTGCTCTAATCTCATATGCTATCCAAAATAAAATATAACTAATTGCATTGTACAATTAATTTTAAACCAATTTCATAATTCTACCTTGTGTGTTTCTTTTCTGTATTTTCTCTGAGTTCTTGTTTTTTTTTTTACAGCATGTTTCTGAGATAACACCTGAAAACTATGATGAAAATTCATGAAACAAGGAAGAATTTTTACACTGTGAAATTCTTGGAATAGCTGTTTAACATACAAAATTCACACAGGAGAGAATATATGAGAAACATGTGGTGGTTAAATTGTCCAAAAATTCCTTTCTCAAAAACACGTTACCACTGAATAGAAACATTTACACTGTGAAATCTGTAGATACAAACCTTTCCAAAATGTAAATCTCAAAAGACACATTAAGACACAGGAGAGGAACTTTCCACTGTTAAATCTGTAGAAATGTTTCAGAAATACAGATCTCAAAAAGCAGATGGTAACACAGACTAGAGAGAAGGTTTTCCCTTATGAAAGATGTAGTAATTTTCCCTAAAATCACATCTCTCCCGAGTTATGTTAAAATACTCTAGTGATAAAAGTTTCCACTGTGAAATTTGTAGTAGGAGGTTTATCCTTCAAAGCAAATCTCAACCAACACATGTTAACATACACTGGAGAGAAATTTTTCCACTGTGAAATTCGTGGAAGTAATTTTTTTCTGAAATTCACATCTTAAAAACACATGTTAACATACACTGCTTTCCACCGTGAAATGTGTTGTAGCATGTTTTCCCAAAATTCAAATCTGAAATGACACATGTTAACAAACACTGGGGAGAAAGCTTTCTACTGTTAAATTTATTGTAAAAAGTTTTCTCAAAATTCACATTTGAAAGAACAGAGGTTAAAACACACAGGAGAGAAAACTTTTCACTGTGAAAGTTGTGGTAAGAAGTTTTCTAGAAATACATACCTAAAAGAATACATGCTAATGCACGCTTGTGAGGAAGCTTTTCATTGTGAAATTTGTGGTAAAAGTTTTCTGTAAATTCATCTTTAATAGCACACATTAACATACACTGGAGAGAAAACTGAAATTTGTGGTAGTATGTTTTCCTCAAATTCAAATCTGAAACAACACATGTTAGCACACACTGGTGAAAAACCTTTCCACTGTGAAACTTGTGGTAAGAAGTTTTCCCTAAATTCATCTCTGAAAGCACACATGTTAATACACTCGGGAGATCATGCTTACCACTGTGAAACTTGTGGTAATATGTTTTCCTCAAATGCAAATCTGAAACGACACATGTTAACACACACTGGTGAAAAGCCTTTCCACTGTGAAATTTGTGGTAGTACGTTTTCCTCAAATGCAAATATAAAACGACACATGTTAACACACACTGGTGAAAAAGCTTTCCCTTGTGAAATTTGTGGTAAGAGGTTTTCTCAAAATTCATCTCTAAAACAACACATTTTAACACACACTGGAGAGAAAGCTTTCCACTGTGAAATTTGTGGTAGGAAGTTTACCCAAAATTCACATCTGAAACTACACATGTTAACACACACGGGAGAGAAAGCTTTCCACTGTGAAAGTTGTGGTAAGAGTTTTTCTAGAAATTCATATCTAACAGAACACTTGTTAACACACACTGGAGCAAAAGCTTTCTGCTGTGAAATTTGTGGACGTAAGTTTACTCTAAATTCATATCTCAAACAACATATGTTAACTCACACTGGTGATAAAGCTTTCCACTGTGAAATTTGTGGGAAGATGTTTTCTAAAAATTCATTTTTGAAAAAGCACATGTTAACACACACTGGTGAGAAAACTTTCCACTGTGAAAGTTGCGGTAAGAAGTTTTCTAGTAATTCATATCTAAAAAAACACATGTTAACACACACTGGGGAGAAAGCTTTCCATTGTGAAATTTGTGCTAGTAAGTTTACCCTAAATTCACATCTCAAACAACACATGTTAATACACACTGGAGAGAATGCTTTCAACTGTGAAATTTGTGGTAATATGTTTTCCACAAAGTCAAATCTCAAACACCATATGTTTACACACACTGGTGAGAAACATTTTGACTGTGAAATTTGTGGTAAGAAGTTTTCTCTAAATTCCTCTCTAAAAGTACACATGTTAACACACACTGGTGAGAAACCTTTCCATTGTGAAATTTGTGGTAAGAGGTTTTCTCAAAATTCATCTCTAAAAGAACACATGTTAACACACACTGGTGAGAAACCTTTCCATTGTGAAAGTTGCGGTAAGAAGTTTTCTACTAATTCATATCTAAAAAAACACATGTTAACACACACTGGTAAGAAACCTTTCCACTGTGAAATTTGTGGTAAGATGTTTTCTCAAAATTCATCTTTAAATTATCACATGTTAACACACACCGGTGAGAAACCATTCTACTGTGAAAGTTGCGGTAAGAAGTTTTCTAGTAATTCATATCTAAAAAAACACATGTTAACACACACTGGTGAGAAAGCTTTCCATTGTGAAATTTGTTTTAGTAAGTTTACTTTAAATTCACAACTCAAACAACACATGTTAACACACACTAGAGAGAAAGCTTTCCACTGTGAAATTTGTGGTAGTATGTTTTCCACAAAGTCAAATCTCAAAAACCATATGTTCACACACACTGGTGAGAAAAATTTCGACTGTGAAATTTGTAGTAAGAAGTTTTCTCTAAATTCATCTCTAAAAGCACACATGTTAACACATACTGGAGAGAAAGCTTTCCACTGTGAAATTTGTGGTACTAGGTTTACCCTAAATTCATATCTGAAGCAACACATGTTAACACACACAGGAGAGAAAGCTTTCAACTGTGAAAATTGTGGTAAGAATTTTTCTAGGAATTCATCTCTAAAAGTACACATGTTTACACACACTGGAGTGAAAGCTTTCCACTGTGAAATTTGTGGTAGTAAGTTTACCTTAAAATCACATCTCAAACGACACATGTTAACACACACTGGTGAGAAACCTTTCCACTGTGAAAATTGTGGTAAGAAGTTTTCTAGAAATTCATATCTAAAAGAACACATGATCACACACAGGAGAGAAAGCTTTACACTGTGAAACTTGTGGTAAAAAGTTTTCTCAAAATTTATCTCTAAAAAAAGCACATGTTAACACTCCCTGGAGAAAAACCTTTACACTATGCATTTTTTTTTTATCCTAAATTTACATCTGAAACAACATATGAAAACAAATGCAAGAGATAAATCTTTCCAATGTGAAAGTTATGGTGAGAAGTTTTACCTAAATTCATCTCCAAAAATACACATGTGTTAACACACACTGGAGAGAAAGCTTTTTACTGTTACATTTTTGGAGTGATGATTTCCACAGATTCAAATCTGAAACAACACATACTAACACACACTGGTTAGAAACTTTTCAACTGTGAAAATATTTTCCTAATTTTGTAAGGTTCATTACTGTGTAATTAAACATTGTATTTGAAATGTGCTCACATTGTTTTCTTTCATTATATTTTACAGAAAAAAAACCCTGTAGAGCAATATTAGATCTTTCATCATATTTGGAATTTATCAACTCCTTAAATAAACAGATAATGTCATTTAAATAAAATTCATATCTGCATTATTTTAAACTTAAATAATATTTGTTGCAAATCTGATTAATTATAATTCCTCAAAGTTTCCATATAAGTTATTTTGTGAAAGTTTTTTTTAATAAAGACAATTACAATGAAAATGGCACTAAAATCAAATAAAATGAACAAAGAAAAATATCCAAATATTTCTTCCAGTCAATTAAAATTAGTTGTGAAATAGAGCAATGTATTTTGCTTATTGGAAATATAAATTAAATCTTTAAGGTTAAAATTAAAATTAAAGCTTTAAGAAAGATTTCTCATACTTAAAAATTTATTTTAAACTGTAGGTACCACAAATCTGTTTATCATTTATTTATTAATCATAGCCTATGGAGTCATTGGTCAAAATAAAAAAATAAATAGAAAATTTAATTAATATTGCCAGCGTGTTTTTTTTTTTTTTTTTGTTGTTGTTTTTTTGTTTTTTTAAATGAAAAAATAATTGAATTCCATTTCCCCAACTTGAATAATACACATGATATATTGACAAAGGATGGGTTGAAACAGATTCTATAAAAAGCTATTAACGGGGGGGGGGGGTCTTCTTACACATAGGTTAAACTGTAAGATATACCGTTTTCTTTTTTAATGTATTGACAGAATCTTGCTGTCTTTCTTTCTCTCTTTTTTTGTAAGCCATTCTTTAATGTGGTTGGAGACAAAATAGCAGACATGTTGCAAACAGTGACTTATGCAGATTTTATTAGCAGAGATCTATGAAGAAAGGATGAGGTGATGTGAAACAATCCAATATCCACTACTCCTGACAAAATCAAATCCGCACTGATTGGAGTCAAATAGATATGAAAGAATTACTGAACACATGTTTCAGCGAGTGAGAGCTCTGAAATCCGATGAAGAAATACATTTCACATGCAAGTTAAAATGTAATTCATCTCTATGAAGATAGTCTTAATGATATTCTTATACGAAAAAATGGAATTTTGAGCATTTTTGAAATTACACCTCATCCGATAGAATGGCACATGATATTATTGTTAATTTTAAACAGAAACTTTTAATTTCTTCTACTGACTACACTCAAGGAAAAACATTTATAAATTAAACACATGAATACATTTAAAAATATACATATCACAATTATTATCATAAAAACACACACATGATCATTATTACTTTTACCAGAAATATGTGCTTCAAAATAGCAAAAAGGACAGGAAAGGTTATAAAACACATACACACACACACATAAAACTCGATATATGTTTATGGAGTCAAAGGTATTCACATCGTGCACAAAAAAAAAAGATAATACTGAATAGATCATGCAAACAGCACATGAAATAGAATAAAAGACAGCAATCCTCATACTACCTCAGTAAATACGAACACAAAGAATAATAATGCACCAACAATCAAACAATATACTGAACAACAAGCAAGAATCCTACTTTGTGAAAAAAAAGTTAATTCTTGTTTTTAAAAAATCTGTCAAAAATAACATATATGCGTGGTCCTGTGTATGACCTTAAACTGCATCCGGCAGCAAGGCCTCTGATTGGGAGGTTGTGAGGAGTATGGGACCACCTCTTAATTGCTGTTGTTCCCAGGTCCACCCTGACCCAGAGTGGTAGTACCTGTTAGGGACCCAGCTATGGGCAAATAGTTAACCCACAAACTGGGGTCAAAATGCTCTAAAAGTATTTACCAACAAACCTTTTTTGAATGAAAAATATTACAACAAAACATTTTTGAATGAAAAATGTTACCATCAAAACCTTTTTTGAACGAAAAACTATCATGTGCAACTACTTTAAGACAATTGGACCATATTAAAAAAAAAATTGTGATCCCAATATTCAGACTGACCTTTAAATGACCAAAATGGTTGATGGGCCATTAAACTTAAACCAAACCAAACCAAACCAAACCAAACCAAACATATATATATATATATATATATATATATATATGTGTGTGTGTGTGTGTGTGTTTGTGTGTGTGTTAAATTAGTTGCATTCAATTTTGTGCAAATATCCTTGGAAATGTAATAATCCGTCTTTTCACTTCTGCTATGTGTTAAATAACAGAACAGGTTGGATTCTATTGCATTAGTTGGCAATCACTCTACCTCAGAAATCAGTGGCAACACGGGAAAATCTTCTTCCGAGTCAGTCATGTCTCTTTCGGGATATAATCGCCCAAACGTGTATCACCTGTAACACTTAACTGGCTGATTCCTTGCATGGAATTTGAACTAAAATTATTTCTTCATGACAGTACTCTGAACTTTGAAGTAGATGATGACAACCATATGTATGAAGTGATTGACGTTAAGCTTAGTATGGCTGGCCAGATTTGATATGAAATTTTTGAAAACTAAGTGAAAGTTTTGTTAGGAGAACAATGTTTGAAAACAGTGACCTTTAAATGATATGGCACTTAGATCAGTCAGTTAAGTGCCATACGTGATACACACTTGGGTAATCATGTCTCGAAAGAGGCATGACTGACTGGGCAGAAGATTATCGCGCAGTAGGTTGCCATTGCTTTCTGCAGTCTATAGAATCCAATCTGTCCTATTATTTAACCCATAACTGGAAGGAATAGGCGGATTAATACCTTTCCCAAGGGTATTTGCGCGTAAGTGAATGCAATGAATTCAGCTGGAATTCGAACTCGGCTCCCCGATTTCTCGTTCCGAGCCGATATCCAATGCACCACAACGCACATATTCTGAAAAGAGGAAAGTTTACGTTAAAAGCATATTACAAATTTTTAAAATTTTTAAAAAAATATTACAAAAAATTATTTGTATTAAGCTTTTCGATTAGTAAACATAATCTTTATTTCATAAAATCAATAATCGAAAGCACCAAGTGACCGGAAGATGTTTAAAAGAATATTGAACCTTTAAAAATCAGAATCATTAGCAAAGAAAAAATATCAAATTCTGATAAAAATTCATTATCCTTTGAGCAAATTTTTTCAGAATATGATATCCTTAATAGATATAATTCATAAAAATCAATTAAATGTTATCTAAATTAAAATTACCTAGTGTTTATTTTCTTTCTCGAAGCAGATATTCGAATGATTGATTCCTTAAATAGATGAATAGTATCAGACTTTCCTAAAAATATTTATTTCATGAATAACTTAATTCTTTCGTGAATAAGCCCGGAAAGTTTAATTAGATTCATAGAGTTATTCGATTTTTCAAAAATATAATTAATGTGCCATTCCCGTTAAAAAGGATCTTCTTCATAATATTGCCTTCGCCAGAGTAGTAAGCTCTAGTAAATATCAGGTGAATCGATAAAAAAAATTAGCCAAAATTCCATAAGACATCCGTTTAAATGAAATTTCATCTAAGTTTGATTCTAGTACAAAGTGACAACCAGTGAAACATACGTTTGAGTTTAATTATATATGTGTAGTAAGATTTCAGTTGACATGAATATGAATCAATATTAAAATTGAAACTGGTTCCTTTTCTGGTAATGATTTAAATCAGAAAAATATCGTTAAAAGTATTTGAGCTAATTTGTATTTGTTTGTTTTTTACATGAGCACATACATTCAGGAAGATACCTCCACTCATTTTCGATACTTAAGTGTTAAATTAATTTCTTCAAAATACAAAAACAAAAAAGTTTTCTTGAAATTTTAATTTTAGCTTAAAGCTAAATGATTGAATTTACTAGTTCCAGTAAGCAAAATACTCGGGTAAATTTCAAATAGAAATTTATTGGAATATATGTTGATATTTTTTAAAGTTTTTAATTGTTCAGCCATTTTTTTTGTTTTTATAGTGATCGACACATTTGTAAACAAACGTTTACAAATTAATTCTCCATTTTAAAATCTTTCAAAAATAAGATTTACATCTCTCACAAGTTGTTTATGGAAAATTAGCAAACTTAATGTTAAATTAATCTGATTCTGAACAAATATTACTTGTTTATGGCATGAAATTTAGTATAAAAGTATTTCTTAATTAGAAAGGTCTGGCTCGTTTATTTTTTTAGGTAGGGTATGATAACATCTGTCGTAAATCATTTCACACATCTGGTAGTATGGTGACCAAATAAACCCAATTTAAGTTTTCGTAAGTGGAACAAGCCTTGAAACGTAACTTTTAATAGTGAGTCTGCATAGTTTCCATAGGAAAAGAAAATGCACAGATTAGCATAAATAAAAAAATTATGAATCGAAAAGAAAAGAGAAATGAAAGAAAAACGTTTGGTTAAATAAATCTTCGTTTGGTTAAATGTAACTGTTGAATTTCTAAAAGAGAGAAAAAAACGTAAGTGAATAAGATGTTTGAAGGCACGTGTACTAAAACAAAAAAAGAAAAGAGATATATAAAAGAATCCTATTAAAAAAAGAAAACTAAATAAAGACATTTAGCCCTGGTCAGGCAATGAGAGAGAGAAAGACTTTAAGAGACATTATTATTTTGTTTTATTTTATTTTTTTATTTTTTTTTAATTTGTGCATTTTGCATAATATGTTGCTAAATATTTGCAGTTCTGTTTAAATATTCTTATAAATATATATTGCTGTTTGGATATTGATTTTTATCTTACTGTGGATCATTTTCTTTCTGTTCATCATCTCTGATACTGTTGCATTGTTGTCCACCCATTGAGCCAACCGGAGATCGTTCAACGTCTTTTTTTTTTAACAAATTTTTTTATAGAGGTTTGTTTACAGAACCAACTGTGAATTCTGAACGGTGTAACTTCTGTAGTTCACCACTGTGACCTGAAGTGTGTGGCGCTGCGCCTCTGTGAAGTGGAGTGACGAAAACCTTTGGTGGATCATCACTTGGCCACGTTTTCACTGTAAACTGAACAACAAAATAAGGTCCACGCTTCATACTGTTGTTTCCATGACTTTATTCGTGAGTTTCGTAACACCATGAAAAGTACATAAAACAAAACAGACAACAATGACGATTACAGACAGCTTTTGTTTAACTTGTATAAAAGCCAAATTGTAGAGAAGGAGCATGAACAAAATTTGCATAATTAAAAAAGTTTTTTTTTTTAATCAAGAAAAGCAGCACCTATCAGCTTCTTGTTGTCATGACAACACATTCACTCAGTCGCTCACGATGACGGTAGCTACACACATGATGGTGACTTTTTGTAAAAACTGGAGAGAATAGAGTTACTTTTAATTCCGTATTCACCACAATACTTCACTTCCAATTTAGTATACTAATAAGTTGACAATTTGTTAGTAGTGGTATATGTTGTCGCTTTTTCCAAATAATTTTCATTTCATTTTGCTGTTTTGTCATCGTAGATAGAAATGTGTTTCCATAATTGTTGTTCATTTCGTCGTCGTTAAACGTTTGTTTTGTTTCTTTTCAATGGAAAGTGACAAAGTAACGTAATAATAATTAGAAGATAACATACGTGTTATTGAAAACGAAACAAAGCAAAGGATCTTTTTACAATTTTTCAGAACTCAAGGTTTACAATATATATATATATAATCACGTATTTACAGATACAGGGTTTGTTTCAACGAGAGAAATTGGTATAGACGACAAAAAAGTGCGAGAAGATGTGAACTAATTGTTTATTTTTATTACTATTATCATTTACTTTTTGTATGATATATCAAGTGTCCATAATTGTATTTGTGTCGCTATACAAGTTTCGAGTTCAAAGTTCATTCTCTACAGGTGAATACACTTGTGACTTTACAGATCAAGATATCGCACCCGACTGGAAGTTACTGCCGGCTACTCAAACGTCTAAATGCGTCACCACAGAAAGCAGAGCGAAGCCATTAATTTCCGGTGACTCAGCATTTCCAAAAGTTAAAACAAAACAAAAGAAAAAACAAAAACAAAACGAAACATAAAGACACACAAGCACTCGTACCTAAAAACAATGACCTGAAACTAATCTATGTACACATGGTGTTCAAATAAAACCCATGTGTACATTCAAAAGTGGAAGGAAAATGTTAATAGACAAACAAAAGTCATTATTAACTGGGTAACGTTGCTGACCGAGGCTGTGTCACATTTGTCTTAAGTGGGGGAGAAGTGCAGCATTTGGCCTTCGGCCTGGGGTCCGAAATGACCAAAATAAGACCAGTTTAAGACTAGTTTCGACCGGTTTTAAACCTATCCACCACGGTGGATAGGTAATGTTTTTACTACGACCTGGGTGTACGTGCTCAGGTTTCCCACAATAAAAAAAAGACCTTGTGTCACATCTCTCTCAAGTGGTGGAGAAGAGTAAATATCACTTGGCTCCGGGGTAGAGCAGCGTGCTCCCCCTACCACCTGCGCCTGATCATAGCAGCAGCAGCCTCCACCAGCTACAGTCCTTTTTAGGACTTTCTCATTACATTTGCTACAGTCCTTTTTCAGAATTTCTGATTACATATGCACCAGTCATTTTAATGACTCTTCGGCTACATATGCAAAAAGAGTTACTGGGCTACATATGCAACAGTCCTTCTAAGTACTAACCGACTCCAGCAAGAGCACCAGGCACCAGCAGGAGCACCAGGTACCAGCCGGAGCACCAAGCACCAGCAGAAGCTGCAGTCCCAGCTTCATATGCTACAGTCCTTTTAAGGGCTAGCTGATTACATGTGCAACAGTCCTTTTTAGGACTAGCTGGTTATGTATGCGACAGTCCTTCTAAGGACTAAACGTTTACATATGCAAGAGTCCTTCTAAGGACTAACTATTTCCAGCAGCAGCCACCAGCAACAGTCTTTCCTGGAACTACCAAGCAGAACCTCTAGCAACCATCTTCCCGTGGACCAACAGGCTACCTCTGCTCTACCCTGAAACCTGCCGATCCTTTTGATTGACACTGCCCGACTTAACAATCATTCTGTACATAAGTTTTCCGGATTTTGTAAACAAAATTTGGCTTAAATTTATAAATCCTCGTCTTCGTTGTCCTTGATCCGATCGTATTACTTTAACTCCTTGCGGGGTTAACGGCACCTGCTTTGTCGACCTCGCAACAAAGATCCGTTACTCTTTCTGATGGCCGTAATATAGTGTTTATATAGAAAGGTCGCGATAAGCATATCAGAAAGTCCATATGCCTGGTTATTTGTTTGTTAGCTTTTTTTTTTTACACACACTCGTCAAATCTTTTCTGTTTTTTTTTTTGTTTGTTTTTTTTTTTGTTTTTACACACACTTGTCAAATTTATACTGTTTTGGTAATCAGTCTTATTTTCTTGCCAAGAAATATTTTTTTACACTGACTTGCGAAATTTGATTTCGTCATGATGCTTCAAAATAGTTTTCCTGGATTTTGATTCACTTCTCCGGGTCATCTAGTACTTTTTGTTGTTTTTGGAATACTCATTTTTTAAATGGTTCGTGAATATAGTTTTGTTTTTGCGTGTTTGAATTTAATGTGAATGTGCATATGTTTAGCTTGAATGTTGGTTTGTTGAGGGAAGGCTTGTATTATTTTATAAAAAAACCAAACTTCTTCCTCATGAGCGTGTCATAATCTGTATTTTGGTCATTACTCTGAATTTGCCTCCACTACATTTGTGTAAACGTTGGGAAACGTAATTGTCCTGTTTTAATTTAAATTCAAGAAAAAAAACTAGACGACCCGTAGAACTGAATAAAATTGCTGAAAACTATTTAGACTCATTCATAACAGGGAAAAGATTTAACAAGGGAACGTGAAAAACACACACACACACACAAACAAAACAACAACAACAAACAAACACGCACGCATATTAAATGTATGGCCTGTTTAAGAGCCACTTATCTATTTATATACGATATTAAGCCACCAGAAAGATAAGCGGATTTTGATATTGTTACGAGGATGCATTTATATATAAAAATAATAATAATAATGTCTAAAAATTTGTAGTAAATGATTCTATTGAGTCCTACTTGTTATTACAAAAAAAGTTTTAATTTATGAAATTGCCATAACAATAAGAAAATTAGAAATAGAACGTTTGAAGTTGTTAGAATGTCCGAGAAAATTTGAGTAAAATCGAGAGAATTCGAAATGCTCTAGAAATATGCAAATTAGGTGTTAGTCCCTATGAAAATAGGTTTTGGTAAGAGGGTAGTTAGTTCTTAACAGGAGTTCCTAGCATTAACAACTCCGGACCGATTCGTGCATCCATACGAAATATTCTCTAAGAAAAGCTGCCGACCAACTAAAACCTGAAAAAACAAAACAAAAAGAAAACTTGTGGAACTAAAAGGATAGATAGATTTTTTGACCTTTTCATTGACCAAACTAATAATTATTCTTTATATACACATTTGAGGATTACCTAAAAGTATAGCACTAAAACTTCTTCGCTATCTTAACTGGGTAAAGATATTTGACACCTTCCTTCCCCTTCGTAACACTTACGCGTCACTCTGCCAGTAGTAAACTCTGTGTTCTATTTGAATGCAAAAACCGTACATTTGTAAATATTTTTATTTAATGTTTTTGTATATTAAATGTTTGCCTGTGATTTAACTGAGTTTCGGCTAACAGTTTTTTTTATTTTGTCTAGAGTCAAAAGTTCACTATTTTCAGGCGAATAAAGTTGTGACATTACCTATCGTTACGATAGGTAATGTCACAACTTTATTCGCCTGAAAATAGTGAACTTTTGACTCTAGACACTTGTATCGGTACAAATACCATTATGGATACTTAATATATCATACAAAATGAAATTAATAATAATAATAATAACAACATTAAATCTACATTTTAAACAAAACGTTCACAGCTTCTTGCACTGTTTTCTTCTATCCTTTAGATTTATAGAAACATTACACAACAACAATACTACCGATAACTCAATAGCAAATAAAACAAATCTAAATATTTCCCAAAGAACATTTCCAATGTAATGAACATATTCTTTGAAAAACTGTGGGACACAGATTTCAAAACAATCACAACACCCATTACAATCACACAGAAACAAAAACTAACATTAGAAAACATCCATGAGAACAATGACATAATAATAAAGGAAGCAAACACGGGCAGTGTCGTAGTACTTATGGATAAAACTAACTACAAAACAAATATTCAAGAGATGCAAGGAGATGGAAATAACTGCAGATTAATCAACGATAATATAGATAAAAATATCGCAGCAACATAAAAAAAATCGTGCCTTGCACACAGTAGAATACTAACGAAAAAGTAAATGATTTTCTGACAGAGTTTGCTTAAAAACAACAATTTTTACGAACTCCCAAAGATACACAAATCAAACACAATTAAAGCAGATATCCAGGAACAAAAATTGGAATATTTTCGCTCACCAAACCCTAGCGATCTTAAATTCAGATCAGTTGTAGCAGGACCAGCGTACCCAACAAGCAGACTGAGCAACTTCATAGAATAGTACAACCATACACCACAAAAATAAAAAGCTACATCAGCAACAGCATACATTTTTTAAGATTCTTTCCACAAAAAGTGGACCCAGGTAACCACATAGTAAAATGAATTCCTGTAGTAGAGGGTCAGAAGCTGTAGTTTCTTTAATCACATGGGAAGTAACGGCCTCTTTTTTCCTGTGCCACCTGTGCCACCAACGAGTCAACAAGGACAAATTTAGATACGTAAAACCAAACCAGCAGCCACATGGTGCCCGAACATGGAGCGGCCAAAAAGGCAACATAGGATGGAAGATGTCTCAACAGTTGCAGCAAAGCATCCGAACACTGAATCTGTATTCAACCTGAAGATGAATATATTCTGACATCTCCAAAAAAAAAAAAAGAAAAAAAAAGAACTGTTAACCGAATGAACATTACTGCTACCAGTTAAGTTCTCGCAAAAAACACTGCTTTTTGCAACAAGTTTTTAAACCCTGTTTTGTACTTTCCCTTTCTTTTTTCCTCTTTCTCTTATAAGGCCTTTCTTTTTTCCACATAAGTTTGGTGTTGTCTCGTTTTCTCTCGCCGTGTCTCGTCAATACTTTTTTACACTTAATTACTACAGAGGACAAATTATTGGTCACAAAAAAGGGTATAAAAACTCCGCATATGTGTTCACAAAAAGAACTAATAAACATATAACGTATTTCACTTAACCAAGCTTAATAATTTTAAATTGTTATGAGAAGTATTTTCAACCAATAACATAGCTAAATTAACATAATGTGATGGCGGGCCATTATACAACAATTCTTAACGAGCACAAAACTTTTATTTTCAATTTTGTTGTTATCAGTTTCCATCAACTTTCGGAAAATCAGGAAGAAACAGACATTGTTTGTGATACCATGTTCTGACTTTATGTGTTCACCGAGACTATCTTTTTATGCAAGAAACAAATTCTTCTTTTACACCGGTAACGGTTATTCCTTTGGTTTTAAGGTGATTTGTATTTTCAAATAATTACAAAAAAATAAAATAAAATTACTCCTTTTCATTATAATTTCTTTGAAAATATGAAGTTTTATTGATTATAAAATATTACCGAGCTCAAGATGAAATTAAATATCAAGTCCAACACCAACTTAATCCCGTTTCCTTTTTTTATGAAAAGGTTAAATAAGTTAGACGAACCGTCACGGTCTTTCCTAAAAAACTTGAAAAAAGTATGTATTTCCTGAAACAAAAAGAATTCGATTAAATGTTCACGATCTTATTCTTAATTCATCCGAGTAAAGTTTCGTATATTCGAATACTTAAATACATTTTATTTAATTCGAAAAAGAAAAAAATGTAACCTTTAATCAATTGGAATTTTTGCAGAAATGATTAATTAGGTTTATTTAAGTTTTTATTTATTGATTTATTTATTTATTTATTTATTTATTTTTTGCCTATTTGTAATTTTATTGGTATTTGTGTCGCTACACGTGTCTCGAGTCCAAAGTTGACTCTCTTCGGGCGAATAAACTTGTGACTTTGCATATCGAGATCTCTGTTTTTCTAACAGCCTAAATACCGTGTATATATAGGTTAATGGTCAGTGAGTAGGCCAGAAATTTTATATACCTGCGGGTTATTTTTATTTATTTATTTATGCATTTATTTTCACACTCGCTCGTTAAATCACTTCCATTTTGAGAATCATTCACATTTCGCTGGTCATGAAAGCTGTTTGCACTGATCTGCGAAATTTGATTTCGTCTTTTTACTTCAAAATTGTTTTCAACGATTTTAATTCAGGTAAATTTGTCATCTACTTCTTTTTGTTGTTTTTGAAATACTATATTTTGAAACTGTTTACGTATTTATTTATTTTTTTGCGTGTTTGAATTTAGTGTGTCTGTGTGTGTATCTTAGGTTTCCATGTTGTTTTGTTAAAGGAAGGCTTTTTTTTTTTTGTAAATATTTTTTCCTGCATCGTGAGTGTGTCATAATCTGTATTTTGGTAGATAGGCATTACTCTAATTTAATTCTTTCTTATTAAATTAAAATTATTTTAAATGAAATTTAAGTTTTTTAATTTTATTTATTCAAAAATTATATTCAAATGTCTGGTTATTATAAATCTAAACTAAAATTACATAAAATATTATATAATCGCTGAAAATATTAAGTTAAATTTTTGATTTTACTATTAGTTAAAAACAAAAAAAAAGAAATTAAAATTTGAAAATTTTGTGTTTTAATCTAATTGAAATTTTGGCACGTTTGCACGCCACCTTTTTGGCGTTCTTGACAATTTCCAGCTTTCATATCTTTCGTCACCCAGATAAAAGCGGGCTACCATAATTAAAAAGCTTTTTTTTATTGTTAACTTCTGGCAGTAAGCAATTATTACTTGACTGAAATCAAATAAAGGTAAGTTTGACTTTTAAAAATTGACTTTAATCACGTGTCAGCGAGGTATATTTTATTTTTGCAAGAATTTTAAAACAGAAATTTGGCTACTATTTTTACGTACTGTTTATGTAATGTGTCGATCAAACAAAAATGTTGGGAAACTTAATTTCTTTTTCAAATCAGAAACAAATTAGATTAATATCAATATAATTTCGGTTTAAAATACACCAGTGTATTTTCTTTACTGGAATTAAAATTTAATTTCTTGGCTTTCAATTAAAGCTGATTTTAATGCTTGAAGATTTTAAAATTTCAATATGCACGGGCGGATGGTAGACTTATATATGTGCAGTATTGTTTGGGACGGGAAAAAACTTCCTGGCCCTACACAGAGAACCGACTTTCTTAGCAGAGGATTTAGCTATGGATTCTATATAGTTGTTCCACTTGAGGACTGGTGTGAGAGTTAACCCGAGGAGGCGCAGTGTTTCGCTTCCAGGGAGAGAAACCTAATCCATGTTAATAGGCGGGAGGAACGATTGTCTGTGGTGCTTATTAGATAGTAGCTTCGTTTTGGAAGCATTAAAATTTACGAGCCATTTCTAACCCCAGTCCAACACGGATTGGAGGTCCTTTTCAATCTCGGCAGCGAGGTTTGCTTTGTCAGCCTCGGTAGATTTTTGATCGAGACGAGAGTAAAACATATTGTCGTCAGCATATATGCCCACTTGGCATCTTATTACATCAGGGAGATCGTTAATATAGATAAGGAAAAGCGTAGGACCTAGAATTGAGCTTTGAGGGACACCCGCATTCATATGATAGTATCGGGAGTCTTGTCCGTTCAATACCACCCTCATTGTACGGTTTGAAAAGAAGGAATGGATTAGGTCAAACAATTATCCAGTTATACCATAGCCCTGCAGCTTGCATAAAAGGCCAGCATGCCAGAATCTGTCAAACGCTTTGGAGATGTTAAGGGCCACCTTTCGGGCTTCGCCGTTTTTGTCGAGGGCCTAGTGTATATACTCAGTGATGGTCGTGAGCATGGTGAAGCGGAAGCCATACTGTTTGTCAGAGAAGTGTCTATGGTCTGTGAGATATTGTACCACCTCGGCGTTGATGATGGATTCGAACACTTTGCCAAAGGTCGGTAGGAATCTGATAGGGCGATAATTAGCGGAGTCAGAGGGTTCTCCAATATTTTTATATATAGGAACCACGGAGGGGGATTTCCAGCAAGCAGGAAGCAGAAAGGCAGAAGTTATAGAGTTTAGAGAGAACAGAGGAGAGTTCAGGAGCACATTTCTTTAGGAGAATGATGGGTATTCCGTCGCCACTGCTCGCCTTATGGGGGTCAAACTTAGAAATTATTTTGAAGACCACCGAGGGCGTAGTTAGTATGTCACTCAGTTGGGCCTGGGTTCAGAGAGGGAATTCGGGTACAGATACTCCAGACGAGTCCAGTGTCCAGTTAGTGGAGAATCTGAGAGCGAATCACTCAGCTTTGTCTGTTGAAGAGGTGAGGACCTCAAATTCGTTGATTAGAGTGGGGATTGAGGGCTTACTGTTGTTCAGCACGCTTTTACAGAGCCTCCAGTAGTCTTTGGAGCCGAACTTACGGGATGCTATGCGCTACTTCATTCTGGCTGCAAACATCAGCTTAGCTCCATTAAGTACCTTCTTGCATTCATTACGAGCCGAAGCAAAAAGGCGCCTGTTATGATCTGACGCGTAACTTCGGTAAAGCCGAAAGAAATGATTTCGCTGGGCGATGGCAGCTGAGCAGGCAGGGGAGAACCAGGGGGATGAGTGGGATTAGTCTCAACTTTCTGGCAGGGATGAAAGCATCGATGCCAGCCTTAACCCAAGAGGAGACCTCAGCCGCGCAGTTTTCAACAGGAAGACTAAATACTTTATTCCAAGAGATGTCACTAAGGAAGTCGCGGAACGAGTCCCAATCGGCTCTTTGGTAGCAATAAGATATTCTGCTGGTCTGAGGTTCTTGGGTATGGTGGAGGTGGAAGGAGATATTGACGGAAACTAATGCATGGCTAGAGTTTCCAAGACATTGCAAGAGTCAGGGGTGGAGGTAAAGCACAGATCTAGTAGTGAATCGTGTCCCATAGAGTTATTACAGAAACGTGTGTCCACCACCTGCGTAAGGGACTGAGTGATAGAAAAATTCATGGTGTGTACACCTGCAAGATCTGTGCCGGAGTTATACAACCACTCAGCATGATGGGCATTATAAGAACGATGTGGGGATTCAAGGGAAATCGTCCTGGTTAGAGGAAGGCGTTCACTGACGTAAACACCAAGCCCATGCATGTGGGCATTGGAGTCCTTTCTGAAGAGGGGAAGGTAGCCAGGGATAGAGAAGTCAAAAGTAGGTATTGAAAAATTGAGATTAGTCTCACACAGAGCTAGGATGTCAGGGGACTTTTGATGGACAAAAGATTCAACGCTACTGAAATTGGTTCGGATACCGCTGATGTTAGTGAAGGAAATATTAAGGGGTTTAGGTGATTTTCATTTGCCTTGTTTAGCTTTTTTAGCGGAAATATGTGTGTTCATGCATAATGCTGTTGTTGCAGAGAAACCTTGATTAGAGAAGGCAAACGGTCATTAGCTGCGACATGCGCTGGAAGGGAACTGGCGTGGGCTGCAGCAAAGTGTGGCCTCGGGGTTGCCCACCAGAAGCACCTGCTGGGACACCTATCCATGAGCGTCATGGCACTGCAAGAACTCCGATATTATGCAGCTGTTGATCAGAGCGGCCGCTCTTGACGCTACGCAAGAGGTAGGGCTCCTAACTACCAGTCGGAAGCAGCAACCAGAAAACTGCCAACCCAGTACTCTCACAATGAAGAAACGTTGCCACCGACCACGCACATTGCAGGAAAATTGCATAAGCACCATTACTGATGTCTGAGGAGCAAAAAGAGAGCCGGAGACCACATCCTGAAGAGGAAACAAGGGATGAGCCTCTGCACCTGTTCAATTGACGTGGGTGGAGTGTGAACCGGACGATAGAAGGGTCTATTTACTCCAATTAAACTATTATTATGTTGCATACCGCACCTGATTTAATGCATTTTGTGACCCCTATATTGTTTGTTTCTCGAATTTTGACGAGGTTAGTATGTTTTTCATTTTGGGATGGCGTTTGCTTTTAATTATTTTAGTTGTCTTTAAGATTTATGTTATCATTTTTGTTGGGTAATTTTATGTATATTTTTAAGTTTGTAAATTATTCTGCATTCATTTTGTTGTGCATGGAGACGCGTATGCGAGAATGTGAGTAAGTATTGTTTGTTTTAAATAAACTGTTCTTGTTAGTATTCAACACACAGTAGAATACTCACGAAAAAAGAAAAAAGACTTTTTTACATACTTTATTTCCAATACCAGCAATTTTTACGGACTCCCCAAAATACATAAATCAAAACTAATTTGAGCAGCTTTCCATGAACAACAATATGAATACATTTACACCCTAAACCTTAGTGATCTTAAATTCAGACCCATTCTAGCAGACTGAGTAACTTAATAGATAAAATATTAAAATTATACACCACAAAAATAAAAAGTTACATCAGAGACAGCATGCATTTCGTAAGCTTCATTCCATAAAATAGACCTACGTATACACATAGTAACATTTGATGAAAACTGCCTCTACAGCAACATACCCAATGAACTAGGTAAACAGGTCATCACATTTTATAATTAAACACAAAGAAATAGTTCCCACACGCTTCACAAAAAATTTATTACACAGAGTATAAAATTAATTTTAGAAAACAATTCATTCTATTTTAACAACCAAAATTATATTCAAGCAACAGGTACCGCGATAGAGACAAAATGGCACCGGCATATGCAACACTCACACTCTCATAACAAGAAGAAAATCTTGTAGCTGCCGCCAGGCACCATTTGCTACCAAACCCATTGTATAAATCAGCAGATTCGTTTTCTCACCGAAGTGAGCCCTGTACTCTTGACCAGCGGCCTTGTCACCCCTTGGGACAATGTGGCCAAAAATACCTTATATTTTAGGATAACGTAAAACAATAATGAAGTCTAAATGAGAAGTATGAGACAAAACAGTAAAGTTAGAATAAGTAAGTAAAAATATAAAAATAAGCTGTTTTTACGGCAATCTCTTCTAAAATATAGGATTTTTGGTCTCTGCGTAAGAAATAGAAACCCCCTTAACAGTTTTTGCAATAGCAATTACACCTATACAACCAAGTAGGAAACAAATAAGGAGAAGACATAAAAGCAGAATTCATTGAACCATGGAAAAGATATCTAGATGATTGTTTTATCTTTTGGAGATCAACGAGGGGAGTCGTATATAAACTACACAATATACTCCAAAACTTGCAGCCCAAAATTAAGTTTACACTAGAATGTCGCTATAATGAATTTCCATTCCGAGACATACTCATAAAAACAAAAACAATTTCATTATCACAGAAATTTACCATGAACCCACAAACATCCAACAATACCTCCATTTAAAAAATCACCAAAAATTTGTCTAAAATTCCTTCCCTACTTCCTAGCATGACGCATTTGCACAGCAGTAGCTGACGAAGCCCTTCGTAAAATACTATTAGAGGAACCACGAGAAACACTACAAATAAGAGGGTACCCCACTCTACTAATAAACAAGGGTTTCCAATTCTCAGCAGAAATAACATTAGAATCTCTCCGGAATAATAAAAAAACTACAATAATAAAACATGAAAATGATGAAATCATTCTCGCATACGTCTCCACACACAATAAAAACAATCCAGAATTATTGGCAAATAAAAAAGACAATTAAAATTACTCAACAAAAGTGATAAAATGAAAGAAATTTTAAAAACAGCCAAAATAATTAACAGCAAACGCCAACACCAAAAATTTCAAAAACATACTAATCATCAAAATTCGATCAACGCACAAGGCACAAAATGCAACAAAACTCATGTGCGGTATGCAACATAATAATAGAAGGAAACTACTTCAAGTTCGAAAACTCATTTATATACGAAATAAAAAGAAATCTGAGCTGCAACTCTAAAAACGTAATTTATGAAGTAAAATGCGATGAATGCGCAAACGTGTACATGGCAGTGACACAAGGATAGAATAAAAGAGTCGCCTTACACAGAAGTAACATTAAATTAGTCAATATGAGGAAATTGGACGATCCCCAACATTTATACGAATGAAGTGAATGTAAATTCAGAGTAATGCCTATTTACCAAAATGCAGATTATGACACTCTCATGAGGCAGGTAGAAATATTTATAAAAAAAAAATACAAGTCTTCCCTCACCAAAATAACACAAAAGACCTAAGACGCACGAATTGTAAGGCGACTCTTTTAATTCAAACGTTCTAAAACAAATATTCGCGAACCGTTCCTAAAAATAGTATTTAAAAAACAACAGAACTAGATAACCCGTTGAACTGAATCGTAATCACTGAAAGTAATTTTGAAATATAAAGTCGAAATCAAATTTCGCAAGTAAGTGTAAAAAAAATTTCATGGTCAGCAAAATGTGAATGATTCCCAAAACGGAAGAGATTTAACGCGCGAGTGTGAAAAAAAAAAACAAAAAAACACGCACGCATATGAACTTTCTGATCTGCTCACCGACCACTTATCTATACATACACGGTATTTTAGGCTGTCAGAATGACAAACAGATCTCGACATATAAAGTCACTAGTTTATTCGCCTGAAGAGAGTCAACTTTGGACTCGAAACACATATAGTGACACAAATATCATTATGGACATTTAATATATTATACAAAAAATCAAGTTATATTAATAATAACAACAATACATTTACGCTTTAAACAAAACGTTTACGTTTATTGCACCTTTTCTTCTCTATATTTCTATGTGTGTGTGTCTCTCTGTCTATGTGTCTGTGTGTCTGTGAAGAGAAAGACTGTTGTGTTCACTAAAAATGACTACTAAAATTTCACACAATAAAAACATATCAATTTTATGGGAAGCATTGTCAGCCAACAATAGCTAAATTAACATTAATATATGATGGCGCGCCATTATACAACAATTCTCAGCGGCCACAAAACTATCCTGTTGTTTTCAGTTTCCATCAATAATAAAACATTATGAAAATCTGGTAAAAACAGACTGAGTTTGCATGACCATGTTATAACTTTCTGTGTGTACTGAGACTGTTTTTATGCAAGGAACAATTTTTTCTTTTACACCGGTAACATGATTTCCTTTGTTCATTTTAAAAACAGCATGCGTTGTATTTTCAAATAATTAATCTTTTTTTTATTTATAATTTTTCTGAAAATATGAAATTTTATTGATTGCAAAATATTAACGACATTAAGCCAGAAATATCAAGCCCAACTGCAACTTAATCTAATTTTTTATGAAAAGCTTTTTCGCCTTGAAAAGGTAAGTTTAGAACCGTCACCGACTTAAAAGCCTGAAAGTCGGTTACAGTTTTTTGTATTTAGGATTTTAATTCATCTCAGTGAAATTTCTTATATATGAAATACTTAAAACAAATTTTGTTTTTAATTAAAAAAAAAATTAAGCAAATTGGAAGTTGTTGCAGAAATCAATAATTAGCTTTTTATGTTTTTGGCCTTTTTGTTTAATAGTGACTCGTAGGAAGAAAGAAACAAAAGAGAAAACATTTAAAGCTGTTATTTTCATTTTTTTTTTTTTTTACTTTTTTTTATTGATAGTTGAGGATGAATGTTTATTATTGCTTATCAGTTGTTCAGTTTTATTTGGTTTGGCATTGTCAAACATTTTTTGATGATAACTTTTGTTTAATTTCGTATTTACTCTTTTTTAACACGTTCGAAATTTTGATGAAAAATATATATTTTTTCGTTCGGGTTCCCTACGATAGCATTTTGCAACAAAGGAAAATACGTAAACTCATTTTTTTTCTGTTACCACCTCCACGTATAATCATGAAAATTACATCCAAGAAATTGGTTTTTGTAAACGCAGGACTATTTGGGGAATGTAATCATCTATGATTGTGCGTTGTGGTCCAATGGATATATTTTTTTTTTAATCATATCACCCCGAGCAAGGCGGTAACGCCACTGATGTGCAGGGGGCTAGTGACTCGGAACGAGAAATCGGAGAGCCGATTTCGAATTCCAGTTGAATTCGTTGCAATCATATACGTGCAAATACCCTTGAGAAAGTAATCCGTCTCTTCCCTTCACCTATGGGTCAAATAACAGGACAGATTGGGTTCTATAGCCTTGGTTGGCAACCAGTCTACTGCAGAAAGCAATGCCAACCCACTGCGGGATAATCTTCTGCTCAGTCAGTCATGTCTCTTTCAGGACATGATCGGCCAAGCGTGTATCACGTATGGCACTTAACTGACTGAATCATCTATTAAATGATTTGCAAAGCATGTTAAATGTTGAAAAATAGGGCACTGGAAACAGAAATGAAAGAATTGTACCGTGCCAAAAATGATTACATAGTTTTTTGTTTTTCTGTACATAGCACAACCTAGGAAACACCTGATCTAGCACTTTCGGACACCTGTAAAATAAAATATGAGTCATTAAACGTTTTAATTATTTCTAAAATCTCAGGGCTAGAATTAATATCTGCTTTAATCTAGATACTTCCACTTCATTTTCGATACCTAAGTTTTAAATTGAATTTTTAAAAATAAAAACTTTTTTCTGAAACTTTAATTTTAGCTTAATTTAAAATTAAATGTTCGACAGAGAGAGTTTCACATGCTGTTAAGTTTTTAAGTATTTTTCCTTTTGTTCTGTCATTGGTCTCTCTTCTTGTGGGAAAGTGGTAGTTGACAAGATGCTAGGATGAGCATAGCAGGATCAGATGCCACATATGACCTTGGGGATGTGTGAGTCCCTGAAATAACGATGGTTTTCAGGGGGCTGATAGGTAGTATGATGCTACCTACTTATAAAGGAAACTTTGCGGAACCTGTTTGACAAAGAGTGTCAAACACCTACACACATTTGAATGGTTCAAAATTCCTTGCACCTAAAGAAGGTCGAAACGTCCAGAATGTCATGTTATTGTTTGTTTCTTTTCATTTTTATTAAAAAATTTTTTTTAAAACAATTTCTACTTCCAGTAACATGGCAATGTTAAATTTGGATTGAATTGAACATTGAAAATAAACCAGCATAATTGATTATTGGTAGCAAAATTTGATCTAAACAGTTGTTAGGCCATTATATTTGGGTCATCAGAAAACAACAGAGGTAAATGAAATTATAATTTTTGATAAAGAGGATTTTGGAGTAGATTAAACATCGAAGTGTATTTGTTTACCAGTGGTGAAATTGAATCTAGGCATAAAATATGCCTGTTTAATTTGGAAGTCACCTGATTTCTGGCTGTAATAACTAACACTCGTGATCACTTATGATAAGTGTGTCGATGACCTCCCTTATAACCCGCTAGTTTTTTATATAAGCATGTCGTAATGTTGAAGTAAGAAAGAAAGTCGGTTCATTGGTGACAAGAGAGGCCAGAACCATGTAAGCATACTGGTAACCTCACTCCTTCCCTGCTGGATTAAGGTTGCTGACAATTCGAACCAATCAATCACCTAACCAAATACGTCTTTGTATGAAAAAGGAGAGTAAAATATATTTTATACTTTACTTGCATTTGATCCTAATTTTTCAGACAGAGGCTTGTTGCAGATTGTATTTGTTGTGTGGTGACAACAAAAAAACAAGGAGGTCGAAGAATATTATGAAAGGATTATACAAAATTGATGTTTAGTGAAGAGGTCTAATTGAGTAGTTCTCGACAAAGAGATTTATGGTTTGATAAGTTTAAATGTCATGCCGAATTTGTTGCAGATTTTTAAAATCTGATTGTAGCCCAAGATCTATGTGAAATATCATCATAGTGGTCGCAGTGGAAAACTGCTGAGCATATGAAACTTGATGTTAATCATCAGCCCGGCAATTTGCATTAGCCGTCGTTTGTACCAGCCCCTTTGCAAGACACCGTGATCCCAGCATTTTATTTGAGAAGAATTGACTCTGTTAAAAGAGTCTGGAGAACATTGTTGAAAATCCTAAAATTATATTGTTTATAAAATCAAATAAAATGCTCTCTACATTAAAAATAGCAAAGTTTTAATGAATTCTCGATTTTACTCTTCGGAGCAGATTTTCAGAAAAGTGCTCTTGTCATGAAAAAAAACAATTACATGATTTACACTTCCCAATGAGTTCAGCATTTAATTCAGTCAGTTAAGTGCCATACGTGAAACACGCTTGGGCGATCATGTCTCTTTCGAGACATGACTGACTGGGCAGAAGATTATCCCGCAGTAGGTTGCCATTGCTTTCTGCGGTAGACTGGTTGCCGACCAAGGCTATAGAACCCAATCTGTCCTGTTATTTAACCCATAACTGGAAGGAATAGACGGATTAATACGTTTCCCAAGGGTATTTGCGCATAAGTGAATGAAATGAATTCGGCTGGAATTCGAACTCGGCTCCCCGATTTCTCGTTCCGAGCCGATATCCAATGCACCACAACGCACATTTAATTAATGAGTAAAAAAAATTGGTAGAGATAATGTATTTCTATAAGTGATGTGAGGGGTAATAGATGTAAAGAATATTTTTATCAAGATTTTCTAAAAATAATAATTGCAAAAATAATTTCATTAATTTTCTGAATAAGCCCTGAAGGCTTAAATATAATCAGACAATCAGTTGATTTTGCAAAAATTTTCAAATTAATGTGTTTCAGTGGCAAAAAACAACTGGGGTTATATTATGTTTTGCTTAATAGTCACATTACGTAAACATAACATGAAGCAGTGACAGGAAACAAAAATAATTTTAATTAAAATTTTGAAAAATGATTAAAATATGTTTTTCCTCTTGATAATAGCATAAACATTTTGATGATAAAACTTTGTTCTTATTAAGTTTGAGCACTTTAAACATTATTCTATGCTTTTTTTTTTTTTTTTGGCAATTGAGTGGAGGTACCTGCATTAATTTTTTCAATTTTCGATTAGTAAATTAGTAAATTCAGGTAAAAACTTAATGCCCTAAAGGAAACGATGAATAGGAGAAATTTTAAAGAATTTTTTTGGACATTGTAATTTATTATAATAGAAGATAATAAAAACGATTCTTGTAAAACTTCATGGTTCAACAAAAATTTTTTTCTTCAGACTGTGATATACTTAATATATATTGTTTATAAAAGCAGTTAAAAGGAAGTTTGGATATAAAAGGAGATGGTTTTATTGCATTTTTTTTTTTTTTTTCACAATTCAGAGCATATTACCTGAAAAGGGACTAATTTTAGAAAAAAGGAAGTTGTTTGTTCCCCTGTGAATCCTGCGTTTTTTTAATAATGAAAAAAGTTCTTCACCTATCGTTAATTAAATGTTTGAGGAAATTAATTGTTGGAGGGGGTGCTGGTATACATGTAAAAAAGAAACAAAAATATTTTTACTAAGATTTTATAAAAATAATGTTTAAAAGATGATTTCAGTTATTTGAGAATAAGTCCAGAAAGTTTCACCAAAATTTGACTATTATATGATTTTTGAAAGAATTTGAAAAGTAATGTAATTGAAGTAATGTAATATTATTTTTCCCATAGTAAAAATTGTGTCACTCACATATTTAGCTTTTGTAAAATTTGTGTAACTCACAGATGAAGAAAAAACAAGACTTGTTATCCAAATTTCAAACGTGTTAAAAAGAATTAGAAAATTACAAAAAATAATTTGATTTTTTTTCCTAAAATTAAACAGTTTGCCAATAAAATTTTACTTTTAAGTTTGGGGCCTTTTTTCTTCATACGATGCCATTTTTTAAAATTTTTTTTTCATTGATTTCATGAAGGTAACTGGACAAGACATTATATATTAGAATATAATATTTTTATGTAAATATTAACTATTTTATATTTTAGAAAATGAGCAATATTCATATGTTTGGTACATGATTGTTTAGAAAAAATTAGTAGAATTCTTTGTCTTCTACAAAGTTGATAAGATTTTAAGAATGTTCTTTGTCTGGTACAAGGTTGGTAAGATGAGTTTAATTTATTGAATGTATGAAGGCTATAATAGATTAAAAATTTGGGATCTCATAGGAAACAAAGAAAAGAGTGCTTGATTGCTATGTGATACCTGTCATTCTGTATGGAGGTGAATGTTGGATGATCTCATCAGGGATGAAGGAGAAGCTTGAGACAGCAGAAATCTGCTTTAACAGAAGGATGCTGAGTATACCATGGATGGCGCACATGTGCAATGATGATGTGCTGGAAAGGATGCAAACAAGAAAAAAAACTCATACTTAACATCAGGAAAAGACAAATGAGTTTCAAGGGAGACATAATGAGTAAAAAATACTGAAAGCAACAGGAAACACTGTCAATTAGTGTCGGTAATCAATTATGTTTTGAAGGGACATGGTACATGAAGAAGAAGAATTGTATACGAGTAGAAAGGGGTTTTAGTCATTGTTGTCTTTGATGTAACCAAACATTTAAATGTTCGTTTCCAGCGTCTTCTTTGTGTGAGGCTTTACATAATATTTTCTTAATGAAGAAAAAGTGATAGAGAAAAGCAGCCCAACAGACATGATGAGAGGGTAAAGCCAACAGTGCCTGCCTATAGTATCCTTCCTTTCTCAAGTCTCTAAATTAAATCTCAAATTTGTCAGCTACTTCCTTTTTTGGACTCACCACCTCTCTATGACTAATAACACTCTCTAATAACACTATTTCAATTTTCTTCTTAAATCTCTCAAACCAGCTTCTACTAGCTTTAAATTCAAAATTATAAAGTTCAGTATATGTACCAGTGGTTTTCTTTACTAGATCATTATAAATTTCTAATGCTTTCTCACAAATAAATGCTTCACTAATACTGTCACATGCTTTTTCTCATTTCTAAAAATAAGCAAAAAATTTTCCACACTTTCTAGTATTATTGGTCTTTGTTTACTAATAAAAGTCAGTCCTTTTAAATCATCAGTTGCTTTTGTCACTTCCTTTCTTCATTTTTTTTTTTTTTTTTTTAGAATTATAGATGTTGTTTTTGGTGTACTATATTGCATACCAAAATTTGATAGACAAACACCATTTTCGTGTTTTGCAATGTTTTCTTTCTTTATTTTAATTGTGTTTCTCTCAACTTTTCTTTTCCTTTTTGCCATTATCGCTGTTTTTATCTTTGGAGTCATGACTAAGTTGCTAATGAAGAGAAAAAAGTGGCAGAGTACATTAAAATTGGAAAAGTACAAAGCAACACAACACATGATAGCATACAACATGGCAGAAGACGCAGAAATGGTTCTGTTAACCTTAACTCAGTTTGGCTCTGTTCGGCAACATTTGAGAACCAAAATTTTGATCAATAACTGAGTTATTTTCATATTGGTGTAGGCAAAATTAAGATGCAAGTAAAAAAAAAAAAGGAATTTAATAAAATCAAAGGCTTTTATATACGTTCTTTTGGTACGATACTTGTTTATTCATCATGTTAGAATCAATCAATTTCTCATTCAGGCAGTTATTGTCTGATCCCACTTCTTGAGTTAAACATAACCCTTCATTTGGTTTTGTTAATTTGAGTACAATGATTATGTCGGAGATTCTGTTTAGATGGGCAGTCATGTCATATCTTGTTCTCTTGCCTTTTATATTAGATGCAGATATGAGGTCATATTCTTCTCATATGTACTCGGTCACTGTGAGTAAATCTAAATCAACCCCCTGCATATATCACAGTTAAAATTTCGGTGTAGCTCTTTTGTCTGCCAAGGTCCTCATTGCTGACCCAAGCATCGTTGTCAAACAAGTGAGTTCTCTTTCCTGGGTTAACAAGTGAAACTTAGTCATTCTCTGCTTTTCATTATTGTTGCTACTGGGGATTCACAAATGCTTTCTATGCTAGAGTTTCCATGGCAGGGTTTCTGCAGTTCTTTCTTTCTATTTCTATCAGGGCAGCTTCTTTTCAGGAGTCCTGGTTCTCCACTGAACTAACATCTTCTTCCCTGGTAGTTTGTGGCAAAGGGGTCAGCCTGTCTATGTGGCCAGGAATTTATTCCTGTCATTCTTGCATGAGACACCCTTCTCTTCTTTTCTGGGCTATCTCACTGGCGTTTTGCTGGGTTTATTTTTCTGGTGAAGATATTTCAACAGAGGATTGTGGGGGTCTTCTCCCTGATCCCAAACCACTTTATCACAGCTCAATGATGTCTGTACATATTACATTTGGGTTCATAAATACCATGGCTTTCTCTTAATTGCACTGGACATTTTACTGCTTAATGGCCCTTGTAAGTTTCACATGTTAGCACTAACTGGCCTGGTGTGGACTTAAAATTTTAATACACCAATGTCCAGACCATTCTATTATGGAGCTATTCCCATTCCTTTGGTCTGACCTTCTCTTGCTTTATCTTTTTATCCCACATGGTGGATTTCTTGTCCCATTTTGCATGCTTACCTCCCAACTTTGCACTCATGAATTTCTTCTATGCTGGGGTGCCCCTCGTAGGGTTTCTGCAGTTCTTTCTTTCTACTTCTATTAGGGAAATAATGTATGTACTTCCACTCAGTTGCCAACCAGGTAGGCTTGTATGACTGGATTATCACTCACCCTTTATGAATAGGACAGAGTAGCCATTTTTTGGCTCTAATTTACACTTTTCCAGGAATTTCGCCTCTCATCTGTACTAACTCCATGAGGGCTCTTATGGCCCAAATTGCTGTCCTTTGTTGTCGTATTCTTCCTCTAAAACCTCTTAGGTTAACTATAGCTTCCTCAGAAGATGATCTCCTATGAATTTTGACACCGGACATTTTGCAGCGTTAAGTGCCATAAAGACTGTTTCCCTTTTGGACAAGTCATATATGAGCTGCCCCTATTCAATATGCATCAGATATTCCTTTAATTTCCCTGGGCTCTTTCTAGGGACCAAAACTTGTGGTTCCCCAGTAATTTTTCAGGTCAGTTATCAACCAGTGCCCTGCTAGTTTGTCTTCACCTGCTACATATTTAGTTTCTTACTGCATTCTTGTCTCTCTTCTTATTAGGTTGCTTATGTTCTTAGGGTGATCAGTATCAACACGAGTTCAAATCCTGGTTACCATAGTACCATTTGTCACATCACAGTTTACCAGTCATCTGAATGTCCAACACCCGTGGTTGATTAATAAGATGAACACTTCAATTCAAAATCTGCCCTATCTCAAGTTGTGTTTGGTTTTGATCATTGGGCTGGTAGATCAAATTGTCCTTGGGAAGTATATTGGATATGTCCAGGCATAATGAAGACACAAGTAAAAAAGAATAACTTAATTAAATAAAAGGCTTTTATATACGTTCATTTCTTACATTATTTGATTGATCTTGACTTTACAATCTATGAATTTTTCATGCAGGCAATTATTATTTCATCCAGCTTCTTCAGTAGAATGTAACACTTTTGCTAGTTTGGTTAAGTCAGGCACAAGGCGTATGTTGCTGGTTCTATTCAGACAGGAAATCACATGATACCGTCATCTCATGTCTGCTATACTTGTGGCAGGTATGAGGTCACATCGTTTTTCTCAGCACTCAGTGGCTGTGAGTAAATCTAAACTAACCGCTGCTCATGTCATCATTTGATTGTCATGTAAAAGTCATGTGTAGTGTGTGTCTGGTTAGTTATCTTAGTTCTTCCAAAAGAACTTTGGGTTAAATATAGAATTTCCGAGTATGTGCACTTGTGCAAAATTTCTCCAGTTCCTTTCTAAATGAGAGTAGAATTGTCTACTTCTCTCTGCCACTTCTCTGCATGAGGACATAGCCCCAACTGATGTGCTGTCTGCCCAAAGACAGCTTAACAAGGTTATGTCTGAGCCAAACTCAGAAGCATGTATATGGCATAATACCATAATTTTAAATTCAAATTTGTCCTTTTCCTAATTTAGAATTCAGCTTCATGATTTTCTTTCTCTATTTTTAAATCTATTCTAACACATGCACATACATGTTTTAATAATAATCTATTGAAAAATCTGGTCTAATCTCGCATGCCATCCAAAATAAAATATATATTATTGTATTGTACAATTAATTTTAAACCAATTTCATAATTCTACCTTGTGTGTTTCTTTTCTATATTTTCTCTGAGTTTTTTTTTTTTTTTTTTGACAGCATGTTTCTGAGATAACACCTGCATACTATGATGAAAATTCATGAAACAAGGAAGACTTTTTACACTCTGCAATTCTTGGAATAGCTGTTTAACACAAAACATTCACACAGGAGAGAATATACAAGAAACATGTGGTTGTTACATTGTCCAAAAATTCCTTTGTCAAAAACACGTTGTTACCCACTGAAGAGAAACATTTACACTGTGAAAATGTCAATCTCAAAAGACACATGTTAACACACACAGGAGAGAAACTGTCCACTGTTAAATCTGTGGAAATATTTCAGAATACAGATCTCAAAAAGCACATGGTTACACAAACTAGAGAGAAGGTTTTCCCTTATGAAAGATGTGGTAGTAATTTTCCCTAAAATCACATCTCAACCGAGTTATGTTAAGACACTCTAGTGATGAAAGTTTCCGTTGAGAAATTTGTAGTATGACGTTTTTCCTTCAAAGCAAATTTCAACCAACACATGTTAACACACACTGGAGAGAAATTTTTCCACTGTGAAATTTGTGGTAGTAATTTTGCCTGCAATTCACATCTCAAACAACACATGTTAACACACACTTGAAAGCAATCTTTCTACTGTGAAATGTGCTGTACTAAGTTTTCCCAAAATTCAAATCTGAAATGACACATGTTAACACACAGGAGAGAAAGCTTTCCACTGTGAAACTTGTGGTGAGGAGATTTTTAGAAATATGTACCTAAAAGAAAACATGTTAATGCACACTTGTGAGGAAGCTTTTCATTGTAAAATTGTGATAAAAGTTTTCTCTAAATTCATCTCTAAAAGCACACATGTTAACACACACATGTGAGAAAGTTTTTGATTATGAAATTTGTGGTAGTATGTTTTCCTCAAATGCAAATCTGAAACAACACATGTTAACACACACTGGTGAAAAACCTTTCCACTGTAAAATTTGTGGTAAGAAGTTTTCTAGTAATTCATATCTAAAAGCACACATGTTAACACACACTGGAAAGAAAGCTTTCCACTGTGAAATTTGTGGTAAGAAGTTTTCTCTGACTTCATCTCTAAAAGCACACATGTTAACACACTCAGGAAAGAATGCTTTCCACTGTGAAATTTGTGGTAGCATGTTTTCCTCAAATGCAAATGTGAAACGACACATGGTAACACACACTGGTGAAAAACCTTTTCACTGTGAAATTTGTGGTAAGAAGTTTTCTCTAAAGTCATCTCTAAAAGTACACATGTTAACACATACTGGTGAGAAACCTTTTCCCTGTGAAATTTGTGGTAAGGAGTTTTCTCAAAGTTCATCTCTAAAACAACACATTTTAACACACACTGGAGAGAAAGCTTTTCACTGTGAAATTTGTGGTAGTAAGTTTACCCTAAATTCACATCTGAAACAACACATGTTAACACACACGGGAGAGAAAGCTTTCCACTGTGAAAGATGTGGTAAGAGTTTTTCTAGAAATTCATCTCTAAAAGAACACATGATAACACACACTGGAGAGAAAGCTTTCAACTGTGAAATTTGTGGTAGTAAGTTTACCCTAAAATCATCTTTAAGAAAGCACATGTTAACACACACAGGAGAGAAAGCTTTCAACTGTGAAAATTGTGGTAAGAATTTTGCTAGAAATTCATCTCTAAGAGAACACATGTTAACACACAGCGGAGAGAAAGCTTTCCACTGTGAAATTTGTGTTAGTAAGTTTACCCTCAATTCACATCTCAAAAAGCACATGTTAACACACACTGGTGAGAAACCTTTCCACTGTGAAATTTGTGGTATGATGTTTTCTCAAAATTCATCTCTAAAAAAACACATCTTAACACACACAGGTGAGAAACCTTTCCAATGTAAAAGTTGCGGTAAGAAGTTTTCTAGTAATTCATATCTAAAAGGACACATGTTAACACACACTGGTGAGAATGCATTCCATTGTGAAATTTGTGGTAAGAACTTTTCTCAAAGTTCGTCTCTAAAAGTACACATGTTGACACACACTGGAGAGAAAGCTTTCCACTGTGAAATTTGTGGTAGTACATTTTCCACAAAGTCAAACCTCAAACACCATATGTTCACACATACTGGTGAGAAAAATTTTGACTGTGAAATTTGCGGTAAGATGTTTTCTTTAAATTCATCTCTAAAAGTACATATGTTAACGCACACTGGAGAGAAAGCTTTCCACTGTGAAATATGTGGGAGTATGTTTTCCTCAAATGCAAATTTGAAACGACACATGTTAACACACACTGGTGAAAAACCTTTCCACTGTGAAAGTTGCGGTAAGAAGTTTTCTAGTAATTCATATCTAAAAAAACATATGTTAACACACACCGGAGTGAAAGCTTTCTACTGTGAAATTTGTGGTAATAAGTTTACCCTAAATTCTTATCTCAAACAACACATGTTAACACACACTGGTGAGAAACCTTTCCACTGTGAAATTTGTGGTAAGATGTTTTCTCAAAATTCATCACTAAAAGAACACATTTTAACACACACTGGTGAGAAACCTTTCCACTGTGAACATTGCGGTAAGAAGTTTTCTAGAAATTCATATCTGAAAGAACACATGAACACACACAGAAGAGAAAAGTTTACACTGTGAAATTTGTGGTAAAAAGTTTTCTCAAAATTCATCTTTTAAAAAAAAAACACATGTTAACACTCCCTGGAGAGAAACCTTTACACTATGAAATTTTTGATTATCCTAAAATCACATCTGAAAGAACACATGATATCACACTCAGGAGAGAAAGCTTTCCTATGTGAAAGTTGTGGTAAGAAGTTTTTCCTAAATTCATCTCCAAAAATACACATGTTAACATACACTGGAGAGAAAGCTTTCTACTGTTACATTTTTGGTGTTATGGTTTCCACAGATTCAAATCTGAAACAACACATACTAACACACACTGGTGAGAAACTTTTCCACTGTGAAAATATTTTCCTAATTTTGTAAGGTTCATTACTGTGTAATTAAACATTGTATTTGAAATGTGCTCACATTGTTTCCTTTCATTATATTTTACAGAAATAAATCCCTGTAGAGCAATATTAGATCTGTCATTACATTTTGAATTTATCAACTCCTTAAATAAACAGATAATGTCATTTAAATAAAATTCATATCTGCATTATTTTAAACTTAAATAATATTTGTTACAAATCTGATTAATTATAATTATAATTTTTCATAGTTTCCTTATAAGTTATTTTGTGAAAGTTTTTTTTAATAAAGACAATTACAATGCTATAAAAGGTGGGCTAAAAATGGCACTAAAATCAAATAAAATGAACAAAGAAAAATATACAAATATTTCTTCCAGTAAATTAAGTTATAAAATATTGCAAATATAAATTAAATCTTTTAGGATGAAATTAAAATTAAAGCTTTAAGAAAGATTTCTCATATTTAAAAATTTATTTTCAACCCTAGGTACCACAAATCTGTTTATCATTTATTTATTAATCATAGCCTATGGAATCAGTGGTCAAAATAAAAAAGTAAATAGCAAATTTAATTAATATTACCACCGTTTTTGTTTTGTTTTTTTTAAACTGATAAAAAAATTGAATTCCATTACTCCAACTTGAGTAATACACATGAGATATTGACAAAGGATGGGTTGAAACAGATTCTATAAAAAGCTGTTCCCAGGAGGTCTTACACATAGGTAAAAGTTCAACTGTAAGATTATACTGTTTTCTTTTTTAATGTATTGACAGTGTCTTGCTGTCTTTCTCTCTCTTTTTTTGTAAGCCATTCTTTAATGTGGTTGGAGACAAAAAAGCAGACATATTGCAAACAGTAACTTATGCAGATTTTGTTAGCAGAGATCTTACTAAGAAGAAAGGATGAGAGGGATATGAAATAATCCAATATCCACCCCTCCTGCCAAAATGAAATCGGCAATGATTGGAGTCAAATAGATATGAAAAAATTAGTAAACATATGCTTCAGTTTGAAATTGTGACTCATCTGCTAGAATGGCACATATTATTGTTAATTTTAAACAGAAACTTTTAATTTCTTCTACTGAACACTACTGAGCACACTCAAGGAAAAACATAAGTTAACACATGAATAAATTTAAAAATATACATATCACAATCATATTATTATAAAAACACAGACATGATTATCATTACTTGTACCAGAAATATATGCTTCAAAATAGCAAAAAGGACGGGAAAGGGTATAAAACACACACACACACACACACACACACACACACACACACACACACACACACACAAAAAAAAAAAATAGGTATAAATTTATAGAGTCAGAGTTAACCACATCATGTGAAAAAAAGAATACCTGATATTCTACAGTTGGTGACAAAAGTCATGCAAGCAGCACATGAAATAGAATAAAAGACAACAATCCTCATACTATGTCGGTGAAGACGAACACAAAGAATAATAATGCACCAACAATATACTGGACAATGAGCAAGAATCCTACTTCCAACCGAGGACATTTGTGAGTTATTGACATATTTGTGAACAAAAGTTCATTCTCGTTTTTAAAAAAATCTGCCAAAATTAATATATATATATATATATACGACATTATTGGAAAATTAGCAAATTTAAATTGAAGAGCCGAGTTTGTATTCCAGTTAAATTTGTTACATTCAGTTATGTGCAAATATACTTGGAAAATGTATTAATCTGTTTCTTCACTTCTGCTATGGTTCAAATAACAGAACAGGTTGGATTCTGTTGCATTAGTTGGCAACCACTCTACCTCAGAAATTAGTGGCATCATGGGAAAATCTTCCGCGTCGGTCATGTCTCTTTCGGGACATAATCGCCCAAACGTGTATCACCTATAACACTTAATTGACTGATTTCTTGCATGAAATTTGAAATAAAATTATTTCTTCATCACAGTGCTCTGAACTTTTGAAGTAGATCATGACAACCAAATGTATGAAGTGATTGATGTCAAGCTTAGTATGGCCAGAATTGATATAAAACTTTTGTAAACTAAGTGAAAGTTTCGTTAGGAGAACAATGCTTGAAAACCGTGACTTTTAAATGATATGGCACTTAGATATTATTCTGAAAAAATGGAGGAAACTTTATGTAAAAAGCATATTACAAATTTTAAAAGATTTTTAAAAATATTACAAAAAATTATTTGTATTAAGCTTTTCGATTAGTAAACATAATCTTTATTTAATAAAATAAATAATCGAAAGCACCAAGTGACCGGAAGATGTTTAAAAGAATATTGAACCTTTATAAATCATAATCATTACCAAAGAAAAAATATCAAAAATTTTGATAAAAATTCATTATCTTTCAGCAATTTTTTTCAGAATCTGATATCCTTAATATATATAATTCATAAAATCAATTAAATGTTTATCTAATAATTTCACTCATTTACGAGAAAGTTTTGAACGTTTCATTAAAATCAGACAATGAGTTGATTTTTGCATTATTTTCAAATTGATGTGTCTTTTAACGCCCCCAAAAAACGATTTGCATAATGAGGTTTGTCATAGTAGTAAACTCGAGGAAACATCTGTTAGGTACCTCATCTCACATGTTTGATACCTCAACTTGAATTTTAAAAAATAGAAACGTTTTCTTGAAGCTATAATTTTAGCTTTATTTGAAAGCCGAGAGATTACATTTACTAATTACAGTAAATACCCTAACCCTACACTGGTGTATTTCAAACCGAAATTATATTGATCGGAATTTAAAAAATCAGGTTAAAAAAAAAATTTTAATTTCAAATTTTTCGCTATTTTTCATTGATTGTAAACAATAGCCAATACTCGGTTTTAAAAAAATCTTACAAAAATAAAATACATCTCGCTGATACATTATTTTATTCAAATTAACGAATTTAAACTTACCTGAATTTTCCTTGAAACAAGAATTAGTTGCTTACTGCCTGAAATTTTTCAAAAACGTTTCTCTATTACGGTAGCCTTGTTATCACAGCTGTCATAACCTTAGCAGAGGTGTTAATGATGATTTACAGTAGCTGGTCAGAAGTGTGGAAGACGAATTTGGTATAAAAAGTTTTTATACGATTTTATTTTTTTTCATGTAAGATAGAACAACCCTTGAAACACGTGACTTTTTAATGATAAACAAAATAGGGGTAATCAACATCCAGAAAACGAAAATGTTTTAATTATTTAACAGACAACGAGCGCCGTGATTTATATTAAGCTTTTAGATTTTTCGATTAGTAAATATATTCGCCACACATTAATTCAAAAACATCTGAGAGACCTATGGGGAGGAAAATTTTTTTTTAATTTTTTAACTTTTTCTAAATTATTTAATAAAAAATAATAAAAATGAAAACAATTCTTGTAAAAATAAAATATTAATGGAAAAAAAATTTCAATTCAAACTATGATAGATATTCATTTAATTTATGTTTATAAAAGCAATGAAAGGTTTATCCAAATAAAAAAAATAGCATAGTTTTATTGCATTTTTGTTTTCGCAATTCGGAGCAGATTTTCTAAAAATGAGTAAGTTTTGAAGTAAAAAACAGTTGATTTGCATTCCCCAATGACTCCTGAATTTAATTAAAACTATATGTTGAGACCGAGTAGCATTTTTCGACATTTCTGGAAATAAATTGGTGGTGGGTAAGATATGTAAAAAAAGAAAAATGTTTTTACCAATATTTTTTTAAAATAATTATTTCGAAACTGATTTCAGTCAATTATGAATACATCCTGAAACTTTCATCAAAGTCCGACCATTGTTTGATTTTTGCAAGAATTTCCAAATTAATGTGTCTTTCAGTCAAAAAATGCCTTCGAGTAATATTACGTTTTGACGTAATCAACTCTGGTGTCAATTTATACCTCGCACTGACGAGAGAAAAAAAGATGTTCTACCACTAAATGAACCTGTTAGAAACAATTAAAAAAATTGTAAAAATATCTTTAAAAATATTTTGATCTATCCTCTTCATGATAGTATAAATATTTTACCGAGAAAACTTCGTTTTTTATTTAGCTTGAGGCTTTTTCCTTCAGAATATGCTGTTTTTTTCTGCGATTTTTTGCATATACCTAAAAAGGTTCCTCTACTCATTTTCGATAACTAACTTTTAAATTGAATTTTTAAATATAAATAATTTTAATTGAAAGCTAAATGATTAAATTTACTATTTCCAGTAAGCAAAATACTCTGGTTTATTTCAAACAGAAATTATATTGATTGGAATATAAAAGTTTGAGATTTTTTTTTTCATTTTTTAAATTTGCCGTCATTTTTTAGCGATCAGCACGTTTTGTAAACAAAAGTTAATTCACGGTTTTAAAATTTTTGCAGAAATGATACATACAATGTTACTTATTCATAGCGTGAAATTTAGAATAAAACTATTTCTTAATCACAAATTCGAACTTTTTGACCTGCACGCGTCGTAAATCAAATAGTGCTGACAGATTTTTGATTAGAGATTAAAAATGTATGGTGTCCTTACGGGACAAAATTCTTCTCATTTTCTTTCGGCTAAGAGAGGGAATTCTAACCTTTTAATTTACACAAAGAAATTACCATACAAAAAAAAAATCACTCAAAAATGTTTAAATTATTTTAAAAAATATGGGTGCAAAACGATTTTCATTAAATTTTCCAATTTTCGATAGGCAATTTAATCGTCAATTCTTAACTAAAAAAATCTAAGGGCAGCTGTTCTTTTAAAGATTTTAAAAATATTTTTTAAAATTTATAAATTATTATAATAAAAAATGAAGGCAATTCTTTTAAAATTTAATTATTAATCGAAATTTTTTTTCTTCGGTCCATAATGTTCTTAATTTTTATTATTTATTCCAGTAATTAAAAGCTTATGAAATTAAATTATATCAGATTTTTATTGTATTTTTTTATTTTCCTAACTCAAATAAAAACAACATTTTCTGACAAAATTTCAAAAATGTTAGAAGGGATTCAAATTTGTTTTTAAATAATTAAAAACTACTTTTATTTTTCCTCTTAATAATAATATTAATATTTTGATGGGAAAAGTTCATTTTATTAAGTTTGTCACCTTTTTTATTCATACTTATGCTGTTTTTCAGCGATTTAGTGGAGGTACGTAGTTAATTTACTGTTGTAAAAATATTGCAAAACTAAAATCTGTGACACGTTATTTTCGGAAAATTTCAAGGTAAATTAATCTAATTTGTAACAGATTTTTTTATGGTAGGAAATTAAGAAAAAAATATTTCTTAATCACAAAGTTCTGACTCATTGAACTTTCAAGTAGGCGATGAGAACCCTTTTTTTATCAATCAGGTTTCATCTCTGGAAGAATAGTGACAAAACCATGACATAAGCCAAAAAATAATGTGCAGTTTAACATAGAACAAACAAATCTTAATTCAGAATTATTTTTATTAAGCTTTGCAATTTTCGATATGTAAATATAGTCTTTATTTAAAGTAACCTTCAAAGTATCCTAAAGTTTTTATGACCGACCCATCAAATTGGCAGAGTTGTAAACTGCTCTTTGTTACCCTAGTTTAACGTTTCATAAGTGGAACAACCCTTAAAACATGAAAACTTTTAATAAGAGGTCTTTTATAAGTTTCTATAGTGAAAGAAAATGTGCACATAATAAAAAATAATTAGAAATCATTTTAAAAATCTAAATTGCAAATGATTTGTAAGCCTATGAATTTCCGATTTATAAATAAAGTCTATTTTTAATGAATTAATAAAGGAAGAAACTGGAAACTGGAACAAATTTAAGAACATGTTTGAAACTTTAATTATCAAAGAAAAAAAAAGGAAAACTATTCTTATAAAAATTCATTATTCATCGAAATGTTTTTCGTCTTCAGAATATTATATCCTAAAATTATATTGTTTATAAAATCAATTAAAATTGTATCTGCATTTAAAAAATAGCATAATTTTAAAGCATTTTTTATTTTTCTATTCGGAGCAGATTTTCGGAAAAATGGTCCCGTAATAAAAAAAACATTACATGATTTACATTGCTCAGTGAGTTCTGCATTTATCTAATAAATAAAAGATTGTTATAGACAATGTATTTCTAGAGGTTTCATGGAATTAATTAAAGTGGGTGGTAACAGATACAAAATATACTTTTCCCAAGATTTTCTAAAAATAATAATTGCATAAATAATGTCATTATTTTCTGAATAAGTCCTGAATGTTTCATTAAAACCAGACTATTAGTTGATTTTTGCAAGAATTTGCAAATTAATGTCTTTCAATGCCAAAAAATAATTTAGCCGAAGCAAGTGATTACTTTACAAAAATAAAAAATAATAGTGAATGCATTTTCATCCAGTTCGATGTTTGTGACTTCTAACCATCTATATCTGAAAAAACGTTTAACTATAGCCTTGTATTTGGCTAAAAATTCCTGCCCCATCAGCGACAAAGACGTTATAGTGTCTCAATATCATTCACACTTACACGCTTGTTTTCATCCGCAAAACACATCACGTTAGCAAACAGTGATTGGTTAATCTTGGCCAATCATCTTGTTTGCACGTGTAAATCCGGTTTTCCCGCACATTCTACCTGGACTATATAAGCAACGCATCCACGTTGCAATTCCAGTTAGGTCCCCGGCTGCGGCCATCGGTTGTGGAAACGTATGTTATAATTTCTTAACTCACACATACACACCCTTATCCAATTGCAGGTAGCAGTCGGCGTTGCGCGGAATCATTTCACACACATATATGTATGTAAGCACACACAGATTCCCACATACAAACTTCATTGGAAACCCAACAGCAGAAGGCCGTTGCGGGAACATGTGACAACCTCCATATGCAGAACATTCTATCAATGATTCTTCCTTCCAGAACAAACTTTATTTCAATCAACAATCCAAACATCATTTGATTTCTCTACAGGCTATGAAAGTAAACTCTTTTTTCTTCTTCACACTTGTTAACAGTCATATGCATGCTTTTCTCGAACTATCGTATACTTGTTAATACATGTCTGTTTTGGTTACAATTGGTGTCGTTATTTTATTTCTGGAGTCTGGTGTAAATTCTAATCGCAAATTTAAATGATATGTGGTGGGCAGACCATCGGCACGTTACAACATCAGCATCATCAACCAGGTCCAAAAATTTATTTTATTTTCCGGTGAATGCCTGTGGAATAGAAAAAAATACAATCATGATTTCTGCATCTCCATTGGGGTGTATGATTCTGTAGAGGCCTGCAACTTGGTAGGGCTCATTTTATCGTACCCGACCGGAAGTTACTGCCGGCTACTCAAACGTCCAAAAGCGTCACCACGGAAAGCAGAGCGAAGCCATTAATTTCCGGTGACTCAGCGTTTCCAAAACTCAAAACTCAACACACAGAAAAACAACAACAAAACGAAATATAAACACACACAAGCACTCGTACCTAAAAACAATGACCTGAAACTAATCTATGTACACATGGTGTTCAAATAAAACCCAAGTGTACATTCAAAAGTGGAAGGAGAATTTTAATAGACAAACAAAAGACATTATTAACTGGGCAAGGTTGCTGACCGCGGTCAACAGAAACATGGCCGATCCCTGAGCGACATGCTCCCCCTACCACCGGCGCCCAGCAGTATCAGCCCTAGCGGAACAAGCCGCTACCAGCCTAGTTTGACAAGTCCAGCCGCTACCAGCAACAGTCCTTTTTAGGACATTTTTGATTACATATGAAAAGATTATTAATCTTTTTTAAGCAGAATAAGAGAAAATATTGAAAATATCTTTTTATTAATAATAAAAAAAAATTATATAAGCAAAAAAATAAGAGAAAAATTAATTAATTATAAAATTTCTCTGGGGTTTTAGGACTTACTGTTACAGTTATCTGGTGTAAGAATTATAAATTCCGTGAGTCCAATCCAACAAACAATCTTTATTCATGTTAAAAGAACAATAATCATTCAAATAGAGACTGCTTAAAAATTCCTTTAAGCCACATCGATAAACGTTGTAACAGATTTTTACAAAATGTTCATGAAAAATAAATTTTACAATTAGTTTAGAAGGAAGACTTACTGAAATGTTGTAAGTTGTTTCCCTTTGACTGGTTATAAACAGTTGATGAAATTTTCCGTAAAATACACACAACGGAAACCAAATTACATTGCCTTTTACACATAAAAAAGACAGTATTAATAAAAGCTCAATATTTAATTTTGAGCTATAATATATTAAAGATTTTACACATACAAAAAATCTTTACCGATGTTTTTTCTAAAATAATATAAACGTAAATTACATACGCATAATGTAAACAATAGGTTAAATTCACCCTATTATATTAAATATATAAGTGACTTTTATAAAAGTCAAAAGAGCCATTTACATTTAAGTTATGAAAACTATAATTTTAACTTGAAATAAATTACATATTAACACAGTTAATATATATAAATATTGATAAAGAGGGCATTTGTAAATACGTCTATAGCGATTTACAGTACAATTCTCTCTATTTTCAAAGTAATAAATAATATATTAGGTTGCGAAAATATATATTTTTGCATCCTATAAAATAGCGATTTCTTTCGATAATATTCAAAAGAAATCGGAGAAGATCTGACACACGTCCGTAGTTTGTAACGTTCAAATGCTTTCTGAAAATATTTTCTCAAGCTGGTGTATACAGAAATTAGCAGACGATAAATTTTTCCGCATTGCGACAAATTTTGAAATTAGTATATACGTCCACGGAAGCGTTCAATTCCAACGACATTTTTAAATTTGTACTTGAGACCAAAAAACGCCCATATTCCAAATAAGGAACTTTTGAAATAAATCCTGAAACCGTCAGGATTAAGCGTTCATTTAATTTAAAAACAAAAATTCGCTTTAACAATAGTGACAAAAACTTATAATTAAGTCAAAATTCAACCGTGCAAATATTTTTCAATAAAATCTTAAAATATATTTTCCATTCAGTTGAAATACAGAAAAATAATTCTTATACATATGCTACAGTCCTTTTCAGGGCTTTCCGTTTACATATGCACCAGCCCTTTTAAGGGCTCTTCAGCTACATATCCAACAGCCCTTTTCAGGGCTACTCGGCTACATATGCAACAGTCCTTCTAAGGAATAACCGAACCCAGCACCAGCAGGCGCACCAAGCACCAGGCAGAAGCAGCAGGCGCACCAGGCACCAGGCACCAGACAGAAGCAGCAGGCGCATCAAGCACCAGCAGAAGCTGCAGTCCCGGCTACATATACAACAGTCCTTTTAAGGGCTAGCTGATTACATGTGCAACAGTTCTTTTTAGGACTAGCCGGTTACGTATGCGACAGTTCTTCTAAGAACTAACTGTTTACATATGCTACAGTCCTTCACAGGACTTTCTGATTACATATGCTACAGTTCTTCTAAGAACTAAACGTTTACATATGCTACAGTCCTTCTAAGGACTAACCGTCTCCAGCAGCAGCCACCAGCAACAGTCTTTCCTGGAACTACCAAGCAGAACCTCTAGTAACCCGCATCACCTCTACACTGCCCTGCCAGCCACTGGTCTACCGTCCTTGGAACTACCAAGCAGAACCTCTAGTAACCAGCATCACCTATGCACTGCCCTGTCAGCCGCTGGTCTACCGCCCTTGAAATTACCAAGCGGAACCTCTAGTAACCAGCATCACATATGCACTGCCCGGCCAGCCGCTGGTCTACCGCCCTGAAACCAAGCGATCATTTCGATTGACACTGTCCGACTTAACAAACATTCTGTACATACGTTTGCCAGATTTTGTATACAAAATTTGTCTTAAATTTATAAATCCTCGTCTTCGTTGTCCTTGATTCGATCGTATTACTTTAACTCCTTACGGGGTTAACGGCACCTGCTTTGTCGACAGCCCCGCTACAATTTTGCTCAGGACACTTAGGAATATTTTCGAGTTATGTAACACCGGACATTACCGAGACGACGGATTGATAATCTTTCGCAAATCTAATCCACAAAAAACGGATTAACTTAGAAAGGACTAATTTTTTTAAAGACCATGATCTTAACATTACCACCTTAACTAACGCTAAATTCGTAAATTTCTTAGATGTTACCTTCAACGTGAGTAATGGCCTGTACAAACCATACACTAAGGACTCACTCAATCACACATACATCAACAAGGAATCAAATCACCCCCAGAGAATCACAAACAACCGATACAAATCTATGAAATTTCATTTAAGTACCAACTCAGTCAAAAAGGAAATTTTTGACAATTCTAAAATCAAATACGTTAATGCCTTAGAAAGAAGTAAACTCAACACTTCTTTAGAATACTTTGTTAAAAACAAGGTAGGCAGAAATAAGCAGAAATCACGTAAACGTAACATTATTTGGTATAACCCACCTTTTACTCTTAACGTCCAAACTAACATTGGTAAACTATTCCTTAACTTTATTCATAAATATTTCTACCATTCACCCACACTAAAAAAAAAATCTTCAACACAAACAATGTCAAAATTAGTTATTGTTGTGTTAAAAACACAGATAAATATATTTCACGGCACAATGCTATGATATCAAATACATATTTGGCCCACATAAACAACATCTGTCACCCAACTAACAGCAAAAATGATCGTTCTAAAAATAATTGCCACCGCCGAAAAAATAAACCCTGCCCATTGAATGGTTAGTGTATGTCCGGAAGGATTGTTTATAGAGCTCGAATTCATTCAGAAAATAATGATGTTAAATTTTACTTTGGAAGAATTTCTAACAGGTGCAAGATAAAATTTAACAACCACATCTTGTCTTTAAACAACACTAAATACAGCAAAAGTACTGCTTTATCCAAAAACTATTAGAAATTAAAAACAACTAAGAACCCAATTATTACCTGGAATATCGTAGCTTCTAGGGGCCTCGGTGATGTTTGGCAAATTGGCCTTGTGCCAAACACGTCCGAAGTCCCCACAATTTTAAATATAAGAAGGTTGAAACGATACTGAGATGGATAAAATGTTTCGTTTGTGCATTGAAGCAAAGATTTTTTCACAGAATGACAAAATTGTAAGAAGAAAACATGAGTGAAATTTTGTTAACTGAACACTACAACATATTTGTGAAAAGGAAAATGTTCATTGAGAAAATTTGTGGAATTAATTGTTTCAAAGAGAAACGCAAATTTCTAAAATGTCCACTGAATTTAGAGTGCATGGTTTGATAGTAGCGGTATGTAAAGTTTTATGTTCCTTTCCCTGTTCTGTAGGTTGAGAAAGAAGTCATAAAGAAATGATACATATTGCAGACAAAGTGTCCATGTTGTTGTTTTCTTTGGCGGCGTGGAGTGAAAATGACGTAAAGATAAAATGAACTTTTGACGCGACCTTGCGTCCGGGTCGGCTTCTTGAGATTTCTTTTGTTACATTACCACAAGGTCCGTTCCATGCTGGACTCATTTTGACGGTCACGGAATGTGGTTGAATAGTGTATTATTGTCATGCTCCTGGGGGCATTTTCTTTTTTAGGTGTGAAAAAACGTTTGACTGACGTCATATACCAATTTTCGATTTCGTATCCAATTAGAATCCAGAATATTGCTTTTCACACTGACTTGTGAAATTTGCCTTGCTCTTGGTTTTTTCAAAATGTTTCAGTCTTTTTGATCCACTTTTGCGGGTATGCAATTTTACTTTGTATATTTTAGTTGACTGTTGGATGATATAAGATTTGTATCCTATAAGCTAAATACAAACATTACATTAAATGTAATCAATGCCTTTTAGAAAAACTTGTAATCTTAAATCACATCAAGAATCCAAATTTGCTTAATAAAAGAAGTGATTTAATGACCACATGCTGTCATAAAAGAATACTTAAATTCTTAGACCCAGATTGATATAGATCCCCTTTTCTTTACGCTTCTTTCTTTCTTTCTTTCTTTCTAAGAGTTTCTTTCTTTCTTTCTTTCTTTCTTTCTTTCTAAGAGTTTCTTTCTTTCTTTCTTTCTTTCTTTCTTTTTAAGAGTTTCTTTCTTTCTTTCTATGTTCGAAAGAGTTTCTTTCTTTCTTTCTTTCTTTCTTTCTTTCTTTCTTTTTAAGAGTTTCTTTCTTTCTTTCTATGTTCGAAAGAGTTTCTTTCTTTCTTTCTTTCTTTCTTTCTTTCTTTCTTTCTTTCTTTCTTTCACCCGTAATATTACTTTTAAGAATTATGAATTAAACCGTTTTTATTTTTGCTCCTTATATTTTTAATTCTTAATTCTAAATTTTATCTCTTTTTCTTTTCATTTTCATTTTATTTGATTTTTATTTAAAATTTTAATTTTCCCTACATTTTTATGTACATAAAATATTTGAATATTTAAATTTTTAATATTTATGATTTACGCTCCTTTGATTCCTTCTCCCTGCATTTTATTATTTTTTTTATTTTTATCTCAAATTTACTTTTAATCTTAATTTTAAATTTCAATCTTCAATTTTCAATTTTTATCCACATGTAACCATAGAATATTTAAATTTTTAATCTTGTTATTAAAATGGCAGTAACTTTATTTTATAAGATTTAATTACCATGAACATCTAGTGAACTTAAATATAAAATGTATTAAACTTAATAAAACAATTTTTATCTTCAAACTCTTATATTGTTATTAAGAAGAAATATCGAGGTTTGTTGTCATTATGTTAAAAAATTAATCGTTTCTAACACGTTGGAAATCTCAGTTAATTTTTTTTTCAACGATTCACAGGATGTTTCCTAGAGGTTACTATGATAAATGTAATATTACGCAAATGGTTTTTTTGGCGTTGAAAGACACATTAATTTGAAAATTCTTGAAAATATCAACTAACTGTCTGATTTTAATGAAACTTTCCGTCTTATTTACAAATGAATGAAGTTAATTAAGCAATTATTATTTTTTGAAAATCTTGGTAAAAACAATTTTTTTATATCTGTTATCCTATCACTTCAATTGATTATAGAAACTCTGTATGGATACCAATTTTTGTTCTTATTAACTGAAGGTAAAACGCTTTAGATTTTGTATAAATAAGAATGTGATCTATTTGTTCTGTAAACTTTTATTGTCTACTGAGAATGAACAAGATGTGTAAGAGATAGAAATACAATAGATCAAATTAAATCAAGCATAGTAATCTTCTATCTTCCCCCAAATCTTTGCGTGTGTATCAACGTAAATGTCAAGTGGGACATGCTCAAACACTGAGATCGCGAGATGTCCACAAACACTAGGCATGAGGCATACGAGATTGAATAAGGAGTGAGTGGAAAAAACAATAGACGTTCATATCGATGGTTACAGTAGCGCCGAATTAGCAGAAGATGCACTGTGGACACTGGATATAGCATACATGCCAGGATACCGAATCAGAGGTCATGTGAGGTTGGAACCGTCATGATTGATTCTTTGAACCACTTTAGCGCATGATTAGTGCGGCCTGACCTGTTCAGCGTTTTCAATACACATGGAAAGACGGGGTTGTCTCTAGACTAGAGGCTTTGGTTTTGGGGGTTCGGCTTGGCGACGCACTAGTATCAAAACTCCAGCTGCCGTCAATTGTCGTTTGTCCAGCACTGGGGGCACACTCTGCGGTTTGTGATGCTCTCGGTAAGATATCCGTTTGTGTAGGAGAGGTAGAAACAATAGGGTTCTTGGTTTCTGTGAGTTTGGGTGGCGTTATGGTAACATCATTTGATGTGATTGTCGATTTCGAGGTGGGAGCTGCATGATGTATTCTAATGTTGCTTTTCCATAGTGTTACTCTCCTTGATGCTAATGACATATTGATCGAATTTACGATTTTCAATGACTACGCTAGTTTTATCCCATTTGCGTGCGTAAGGTCCAACCTGATTTTGATTCTGCACATGGTCACCAACGATTAGTGGTGGGAGCCGTTGGATATGTTCGAATAATCTCTCGGGACACTTCATGTGTCGGTTCCACGGGGCCTCTTCACGAGCTTTCCATATGCTGTGCCATGTTTCATGTGGTTTATAATTCCCCGGGGTGATGGGTATAAAATCTTGAATGGGGCGACCAAAGATGCACATAGCAGGTGATAACTTAGTGTTTCTATCTGGCGTGTTCCTATATTGCAGAATTGCACGTTGGAATGAGTCCGTATCAATGGTTCCGGAGGGACCTGTGTTGTCCATCAGTAGGCGCTTCACAGTCTTAACACCAATCGTATGTCTGAGGCAAGAAAAGATCCTTGGTCACCATCTGAGGATCTTTTAACTATAGGCCAATTGGAATAGCGGTCCACGATATCTAGATAGTGGTGTCATTGATATGTGAAAAAGTCAGCGCAGAGGCACTGGAAGGGGTATTCCGGGCTCGTTGGAGGGATTGGTGCAGCGCTTGGATTAGACGGTGCGTTATGGTTATATTGTACGCAACTGGCACGGAGTGCTGCAATAGCAGGCATTATAACGGATGCTTCGGCCCTTGCGATTATAGAGGTCATTCCCTGATGAGCTGAATGTAAAGCACAGAGTACCTCGTCTTGCAGGAACGGTGGGATAACGACGCGATACTTATAAACTCTAACGCCATTTATGGTCGCAAAATCATCGCGAAACTGATAATACTCGTGGAGAGATTTTATCATTTCATGACGGAATTCAGGATTGCGGAATCTATGAGCTCGGTTAGCGTAAGCATATATTCGTCGCTAGCAATGGCAGTGCACACTCTGCCTCATGTGACTGACTTGAGGTTTAGTGTATTAAGTGATGTGGCAGCGGCCGCAATCACATACTCCTCGATATCACTGTCAGTGGTGACGTATATCCTAAGGTCAAGCATTAGTTGGGTTGGATATCGGAAAGCATCATGGTTCGAGGTTAGTGAAGCCAGGTCATCAGTCAATATGAGTTTCACAGGATCGCCTGTTGCATGGCGTGATAGGCAGTCAGTGGCGCGATGCTTTACTCCAGGTATGTGAACCATTGTAAACCTGTAGCGTAGTGTCTTCTCTTTGAGCTTTCGTAGGCGTATTTTAAGACATATTCAAGTGATCTGTCAAGGAATACTCTTAACAATGGTCTGTGATCAACCGCAGTTTTGAGATCTGAGCAGCCTAGGACAAAATATCTGGCTTTGTCTAGGGCTTCAGCAAGAGCCTCACCTTCTATTGGCGCGTACCATGATTCTGCTGCATGGGTTAAGCGGCTGCCAACCAATGTGACCTTCCAACCAGCGTGGCAGCAGAAGGGCTTGCTTTTTGTGCAGTAACAAAGATTCTGCAAAAGTCAAAATCCAATACCAGACTTTGATCAATCAGTCGCTAGGCAGGTTCGTTTGCCTGGGTCGAAGATACGAACACCATGCTCTGAATTCAGGGTTTTGCCTTGTTTATTGTTTTGGTGAAGTTACTTTTCAAAGGCTTGTGCTCATTCTGAACTAAGAAATATTGTCCATAGACGTACTCATGGAAGTATTCACATGAAAACATGATGGATAGATTTTCCAGGTTAAAGAGGCAGTAAATTGTTACCACTGATGCAAAGGAACGGCTAGTATAGAACACCGAGAGTTATATATCCTTGATCTTCTGTCAAGTATAAATCCTAGTCCAAGAGTGGAGGTGTCAGAGGATACTCTGATGGGCAATTTTAGATCAAACTCTTTCAGCGTGAGACTCGGTGTAACCAAGTGCTTTAGAGTTTTTATTGCATCCTTTTGTGGTTTGTCAAAGCGCCATATATAACATGACTCCTTGCTGCATCCAGCCAAACTTCCTGATCTTTGATCGATTTCGCCCGCATTGTGTTGATGATCTCAGATTAGCCCAAGCAGTTTTGCTTGTTATTACCGAAGGAGTCTGGTCCAAACATGCGCCAGATTGGTATATAATGAAAAGGTTTAAAGCTGCAACGACACGGTATATATATATATATATATATCCCGTCTCCTTTTTAGGAGCTGACCCTGAATTAATCTCTTTCTGTCTCATTCCAACCACAAGGCACGAAACTAATTCCTTTCGTCTTGCACTCTGATTTTCTTAAACAAGGATCCAGACCAACGTGGTGAAGTTAAGTATGGAGTTTCTATTTCCCTCACTGTATAACTCTTACCAGTTCAAAATGAAAATAATTACATTTAACATTTCAACTTTCAGGGGAAGGGGAGGAAAACCCACTTTCTGTCATTGTCTGTTCTTATCAGCTGTCGTATTAATTGGTACAAAGAAAATTCTCAAAGCTGTATTTGACCTGGGTCACATATCGTCAAACCTATTGACAAATATGTTGACTAAGAAATTTTGATAAATTTCTCTTGTTTCTCTCAACAGAAGAATTTTTCACTTAGTGATTCCTGTATCCGTATTTTCCACCTGTTCACATTTCGGCTACTATAACCGACAAAAATAATTGTATTCTCCAATTTTAGTGAAATCTCTTATCATCTTGAAATTCATTTAAAATTAATATCATCCATCTGAAAATAGGGTTACATCAATCCCAACGTCACCTGTCATTTATTTTATAATTGCCACTATAAGTACCCATTACACTATATAGCATTCGTATGAATTTTAGGCTTTATCCCTAAAAAACAACAATTTCCATGCAAACATGCTTTGAACATGTTTGTTTTAAGTAATACTGACAAGAAAACAATTTCCATGCATAATAGAAGTGTACTTTTTCCTAATCCTAAGCAAATTCAAACATGTCCTTTTTTAATTTCATGCAATAATGTAAATATGTCCTTTGTTTTATTTTCATGCAGTAAGTTAAAACATTTGTCTTTTGAATTCATGCAAAATTTAAAAATTTTCTTCCTTTTAATTTAATGCAATAACTTGCAACTTTGTTTTCATGTAGAAACAGTGTCTTTAATAAAACATAGGTTTCACACGCCTTTTAGCAGGAATAATAGCAAGTATTTTTATCTTCTTTTTCTGATGTGTGATGGAATGGTTATGCGTATTTCTCTTAGGGCTTTTTGTTGCCAACATCTACTACTCTGCAAGAAGAGGTTTCAGTCATTTCTTGACAGGAGTCGGTTCTTCTTCAGCTCCTGCCCTCAGGTTTGTTTGGATCTCGTCCACACCTACCGTTTCGGTTCTGTTCACATATGGGTCGCCGGACGGTATTCCCGTCTTCGTCTGTTGTACGCTCACCAAGACCTCGTTATTACTTTTCTCTCTGCATTCCTTTATTTTCTACACTACCACTACTACCGCAACAAGGACTAATAAAGTACTGCTCCCCACTGACCAGTTTACCAAAATTACTATTCTTCCAATTCATATCCTCTTTCCCAAAGTATTTAATATGTCTTTTAACATCCATATTAATTTTATCTATGGAATTTAATAACTCCGGTATTCGCTCTGTCGTGACCTTAGAGGTAATTGTATCAGAGTTAAGGGTGGCTTCACCCTCAGCGTCCTAGTGGGTTCTCCTTCACACACCCTGGAGAGATCAATGTGTTTCTGAGCGACTACTACACAAACTCCCCCAGTTATACTGATTGCTTGCGGTAGTACTGTATCAGTTAATATCTCGACCTGGAAATATTCCTCAACGCCATTTCTATTATCTTTAAATAATTCGAGTATACACAGTCAGTGCTCACTGGTCACATAAATGGGACTCGGTGAGGTACATGTTCCCAAGGCATCGTTTCTACATTTTCTAGCTTCTTCTTCAGTTAATATCATAAACTTCGTCCGGTCCGCATTCATGGCTATATGACCTGTTTCAACTTGGTATCTGGCTATTGACCCCAGGCCATCTTGTGGTCGGGGATAGGGTAAATTCATAACCCGATATATCTCGAACAAACTGTCCCTGTCCAGTCATGGTATGGGCACTACAACCAGTAATTTGTTATCCTCCAACAAAGTTATACAACCCAGAGCATTATAATATTTCCATAATTGCTTAGAGGGGTCTGCCGGTAACCTCAAATATTGAGGTAACTCAGTTTGTATCTTAATTAACAATTCTCTTAAATGTCCAGTGGCCACTATACTCGGGGCCAAGTGACCCAAGGACACGTGTTTACATGAGATTTCGCGTGCCGTTGTAAAATTTGTTAGGGACTGACTAAATACCTTTGGGAAAGGTATTAATCCATCTCTTTCCTCCAGCTATGGATCAAATAAAAAGATAGATTGGGTTCTATAGCTTTGGTTGGCAACCAGTCTACAGCAGAAAGTAATGGTAACCTACTGCGGGAAAATTTTCTGCCCAGTCAGTCATGTCTCTTTTGAGACCTGATCGCCCAAGCGTTTTTTACGCATGGCTGATAAGCTGATAATACTGTTGTATAAAACCTTTTTAATCTCTGTATTTTGTTCATCACCGCCTCAGTTGTATTAGCTATCTCCTGCCTTAGTTCCTTTAAATTCGTGATCAGCCAATTTATTTTCACTCTATTGTTGGTTCGGTTCAGCCTTGTTACATTCAATATTGTACGTTATTCCTTGCCACATTTGTAATAACTATTTGGCTTTTTTTTTCATCTCTCCAAATTCAAAAAATCTTTAATTATGAAAAAATAAATACGTATCAAATTCCTTTTACGGACCCTTTTCGCGAGCCGTCGTGAATTTTGTTTATCATCCAATGGAAAGCCCAGAATTAAATCCGGGTGTGAATTCCCAAATGACCTGTTCGGAGTCCCTGAAAACGAAATAAAAGGACGACACACGAAAACAATCGACAGTAGATAAAATACGAGCATAATTAACACGTTCCGTATTATGGTTGCCTCTCCTTCTCTCTCATCTTTTTGTTTTCACTGTTCACCAAACTACTTAATAACTAACTGGTACCCGAAATACTGAGAGGGTACTTCAAAGACACTCCTAACAAACAAACGGTAACACATACATAGGCACAAACTCTTTTCGGAAATTACTACTGTGAACATTTTTAACGACCTTTGTACCAACCCAAAAACATTACTTTTATTTGTAAAAACCGTAATTTATATATATATATATATATATATATATATATATATATATATTTACTTTTATTTGTAAAAAACCTCAGTTGATATATATATATGTTGTTTCTATATACAATTTGATTTTCTTGTTTTATACCCCTCTTATAGTGGGCTATCTATTAACAAGGCCAAATCAAATAATCTGTTTCAACACACACATACACTTCACTATAACGGATAACCCATTATAAACTGGGTTTTTTTTTTTGTTTCCGAGTTTGCTATTTCTCAAAAAACATTTCACACCAAGGCGTGAAAGTTCGCGAGTTTTGTGTGCGAAGTTTGTACATTCCAGAAAATTCGTTGTTTTTTTTCTAACAAAATTAATGAGTCAACTTTGAATGTTGAATTTGTTTTGTTCACTACAACTTCTAGATCCAATTTTGACCTATTTTCTTATTGCCTGCCCCTTCTAACTTTTCTTCAGGGTTTGTTTCTGGTTCAACTTCTGACCTATTATTGTATGCCAGGAAGTGAGTTCATTACGATTGAATTGACAATTGGACAGATTTAGCGTCATCCCAGATTTTCTTATACTTTTTAAAACCTCAACAGTTCTAGTTTTCATTAGTTATTATCTAGGCCCCAGATAATAATGTAGTCCTATGAGTTTTTTGCTTCCGTCGATATTTTCTATAATTGTTGCAATTTTGCATAACATATTTCGCTAGCACTGTGAATGCCATAGGGGGGTGGCGAGTGAATCTGTGTCGGCCAAGGGGGAGTTACAGGTGAGGAGTTTCGAGCTTTCTAAGAGGTGGCGTAGGTGTGCCGTTTCACATGACAAGTTGGGGATGAATTTTTCTAGACAGGTGATCATGCCTAAGAAGCGATGTAGTTCTTTTTTTGTTGCTGGCATGTCATTTATTGGCTTGCTTTTTCGTGGATCTGGTTCAATATCTTTATCTGTTATTTTGTATCCTAGGAAAATAACTTGATTACGATTGAATTGAGAGTTAGACAGATTTAGCTTCATCCCAGACTCTCCTATTACTTGTAGAACCTCAATATTTCATTAGTTCTGAAATGTCTGCCCAGATAATAATGTCGTCTAATGAGTTTTTGCATCCGTCGATATTTTGTATATTTGTTGCAATTTTGCATGACATATTTCGCTAGCACTTGTGAATGTCATACGGGAGGCGAGTGAATCTGTATCAGCCACAAGGGGTGTTAAAGGTGAGGAGTTTTGAGCTTTCCTCATCGACCTGGATCTTCCAGAAGGCATGTATGTTGTCAGTTGCCGTGGGCAGTCTGTAGTGTCCCTCTTTTATCGCTTTGTTGAGATTTCGTGGATCAAGATATACTCGAAAAAAGCCGCTGGGTTTTTCAACCACGACCAGTGATGATACCCTTTCTGTGGGCTCCGGACTGGAACTACCACTCCCTGTTGTATTATACGTTCAAGTTCCGCCTTTAACTTCATTTTGAATGCAAAAAGCAGGCTCCTATGAGGATTTATTACCAGCTTTGCTTGTGGATTCATTGTGATGTAGTCAGTGTCTGTTAGTATTCCTAATTCTTCAAAGCAATCCTTCAAAGCGGAGAGATAATTTGGCTTGCTAACATCTACTTTGCAAACACTGTACAAGCCTGGAAACCAATTAGAGGTTGGGTGCTTCCATGTCTGCTACAATGAATAGGACATTATACATTATATTTCGGGGCAAAACGAAAACTGGTATTGATGTGTTATTTTATGCCGACAACTTTATTCCTGTGGGTTTCAATTTGGGGCAGTGCAGTAGTTTATTATAATTCTTGGTTAGAAGAATGTTGACCTGACTGCCAGATTCAATTTTGAAGTCTATTTTAGTTTTGTTAACTTCCAAATTCATTGTCCAATCCATGGATGCGGCATCGACGTTGTAATTGCTGAAATCCTTTCGGTCAGTTGGTGAGGAATTCGCAGAGATGCTGTCGACTGAAATGTCGTAGTTTTTACCATCTGGGGAGGATAGATCATTGTTTTCCTGATCTATTTTGTGTACAGATTTATTCAAAGGACATCGACTAGCAAAATGATTGAGCTTATGTCACTTGTTGCACGTCTGGTTGCAGGTGGAACAATTACCTCGAAACTGTGAAAAGGAACAAAAATTTTCATTTGTTCTTCGCTGGGAGAAGAATGATTATTTTCTCATTGTGTCATACATATCCGAACTTCATACAACTTACAGATTTTATCCAGAATTATCTAAAGGTTTTCATCAGAATTTTGGTTGTTGGCACGTTGAAATATGTGGAAGAATAATGAATAATATACATTTTCCATGTTAAAATGAAATTTATTAAAAGGAAAGAATAACAAGATTCGGTAGAAAATAGTGTTCAATGAGAAAGTTAAGGGCATCAAGAGTTGAAGAAATGTTCGTAGTAGTAATTTGTTAAAAAGAATGCGTACGTAGGTATGTATGTATGAGCGTTTGTTCGGTAAGAGTATCTTTGAAAGAGAATAAGTAGTAAAAGGAAACCGTACACGAGAAAGATGTGCGACGTGAACTTATGTCCGGGTTGACTTGAGGTTTCTGCCTTGTTACATTCTAGCTTGTCGTCTCTCCTGCTTCCATCCTTGACGCTGATCGAATTCATTTATATATCCTTTAGATTTTTCGCCCTGGGTCGCGATGTCCTTTTTGGTCTTACAAATCTCTTCCATTGGTCAGAAAATCAATTTAACATCTACTTAGGAAATCCGGTTTCGACTTTTTCTTTAAGCACATGGTCAATCCTTTTTCTATTTGAGAACAACTAGGATTTCACACGACATTGTGAATTTTAGGAAAAGTGAAGAAGGTAGATTTTAATTCTTAATTTCCTATCCCACAATTTAAATCCGTTTCCGATAATAATTTTTCCTGTAAACTCAGGTCATTTGTATCTTTAATGATGAGATCTCTAATTAGACTATCGCAGATATCGCTCAAATCATAATCGTGACTTAGAGTTTTCAGTTTGGCAAGAAAATCGTCCAATGATTCTGCTTCTTCTTGGCGAGCCGTTAAAAACCAGAAACAGGAAAGAGTAATTTTTTTTTCGATGACCACAATGTTCCTCAAATTTATGTAGGACTATAGAAAAATTCATACTGACCTCCGTGGATTCGAAAGGAAAGTTGTTGTAAATACGGTGGCCTTTTTTTACTAACACATGTGAAGAAGAGAATACTTGTTTTGATTTTATTAGATATTTCCTATATATCAGTGGCCGTTAAATAAAGACTAAGTTCTTTTTTGAATATTTTCCACAGTTCTGAGAGCATATCGGAGGAAAGATCGATCAGTCAAGTGAAATTAAAATCCATTTTGAAGCAAGTAAGACATCTAACCGGTTTCGTGATACTTCACAGCAACGCTAACACCATGTTATAATGAGAACACCACGTGTTTCAAATATCAAAGATATCTAAGTATATTACGGAGTAGATAAAAATAGTTAAGCCTTACCGGTTTAGGTGAATCACTTTCATCAAAGGGACAGAGATATATTGTGTTAACACAATATAGAATAGGATGACATAAGATAAGGACAACATGTCATTATTATGATCGATGTTTATTTCTCGAATCCTACAGGAAGTCTGTTCTTCCCTACCTAGTTCCCGGCATTCAGCAGTCAATGCTGTATTTACAGCAATCAACATATTCTTGTATCTCGCGTGAATTTTTATTCCAATAATCATTCTAAAATTCTTCTAGTGCGCTTTTGTTTATGGGCCTTCAGGTTCAAGAACTCTTGGTATTTGGTCTCAGAGTTTTCATCGTCCTGCCATTGTCGGAAAGTGAGCAAGAAGGGAACATATTTCGGTATTATTTTTATCAAACGCGTCTTGATGTAAACGTTTTTGATATCCAATACTTTATTCTTCACATTTAGACATAACGTCATTAGATGAGTTCTACTGATCCTCAACTGTTCCTTGATTAACTGGGTCAAGATGAAGTTTTGTCTTTGCTTATTCATGGTCGAACCAAGCCGCTCGTAGGCTTCACACTCAATGTTAAGTGCAGCCTGTATATCTTGTGCTGTCTGCGCGACGAGCATAGACGTCAGCGTATTGCATGTCGTTGGTGTGCATGGCAGAAACTTTACTTGATGACTTGAGCCGTCCTAAGTTGAAAAAGCCTCCGTCAAAGCGGTATTTAATTGCGACACCTGGAGGTAAGGATTCCCAGGTTAAGAGCGAGACCATTAAAAGATAAATGTCAAACATAGTAGGTGCAATGACACAACCTTGTTTCACACCTGTACGGACACTTAAAGTATCTGATTCAGAATCATTACAGATTACTGATGCGGCCATCTCATCATGAAGTAGCCTTAAAATGGACACAGATTTTGTGGACAGCCAATGCGTATACGAATTTGCCAAAGAGCTTCACGGTTCAGTGAATCAAAGGCTTTGGTCAGATCGATGAATACAATATAAATTTCTTTGTTCTGTTCAGTACTTTTCTCTTCAATTTGGCGAGCTGTAAAGATCATATCTGTTGTACCCTTGTTGTGGGCAGAAACTACACAGATTTAGGAAGAATCTTCTCTGAGAGCAAAGATAGACGGCTTAGGTGTATTCTAGTAATGATTCAACCAGCAATTGATAGAAGCGATATACCACGGTAATTGTTGCATTCAGATTTGTCTCCTTTTTTTTTTTTTTTTTTTTTTTTTAATATAATGACTATCAAGGTATTCTTTAGTTCATTAGGAAGAATTTCTCCACTCCAGATTCGCTGGATAAATTCAAGTATCCTGAATTTCAATGGAGAACCTCCGGACTAATATAAACACTGTCTTTGTTTGACTATGAATAAAACTAAGACGAAAATTCTTTTTCAACCAACACTTGGACGAGAGCCGTCATTTCTCCCTCATTCATGGTTGATGGCGAAACCCTGGAATAGGTTGAACATTTCTGCTACTTTCGTAGCCTTCTTAACAAGAAAGAAAATCTTGATGACCAAGTTCAACACTGACTGAACTTCGCAGGTACAGAGCCATTAACAACTGTAACATAAAACCAAAATGATGGCGTATAATGCAGTGATCATTCCTCCATTTCTGTTTGGCTGTGCGGATTGGGTTACTTACACCGAAACGCCCTTGAAAGATTTTCTATCAGAATCCTTAAAAGTATTTAGGTACCTCCACATATTCGCTGAAAAATAATCAGGTTAGTATAAATGAAAAAGGCCCAAATAATACAAATATATTTTTATCGGCAAAATTATTATGTTATAATAATATAGAGGTAAGATCAAAATATTTTGAATTATTTTTTTAAAATTTAATTCTTTTTAACGCGTTCTAAATTTTGGTATAAAAATTTATTTTTCTTTCGTCCGTGAGTAACAGAACATTTAAGTGTTTACTATTGCAAACGTACTATTACAAAACTGACTTTTTTGCCAGTGAAAAACACATTAATTTGGAAATTGTTGCAAATAATGGTCGGATTTTGTTGAAATTTCAGGGCTTATTCACAAATGAATGAACATTTTTGAAATCATTATTTTATAAAATCTTGGTAAAAGTATATATATAATTTTTTTTTTACATATGTGACCTAATTCTCAATTAATTTCATTGATATACATACCTCATCTACCATCTTCTAATTTTAAAAATAATATAGACCAACAAAGAAAAAACATAAAAAAGAATAAAAATAAAATGAATAGTTTTAAGAAATATGTTGCCGATTGTATGACGGGTGAATTAATTAGTATTGAAATAGTGTGCGTGTTCTTTCCAAATAAAATCTACAAACAATCAAATATATATAATTATATATATTGTTATGAAATTCTCAGACAAACAAAGGCATCGACACAATTCAAGACTGGTTGAATAAAACATGTAACAAATTTATATCAATAAAGATAACAAAAATGTTCAATAGTAGTGATTCAATGTTACAAGAATGTAAAGTGTTTGATATGTGATCAAACGTAATGAGAGAATCTTGAATGAATAAAACTTCACAAATAAGAAAGTGTCCTGGAAGGTTTACTGTATCCGATGTCTGATTATGATACGTAGTAAAATTTAGTCCTTGCGTTGCAATACAATTTAAATAAGACTAGGATTTTCTTTGCATGATAAAAATGCAAGTGAAAGAAACAAGAGTTATATACCTTTGCACGTAATGGAATTAGAATGAGAATAGATATCACGTTATTTAATAGACACGTTCAGTTTTCATTTAGTTTGTTAATGTGTAACTGGAAAGTGTATGAAAAGGCTGAACATTAATCTTTGGTTTTGTGAATATCAAAATTGACACGAGTGTTACGTGTTAAAGTTATATAGAACAAAGTGTGTTCAGATAAAATGTTCGTATGATTCCAGGAAAATATCAGTTCTTCACTGAAAGGAAGAAATACAAGGTATGGTATGGAAGTGGTGTGTGTTAGCAACAAGTTAGAAAAAGATTGTGAAGTGGGTGATTTTTTAAAATTTAGAATCCGAGCCGAGTAGTGTATTTATGGTGTGAAAGAGTGGTTGGTAAAGCGCGCGAAAACAAAAGTTCGGCTTAGAAGAATCAAAGGCTCGAGTGTCGTGGGTTCTGGTGGCAATGGAAGATCACTGAAGAAGTAACCAGAATATTCTCCTTATATACACGCAAAAGGGGGCTGGTCAGCTCAGATTCGAGCGTTCCCTTTTACGCACCAACACTGTGCCCTAGCCAATGAGAGTGCCTGAATAACAATGTTAGACTCTGGTTGGCCAGTGCGCAGAGCTGGATGAATCCAAGAACATTGAAATGAAAATAGGGGGTGAATAGGATATTCCAGAAATCTAAGAAACCCGAATGAACTGCATCGAGGCTAGTTCTGGTTAACGTGTCAGCGACAACGTTGTCAGGGCCTTTAATATATCGAATGTAGGATGTAAATTGCTCTATGTAATCTAAAAAACGTGTGTCACGGGGAGTTAATCGGTCCGACTTGTTATGTAGTGCATATATATCAATGGTTTGTGGTCGGTCACCACAGTAAATTCCAGACCCTGCAATATATGTCGAAAATGTCTAATGGAAAGATAAATCGACAATAACTCCCTTGAAAAGGTGCTATATTTTTGTTAGGCTGAATTAAGCTTAAGGGAGAAGAAAGTTAAAGGACTCTCGACGGAGTCTATGATTTGATTAAGGACAGAGCCAACGGTCGAAGAAGACGCATCGGTATATAAAACTAATTTACTAGTATCCGAAGAAGAAATATATGAAAGCTTTGTGTACTTACAAAGTGCTTTTTTAATTTTATCAAACGCGTCGGATTCGTCCGGCGTAAGCTGGATTGCAGTATTTTTCTTCTTGTATTTCAACAAAATATTTGTCAAAGGCAACATTATTTCAGCGCACGAGGGAATAAATTGCCTATAAAAATTGATCATACCAATAAAACGACGTAATTGTCTCAGTGTTTTAGGGGTAGGCATATTTTTGATTGCATCTATTTTACAGTCCAGGGGGGTTAACCCTGTTTTATCTATTTTATGTCCGAGAAAGGTTAGCTCGGTTACTGCGAATTCGCATTTTTCCATATTTAGTTTCAAACCGTAATGCTGGAGTCTACGCAGAACTTCATCCAGATGTGTTTTATGCTCTGTCATATTGTTACTAGCTATTAAAACATCGTCTGTATAAGCATAAACGAAATCTAATCCGCGTAACACCTCATCTATTAAAACGCTGGAATGTTTGAGGTGCATTACGCAACCCGAATAGCATTCTAGTAAATTCATAAACCGAATGGCGTAGTAATTGATGTTTTATGGATATCTTCCGGGTCAATTGGTGTTTGATAAAACGCCTTTTTGAGGTCCAACTTCGTAAAAGATAGTTGAACCGCGCAAGGAAATGGCGAAATCCCTAAGGTTGGGGATCGGATATTTGTCTGCCAGCGTTTGATTATTAAGTAAACGGTAATATTCACAAGGACGCCATGTATCTGCGCTTGATTTTTCTACCATGTGTAACGGAGTGGTATATGGGCTTGATGAAGGCCTGAGAATTCATAACTTCAATAATTTGTCGAATTCGGTCTTAGCTGCCTTTAATTTCTGGGGGTTTAAACGTCTTGGTGCTGAGAAAACAGGTTGTCCGGTCGTCTTTATAGCGTGGATTAATGGTTTCATTCAAGGCAAATAGAGTCACCAGTGAGGGATATTTACGCAAGATCCTCTCACACCCATTAGCCCTGGGAATGATAGAACGGAGGCCTAAGGTAGTAAACTTGGCGGGAATGCCTATTTGAGTTAAAAGTGTACATGTGTCGGTCAGCGTCTGTCTCGACATATTTACATCAAGCTTAGTGTGACAGAAAATCCGCACCTAGAATGGGCGTTTTAACGTCTGCCAACATAAAATTCCACGTAAATTCTCGGCGTAGGCCGATGCTCAAGGTCAACATCTTTTCACCAAACGTATTAATAGGTGTCCCATTCGCAGCTTGTAATTGATAGGAGGCTCTTTCGGACAGCAATGGTTTTGGCAACATAATAGGCAACACACTAACTTGAGCACCCGTATCTACCAGGAATTTAATTGTTATTAGTGTCGTAGATATAAAAAAGGCGATTTGAATTCAGGTCGCTATAACCAGCAACCCGATGCCTCATCGATTGCCGACGGAAGCGTTTCCCTACACGGTTTACTGCACTTGTTGGCACGTGTTCCGTAGTGTAAATGATACCAACAGTATGCGTCTTTAGGTGCCGCTCTGGACGAGGATCGTCGTCTATTATATTTTTTGGGCGAGTCCGAGACATGCTTCGTTCGCGTGAGGCTAATTGTAGTTCACTAACAATGGTAACTAGCCTTTTAACTTCGGCGTTTAATGTTAAAATTTGCTGGTCCTTACTTGAGGTGGTCGCGTTGGGAGATAATGAAGTTATTATATTTGATTTCCTGCTATCGACCATCGTGTCCGCTATTTCCGCTAGTTTTGCTATAGTTAATTCCTCGGACAATGCGGTGAGGATCTGTACGATATCTTGTGGCAATTTGTCTAGCCGAAGCTGCTTGAAAACTGGGTCCGACATCGAGTTGTCTCCTAGTAGCTATTGCATCTTCTGTAATAGTTAGGAAGGCTTACTCTGTCCTGATTTAACGTTATTAAACAAGTCATTTAAACGCTTCTCTTCTGAACAACTAGCTCGCTGTAATATTGCAGACTTTAAATTCTCGTATGGTTTATCCGTTGGTATGTTGTGAAAAATGTCCAAAACTTCGGTGGCTACCTCACCGGGAAGTTTCTCAACGGTATACGCAAATCGCGTCTTTTTGTGAAGTTATATTTGTATGGAATATTGCTTCGACTTGTTTGAACCACGTTCGTACGTTGGAACTGAAACTTAGTAAATCAACTTTACTGATGCTGGTCTGCGTAGGCTGATCGGTCATCATGTAGGAGCAGAGAATTTTTTTTTTTTTTTTTTTGCGGGCTAGGAAACGCTGTCTTCACTTGCTGTACTATGGCGGTGGGAAAATAAAATGACCGCGTGTGGGTAGCCTGTTTTAATTTTCAGTTTTCTTGGAATAAAGTTGACGGATTTATAATTCTCTTTCACAAAACTGTTGATAAGTAATTAATCTTCTGGATTTAGTTCACTTTCTGCCACCAATTCGTAATAAAATGGAATTTTTTTCTACAAAGAGCGTCGACGAGGTACCATGTGCTGAATGTGTCTGAGTTGTTTCGGAGTGAAAATCCGTTATTCTGAACTTTAAGAGCTCAAAATTTTTCGATATTTGGTCACCGGGTTTTTTTTTTCTTTTTATTAAAAAAAACTGTCGGAGGTCACCATTTGTTGCGGACAGTATGATGGGTGTATTAATTAGTGTAGAAGGCGATGACATCCCTTACTAATTTATATTTACGAGTCGACTCGGCGTAACTGGGGTCATGAAATAAAGCAGGAAATAAGAAAGACGAAAAGACGAAAGTAACCAGAAAAACAATATATATTAACAAAGGTTACATAGGGTTGAAAGAATGCATACAAGTAAAGAAAGAAAAGTTCTTTCCCTTTGTGTGGATAGAAATGTAAAATGTTCGGTAGAAAGTTATTTTATGTAAAGTCCAGTTTGAATGAAAGTTAATGTGCATAGTGTTAATGTCTCTTTCCAATTGGAGTTTTTTAGTGTGGCGTGTGCATGCTGGCGAGAAATAAAAATTTGTGCCACTAATTGCTACTCGCAATTAGTTCGCGTGTGTTTGTGTGAGTTAGGGAAACATCTCTGCTCTTGCCCGGGACAAAATCCTAACTAGCGTACCACGTGACGTTCCCAGCTTTTATCGGCATGCGTTTACGCGGTTACTAAGTTATCACGTGAACGCTGAATGACCATGTGTGTGTGTGCGTGTGAATGTATCTAACCCTACAAATACCCCCCTTAGATTGAAACAAATATTAAAAATACTTTTTTCAATATGTCCGTGAATATGTTGGTTCGATTACGTTGATGATGATGCTGGTGGTAGTAGTAGTAGTAGTCATGCCAAAATGACAGAAGAGGTTGGTTGCTGAAAAAAAAGGTGGGTGGCACGGACATGGCTCATAGGTGTGTAGGAAGGTTACTGGAACGATGGTCCGCCATGTTGGAGCCTCGAAAAGCACATGGTGATCTGAAGAGTGAGAAAAATTTTACGTTGACCAGTGTATATGTAGAGAAAAATCGTTCTCACTTGAATTGAAGTTTGTAAGGCGTCATTAATTACGAGTGAATTTGTGAAAGTGAATTTTTTTGGTTGTCTCTCGTAGGCTGAAGAGAAAAAGAGTCTGAAATGTAGCAGGATTTGCGACGATGTAACCCTGGAAAAATATTCTCGGTGGTTGATATGGCTGTTTAAAATCTTCTAATTTATTCCAATGCTCCACGTTGAGTTGCTTGCGTTTGTAAGAATTCCCGTGTTTGGCTGCGTGTGTGGATTTATGTTGGCGTTAGAAGAATTAACAGTTGGGAATAAACTTTGATTTGCAAAGTCGTTGATTGAAGCTTGTGTTGATACCGATTGTCGACGCGTGTTTGAGAGAACTAAAAAGATATCTGGATTTAATGTCGAATTTTCTTTGGAGGTCTCAGTTCTCCAGTATAAATACTTCGGCTTGTCGATCTCTTTAGAGTTCTGGTTGAGTGACATTGTGTTGAATGCTGAAAGGCGTCTTTGAATAGACGTTGTGTTACTCTTTTTCTAGAAAACCTGGGAGAGAGAGATGACAGTTGTGCTGTCTAGTGTGCGATTGTAAAAATTCTGTGTGGTCGCCATCTTATGTAGAGTCCTGTGGAAAAGGTTGGGAGCTAACGACGCTGAATAGTAGTTCTTGTTGATAGACGAAGAAGAAATGCTGAGTCCCAATTCCAACGATGCTGGACTGAATTACGTCGAATCGACCCACGTCGTTGGTCACCATTTGTAGAAGGCGATGACATCCCTTACTAATTTATATTTACGAGTCGACTCGGCGTAACTGGGGTCATGAAATAAAGCAAGAAATAAGAAAGACGAAAAGGTGAAAGTAACCAGAAAAACAATATATTAACAAAGGTTACATCGGGTTGAAAGCATGCATACAAGTAAGAAAGAAAAGTTCTTTCCCTTTGTGTGGACAGAAACGTAAAATGTTCGATAGAAAGTTATTTTATATAAAGTTCAGTTTGAATGAAAGTTAATGTACATACTGTTAATGTCTGTTTCCAATTGGGTTTTCTTTACGTGACGTTCCCAGCTTTTATCGGCATGCGTTTACGCGGGAATTTTGCTTTTTTTTTCATCGATTCATCCGATTTTTGCTATAGGTTAGTACTCTGGCAAAGGCAATATGACGGAGCTAATTTTTTTTTCCTTGTTTATTTATTTATTTATTTATTTATTGCAAGAATGACGCCTTAATTTTGATATTTTGGAAAAAAATATCAAATAACTGCCTGAATTTAATTAAACATTTTGAACTTATTCACAAATGAATGAAGTTATATATGCAATTATTATATTTTAGAAAACTTTAGTTACTTTTTATCACTTCTGACCACAAATCTTGTTTAATTAGTTAAATGTCGGATTCCTTAGGGAATGTAATTTATCTTCTTTTTTTTTAGATATTTTTAAGGAGCCAATTTTCCGCATGCTTCCTCCCAATAATAAAATAAAAACTACTCTCTTTTAAATTTAGATGAACTTTTAATTGATTTTATAACTAATACATTTTAAGGATATCATATTCTGAAGGAAAAAAATCGAAGGATAATGAATTTTTATCAGAATTATTTTCATTTTTCTTTGCTAATTATGATGATTTATGATTTCAATAATCTTTTAAATGTCTTCCAGTCACTTGGCGCTTTCAGTTATTGATTATATTAAATAAAGACTACATTTACAAAAGCTTAATACAAATTATTTTTTGTAATATTTTTAAAATATTTTTTTAATGGATATGTATTTTTTTAACGTAAACTTTCCTTCTTTTTGAAGAATGATATTTCTTAAGTTCCATATCACGGTTTTTAATCGTTGTTACCCTGACGAAACTTTCACTTAGTTTTCATAAATTTATATCAATTCTTGTCAGACATATTTAGCTTGACGTCAATCACTTCATGCATCTGGCTGTCATCAGCGACCTTAATGTCAAGAAAGATCAGAGTACTAGGATTGAGAAATAATTTTATTCTAAATTTCATGCTATGAACAAGGAATTAGCCAGTTAAGTGCTATAGGTGGTACACGGTTGGGGGATCATATAGCTTTCGAGACATGACTAACTCAGGAGAATATTTTCCCGCAGTATTACACCATTGATTTCAGAAGTAGACTAGTTGCCAACCAATGCTATAGAATCCAGTCTGTTCTGTTATTTAACCCATAGCTGGATGGAAGAGATGGATTAATACATTTTCCAAGGATATTTGTATATAAGTGAAAGCAATTGATTTAAATGAAATGCAAACTCGGAAATCTGATTTAAATTTGCGAATTTTCCCAAAATAACGTATCATATATATATATATATATATATATATATATATATATATATATATATATATTATTTTTGCTAAATCTTTTAAAACTGAAAATAAACTTTTCGTCACGAACGTGTTGATCGCTCAGAAATGTACTAGGTTGGACATACGGTTGTTGATTGTGGATCAGTATATTGTTTGGTTGTTGGTGCATCATTAATCTTTGTGTTCGTCTTCACCAAGGACAATGAGGATTGATTGTCTTTTATTTTATTTCGTGTGCTGCATGCATGACCTCAATAAATATAGATATAGATTAAAAATAGTGGGTGCTGAAGAGATTATGTTTTATATATATATATATATATATATATATATATATATATATATATATATTTAAATATATACATATATATATATTTATATACATATATATTTATATATTTATATACATATATATTTATATATATACATATTTATATATATTTATATATATATATATACATATTTATATATATATTTATATATATATACACATTTATATATATTTATATATATACACATTTATATATAATTATATATATACATATTTATATATATATATATATTTATATATTTACACATTTATATATAATTATATATATACATATTTATGTATATATATTTATATATATATATATACATATTTATATATATATAGTTATATATATATATATACATTTATATATACACTTATATATTTATATATATATATATTTATTTATATATACATTTATATATATATATATATACATATATATATATATATATTTATTATAAATTATATTTTAGAACATGTACAAAATTTTTTATATATATCTACAACAAATCGTACCTTTGTTTCGACATTGAAACTACAATGTCTCATCATGCGGCGTGGACAGAAATGGAAAGCCTCTTTTCTTAAATTTGGTGAGTTGTGTGTGGGATGTTGATGGGGATTAGTGATAAGGAGATAATTCTTGTGGATTGTACGCTTGAATTTTGAAGAAAGTGGTGTGGGTAGTGGAATTAGTTGATTAATGAGTGTCTGGGAGTTTTGTAGACATATTTAACATTAACAGTTAGGATGTAAGTTTTTTATTATCTTGCGACTAGACTATATCCTTTGGATTTCTTAGAGGAGCTGAGTAGAGGAGTTGGATTTCTTAGAGGAGCTGTGTAAGGGATCGGATGCTTATTTTGTCCAGAATATTTTTGTATTTAAGCAGAGTATTTATAATTAATATAATTTTGTATATTTAACCATTAAAGTTAAATATACAAAATAATATTAATTATAAAAACTCTGCTTAAATACAAAAATATTCTGTACAAAATAAGCATTTGGATTTAGGAAATCGATTTTTTCTATTACATTTTAAATTTTAATTAGATTTTTAATTAGACCACAGTTTGGAAGTCGAGTTTTTCTATAAAATTTTAAATTTTAATTAAATCACAGTTTGTGGTAAGATTTAATGTAAGAGGTAAAATTTAATGTTACAAATTTAAGGTAATAGGTAAGTAGTTGTATTTAAGTTAATAGGTGAATAGGTAATAGGTATTTTTGTATTTAAGGTAATAGGTAAATTTTAATGTTTGTATTTAAGAACATATTTTACAATTAATTTTATGTTGTATGTTATTTTAGAATTTAGGAAATCGATTTTTTTTTATAGAATTTTTAATTTAAAAAAAAAATTCTTTTTATTTAGATCACAGTTGTGTTTGTAGGAGTGTTGTTAGTACAGTGAAAAAAATTCAACTCATGCAATGCAGGGGTACAATGTACGTAATCAAATGGTTCGAGAAACATGGGGGAAAAATAATGCCACGTTTTTACAATTTGACATCGTGGATTTTTACCCATCGATTTCGGAGGGCCTTTTCAATCTTGTTGTGGAATTCGCGGAATTCTACTCGTACATCTCAAATGATGAAATCAAAATAATCTTGAATTATCTTTGATTAGCCAATAGAAACACACATGTAAATTTTTATATCTTCCCACATACATACACAGCAAACCAAAGGTTTTTGTCATTTAAATGTAAATCATCTGCACAACCAACAGCAACATTGCCTGATGATGAGAATCTATCTCGAAACATAGAAATTTCCGTGTCGCAATGTACTACATAATTATATATATATATATATATATAAACTTATTTATAAATAGAACTTTGTCTGTGTGTGTGTGTGTATCTCTGTGTGTGTGTGTCCGTTACCTACAGACTCCGAAACGACTGAACCGATTTTCTTGAAAATTTACACAGTTGTACTATAAGCGTCTGCGAGTGTTCTTAGCTAGATTTTCTGTCGAGGTACCCCCGATAAATATCGAAAATCGATAATCGAAAAAATCAGGTTATAAAAGGATTGGTCCGATTTTAATCAAATTTGATACACTCATAGACAAAGACATACGAAATGATATTCAGAAGTTTCAAGAATGCCGTTCTTGCAATAGTGCAGAAAATCGATAATATATATATATATATATATATATATATATATATATATAGTGTATCGAGGCACCAAATAATTTTCTAAAAATATACTGTTAAATATGAGAGACAATGAATGTCTATTATGTTTAATCATGACCCGTTCTAAACGTCGTATTTTGGCTTTAATTTCAGTTGAAAATAAAGACATATATATATATATAAAAGGTAAGATGTTTGTGTGTGTGACTGTTTATCTGCCTGTTTGTCTGTATTTTTTCAGCACTTTTATTTTAGTTTTTCTTTCGGGTTTGTCTCTAAGTAGGTATAACTGTACTTCTTAGTCTCAGCCATGATACCATTTACTCAGATGACTTAGTTAGCGATCAAAATTCAGTTTACGACGAAAAAAACTTATTTGATATCGATTCCAGGAAATCAAGATTTGACTTACATCCATTCATTTT